>JAJJWW010014752.1:0-421354 GCA_023531295.1 Papaver armeniacum
TTGGCATAGTCAAGCATACTCCAAGATTTAATGATATTTTGGATATCTCTTAATTTTAGTACCTTAATTAGTATGATAATTCTTTTTTTAGATTTATCTTGTTTTATGAGAATAATATATTCTCTTAGGCTTATTTAGTAACTTTAGCCATTTAGGTTTTTATGTTTTTAGGGCTATAAATAATCATTTTCTTTGCCATTATAATTTAGTTTGAGTTCACTATTATTTGATTAATGAAACTATTAAGTTGTTTGGTTAAACACCATTGTTTTTCTCCTTAAACTCTTGGATTAGGGAGTCTTTGCTCTGGATTGGGGTGTTCTATCATCACCTTAAGGATTGGATTTTTTCATCGTTATCGCCTTGTGCCATATCGTGGGTTAATGAGAAGGATTTCTGTCTTGTACATCTGGTTTTTTTACCTATAAGGATCAATCGAGTAGTCTCGTGATATATAGGTATTTTATTAAAAAAATCGTTATCTGGCTATGCGGCGTTTATCATCAAAGTTGCGTACCTCACGGTTTGGTAACATCTTTAACTCTTATGTTATATATTAATCGTGGATTTTGGAAAATCAAAGTTTTTGGTTACGTATAGTTGAAAAAGAGGTTTAGTTGAGTAAATTGAGTTTAATTAAAGTTAGACGTGAACTAAGTTGTCGGGCCTTTTTGTTATAACTAAATAATATAACCCAAGTCCACTAAGTATCTTACTTACCTAAACCCACCTATCAAACTTGATTTTATGTAACATAATATCTTTATTTTTTAATTCGTGCATTCTCTATATGTACTAGAGTTTTGTCACTAAAATTGACAAATGGATAGATCAAGTTAGAGCATTGCTCAAGTTGTACCCACCAAGCATTGGTATGTCAAGGTTGGTTGTCATATTTTAGTTTTAAAACTCAAAGTGGCTGATTCAACTTCGTTAAGTTAGACTAGGAAGTCTAGAAATATTAAGACATACAAGTATTACCTCAAGACGATAGACATCAACAAACACATCATCCTTCTACTTGAGGTTAGTAATACAAGACTTGATTTGTTTCCATTTCTATCTCGTTACTTTCAAGTCGTTTAGATTGAAAACATAACATGCGAATTTATATATATGAAACTCTAGTATTAGAGACTTGATTTCTTATTATGATCAAAGTTTGAAAAGAATATGCAAGTTGTTTTACAACTTATGTTTATTGAATTATGAAGTATAACACTTATCTTTTGAGCTTTGTAATTGCGACATAGACACTTTATCTTTCCAACTTGTTACTAGATTAAGTAATGAACTTAGGATTGGTTTCATGCCTAGAAAACTATGTTTGATTACATGAGTTTAAGGAAGTAGACTTACGAAACTTGTTTGTAGTTGAAAGAAATCAAAGGATTTGTGATCCGATTCTTGGGGATATCTAGCAATACCGATCCCTACCTATTGGGGATCAAGTAGGACCGATACCTATTGAAAAACCGATTTCCGATATTATGTATACTTTAGAGTTTACGTGATTTTGGAAGTTGGGTGTGCAAAATAGGAAAGTTCAAGATGTCGACATTTTGAGTAATTTGAACATGTACAAATCTTATATTTTACTCCCTCTGTCTTTTTATCTGTCCTAATTTCTACTTTGGTCCTGCCTTGTCTTTTTTATAATAAAGCTCTTTTATAGACATAATTTTCCCTTAAGCTATCAAATATACCCTTTATTTTTTTATAATCATAAAATCTTTTTTAATATAAACTTAATTCAATATCTTAAATATTATCACCATATATATCTATTCAATATCTTTGTATTAATCGTCATTCCTTTTTAAATTAAAACATTTATGAATAGTTATAAAATTCCTAATAAAGCTTCTAATTATTTCTACATAATTTTAATTTTGGTAATAACATAACATTAAATAGGGCTATTCAAGGGTTAGTCATGACATTTTATAGGATTTCCTTAATATTTTGACGAAGTCAATTAGACCGTTAATTAGAGACGGAGGAGTATTATTTAATGATATTACCGACACTCAAGGTGAGATCCCAAGCGGAAATGTTTGAGAATCTCTTTATTAAGATTTTCGAATACATATATTTTATTTTTCAGCCAAGTAAAACATATCTACGGAAGATATATTATTAAACTATAATTGTATGCTAGCTAATAATTGAGTTGTATTCTAAGAGGGACTTTGGTATTACACTTGGATATTGGTTGGAATTAGACAAAACCGAAATGTAAATATATTGCATATCTTGATAATATTTAGATTATGGAAATTCCTTGGTGTCCAAACTACCTTGGTCTATGAATAGTGAAGTTTGTTCTTCTTAAAAACTTATCATGAGGCAGGCACTTCATTTTGTAGCCACTGCTGTAGTTGACTAATTAATATTACTTGTGATGCTATATTGGAGATGAGAGTAACCAAATTAGGCGAAATCTCTTACGTCATCTAGTTTAAAGATTTACGTAGGATAAAGAAGCGCCTAGATAGTACTATTGGTGGGAAGCTAAAATTTTTTCATTGTTATTTTAGTTTTCAATTATTGATTTGATTGACTAACGGTTGTTAAACCTTGATTGAACCTAGTTTGTT
This sequence comes from Papaver armeniacum, assembly GCA_023531295.1. Classification (NCBI taxonomy): domain Eukaryota; kingdom Viridiplantae; phylum Streptophyta; class Magnoliopsida; order Ranunculales; family Papaveraceae; genus Papaver; species Papaver armeniacum. Next base: position 2,601 of record JAJJWW010014752.1, read on the forward strand.
TCTTAGAGAACCTTATCTTCCGATATAAAGCATATTTGAATCAAAAATATTTGAAATAAAACATACTATCGGTAGTAGTCCAGACTTGTAAACAAGACCAACTTTGGTAACATACAAAACCAAATGATAAAAACAAAAGGATAATGCGAAAACAAATGAGTGATCGTCTCCTCTTGAATGTGATAAAAATAAAAATTAGTATTCGGATGGTATGTACGCAGAGATAGGGTATGAAGAGCATGAAGGATTTCATGAGCAAGCTTCCACAAAATAACTGGCATTTATTAGGGATGTGTAAATTCCAGAGATTGAATCGACATTTATCAGAATGCACAAAATTCGGTAGAGGAGGATATGATGAAGTAGAGGTGAGGTTCATAAGTTGAGTTAGGAGTAAATACACAAAAATTGGAAAGAGACCATCTCATAGTATTTTGACTATTGGATGAAAGATGAAGCTAAGTAATTGCTTGCACTTGGAGTGGAGAATAATATTGTTGAAGAGTAGTGTTGTCCGAGAAACCAACCGAGGAGCAATAAAGAACTAACCTTGGTTTTCGACTAGGTTGTGGTTTGGGATGTGAAAAAATTGGTATTCGAACAAGGTATCTAGTTATCCGTAAAAGCTTTAACCTTAGCTCTTCACCAATTTCCACACATGAAATTTTTGACTCCTGTTAGTCCCAATTTTTATACTATCGTTTCAACAAAATATATTGTTGAATTCTCTATTCATATATTCCCCATTCTATTAATTAATGCAAAAATAATACCAAAAGTCCTTTACAAGGGAACAATTAAGCCATAATGTTGTGTGCGACCCGTGATTACTTCGGACAAGATAAATATATAACATCTCCACCACCATCACAAACCAGGTCAAACTCAACAAGATCAAAATATAATTTCTCCACCGCCATCACAAACCGGTCAAACTCCATCAAGTATACCACAGTTCCAAACTAAAAGAAAATCCAAATTAGAAAACCAATTTATTAAAATGAAAAGCCCAACATAAATTCATGTAACATCAATTTCAAGAACAAACAAATTAATTTACCAAATATTCATGAGAACTGAAACTCAAAAATATAACGTTCTCTAAATAAAAAAAACATCTCAAAATATATACTCCATCCATACTTTCACTTTTTCAATTGGGGAGTATGTCAAACTTTATCTTCAGGTAATCAATCTCCTGCTCCAAATTTTTTTCAATCTCTTAAGGAACCATTTCTTGGGCACCACTCTTTTTTTGGAGGGGACCATCATTTTATTTTGGGCAGTTATTTGAAGTAAATCTAGGTCACCCTTATCTAGATATTTATTATATTACCTAAATTACCCTCATGATTAATTTTTGGTAATGATTAGTTAGTGTAATGATTAGTGAAATGATTAAGTTAAAAATAATTAGTGAGATTAAAAATCAGATGGGTTTTAAAAAGAAGTAGAATTATTGAGAGAGAGAATTTTTCTTAGATGAAGAAGAAAAACATGGAAAACAATTTTTTTTTTGAGTTCACTAAGCTAGAGTATTCAAGTGATGATTCAATTGATGATAGCCCATCTGAATCTTCATCTCCTTCATCTCCTAGAGTATTTGTTAATCTTCACAATGATCCAGATATGAGTTATTTCTTAGATGGTGATTGTATTCTTCCCCAAACTCAATCTCAAGATGAAAATGATGGATTTTACCAACCACAACCGAGGAAGAGTATTTGGGTACCCATGTATGCTTAAACTTAGATAATGTTGGTTGAATTGCTCCAAATTTTCAAAAAAAATGTAAATTTTTGAAGTAGATTTGGGCTTGTTCGGTTACCTTATGTGAAGAACATGTAACCGAACTCATCTGAAAGTGTATTTCGATTACTTTTTCCAAACACGCAGGTTACCTGTAGGATCAGAATACCGCAACATCAATACCTTTGCGAAATCTTTATACAACACACTGCGAAGATATCGCAGACTGGTTACAGAAATGACGCAACAGATGACGACAGCTTAAACACGAGAAAGATGTGGAGACCTAGCGAGATGTAGGAGTGTTGCGAAATCTAACACTTGTATACTTGCGAGAATATCGCAAGTCAGGTCCTAAAATAAAGGACAGCTTAGCTGTCACCCACTATGTAATATCCTATATAAAGAGCCGAATAGGCTTAAGATGGGGGGGGGAGATCTTTTTAGAGTGGAGCGAAAGTTTTGAGGAGAGAGAAAGTCTAGAACAGTAGTTGTATTCTTGATTTCATTTCCTCCTTGTAAAATTCCTTAACTCAATTAATAAAAGTGTGTTTGTTGATCATAAAGATGGGTTGATTATTATGAATTCTTGTGAGGGATGTATTGTGGGATTTTCTGCAACTACATTACCGAACTTGCTCTTTAATGGAGGTTTTAGAAGTTCGGTTAACAGACATGTTACCGAACTTTGTTATAGGATTTACAGAACCATGTTCGGTTTATTCGCAAACCAACCGATCACAACCAGTAACCTACCGAACTACATGTATAATTATATTTGACTTAGTGTACAGAGTTGGTTGGTTAGCAAACTTCCTACCAACCAACTATCTAACCGAACTTAACGTAAAAATAAGATTATACAAAGTACTCCACGTTCGGTTGGTTCGCAAACTTGAAGCAAACAACATAACTAACCGAACGTAACAAACAAAAAAATCAAAAGTTTGAGCTATATTCGGTTACTTAGTTTTTTTTGGAATGTAACCGAACTTTGTACTTGTTGTTTGTTCGGTTACATGTCAACTTGCTTTTCCAACCGAACGGAGTTCGGTTGTCGCGATAAATTTTTCATGTTACCGAACTTGTTTGTGCTTGCAATTGATGTTATTCCATTTCTTGTAGATGGAATGGCAACCTATACCAATGGATGATCAACCTTTTCCGGTTGGTATGTTGTTGAAGATACATCCCATCACTATGACAATGATTTAGTATTTGTAGAGCCTATTGATGCAAAGAATTGGGTTAGAGAGCATGCCAAGAAAGTCATGTGTATATTAGTTTTGAATGAAAAAGAAAGCAAAACTCATTTTGAAATGGTTTTGAGAGAAGTGGAGATCCGGATGTTAGTCACAAGAAGAAGGGTCATCCTCAGTATAAAGGAAAGACGACGAGGAAGAACACAACGTGCTCAAAGAAAATTAAATGCCTCCATTTCAAGCTAGTATTTAGTAAGTGCAAAAGAAAGGAAGGGTTGGGTTCTATCTGGATAAGGTGCAAGGTCATCATAACCACCCTCGTGGGAGGATCTTGAAGGAAATTCAATGGCCGCAAGGCTCACTCCTCAAGAAATGGAGAAAATAGCTAAATTTCTGGAGAATGGGTATTTCGCACTTAATATGCTTCGCTTTACTAAAGGATGATAACAAGGATAACGTATCATCTTTGACCACCATTTACAATGAAATTGAGACAATTAAAAGGAATGAATGGAAGGATAGAAAAGTGATGCAACAATTGTTTTTTGCGCTCAAAAGAAAGGCTACGCGGTTCAAAAGAAGGTAGGTCCGGAAGATGAAATAACACATCTCTTCATTGCGCATCCGAAGAGTGTTCAATTGGCTCAATCCTTCCATCAAGTTCTTATAATGGACTGCACTTACAAGACTAACAAAATACGAGATGCCATTGTTCAACATTGTTAGTCGTACCTCGACGAACTCACCGTTTACCGTTGCTTTTGTTTTCTAGAAGATGAGCAAGAACCAAGTTACACTTGGGCGCTACAACAATTGAAGGCCATCTACCGAGATGATGATATCCTCGGGGTTATAGTGACGGACAATGAAGTAGCATTAATGAACGCAATAGAGAGAGTCTTCCCATTAACACATAATATGCTTTGTACGTTCCATATGTGTTGTATTGTGATGAATATGTTCAAGCCTCAAATTTTTCCACCAAAGACGAAAGCATTTCAAGAGATTAGTAAGTTACCGGAAGATGAACAAGCGGATGCGAAAGAGGAATTCGATAAACAATACATTATAAATCACGCTAAATGGGTTTATTTCTCCGGTGAGTGGGAATCATTGACTTGGTCTCTCACCGAGGAAGAGTATAATCTAAATCTTGCCGCATTTATCGAACATTGGTCTAGCCCCGAATATCCCGAGGATATTGTAACGTATGTGGTTAAGCAATGGTTGGAACCGCACAAAGAGCGCGTTTATGCATTTACCAACCACCATAAACACTTTGGGAATCAAGAGACAAGTTTGGTAGAATCGGCTCACCACCGGTTGAAGAAAAATATTTTTGGATGTGTAGATAATTTTGTGATTGTGTTTCACGCAATGGAGAATTACTTCAACCGCGAGATTGATAAAATTAAAGAGAAGTTTCAAAAAAGCCACATCATGAAGTACAAAAGATTATACAAAAAGATGGTAACATCAAGAAATCGGAGGACCTTCGGTTGCTCAAGGGATTCCATGATAATGTTTCACATGCATGCATTAAGAGGTTAATGGTATAGGTGAATTTGATTGATATATGGGGAACCAAGCCGGACGAGGTGTGTGTTTGCAACATGATGAAGTCTTTGGGACTCCCTTGTCGCCATATGATAGTTAAGTATGAACATGGCATAATCCCTCTAAGCGATATAGATCCATATTGGCAACAATTAAGTTTTGTCCCTCCTCAAAAGGGCGATGTCGGAGAAGAGTTTAGTGACAATGAGATGGGAATAATCGTTATCGAGATGTCTTGGAACATGAACAAACTCAAAAAGCAAATCTTTTAGGATGGCATGCGGACAATCTTTTATCCACACACTTCGGAGAATGTGCACGAACCGAAAAAAGGCAAGGGAAAAGGTAGGCCAATCACCAAAGAAACAAAAAAACAAGTAAGAGAATATGCAAAGGTGTTGGCTAAGAGGAAAAGTGAAATGAACCCTTTTACTATAGATACTTGTGGGCATGAGCATACCGCGGCGAAGTACCAAGAAGATTCTAATAAATGGTCTAGGAATATTATGAAAAAAGGCGAAACAAGTGAACGGGATATGAAGAAAAAGGACCGATGTTACGCTCGCAACCAACCCAACCTACTCCATCGGAACCTAGCCAACCAATTCAACGAGACGTGAAGCTTAAGGCTCCAATATGCCGCATCCAAGAAAGAAGTCGACCAATTGATGATATACCACCTTTTGTTGATAAAATGTACTTAGAAGAGCTACCTCCATACATTAGAAAGTACGTCATATCCATCGATGACGTCCCTCCGGATGGTAATCATGGATTCCACGTTGTCGTACAACAACTAGGGACTTTCACTCAAGGTGCGAAGCTATATAATTATAATCAAATCACTTATGTCCAGCAAAGGTTGTTGATGAAGCTAAAGGAGAAACCGGAATTTTACAAGACAATGTTGTCTGATGGGGATGCTAGTCTCAATGTGCAGTTTGTTAGGTATCAAATGCGTCTCCACCTGGGGGAATCCAATCACAAGGGATCATTGGATGGGCATGCCGATATGTGGGCACTTAATCGCCGAAGCATTCAATTGCGTGGTTCACTATTTCTCAAAAGGTGCTAGTTTCACATACACCAAAACAAAAATATGTGTCGAGCAACTTAGACGTAGGAGAGTGGTGATTGCGTTTGTTAACAACAACCATTTTATAGGGCCTCCGGTTAGAAGACGATTGTCCACCGCCTCCGATATGCGGACACTCTTATTGGCATGGATTTAACCCCGAGCATAATGTTGGGTTGGTGCATTATATGAGCATAACATGGAGATGTGAAAAGCAATGGGGTAAGGATGGAAAACCACATCATCCACTGTTAACTTATCCAATGTCTCCCTCAACTCCAACACCATTTTCTTCTTACCCTTTTCCCCGTGAGTTCAAAAATTCGTATTTACCAACCGTAGGCTTCCCATAAGGCCAAGGAGTGTGAGCATGAGACAATTGCAGGTTTAGGGAAGTGGTCATACACCCAAACCTATGAGAAGAAGCAAAAAATAATACATTCGCAATATGATTAGTAACAATACACATTCATTCACTTATATCTTGAAACACACAAACGATAATTTAACTGAATTACCCGAACAAGGGTGTATAAGCCTCCAAAAAAACACTCTTATGCCTCGAAGCTTTTATGAGTTCCGCTTGAACGAATGAAAGAACCGTAATGCCCCAACGGTAGTTGTTCACCTCATTGTGGGGGGTCCAATAGCTGGAGGTAATGAGCATTTACCACGTGACTTGAATGTCGGGGGAAGAAAATGGTTCTAGTTGATATAACAAATAAGGAGTCGCATGGTGCTTAATCTTCTCCGATGTCATCACCAACTTTCCTTGAGCAACCAAATCTTTTGTCCCGAAAACTCATCAAACAAGGTTTTGAGCTTGATCTTTTTCAACTTCTTGTTGTACGTGCGGTCTTCCTCAAACTCATTATACTCATCACCTTCCTTAGGCTCTTTTTTAGCTCGTCTAAACTCACATTGTGCCGTTTTATCGCTCCATCCTAGACACTTTTCTACCATCTTTTCAAGAAGTTCATAACTCATGAGGGATCGTAGCCATCTCGAACACTTGTTCCGTAATTGGTAGGGCCGTGATTTTAAAACAATCATCTCGGAGTTATTGCCATCTCACCAAAAGGTAGATGAAAGGTATCCGTCTCTGGATAAGCCCTCTCGGCAAAATGCAAAAAAAGTGATGAGATCAAATCTTTGGTGCGCATGTTGTATCCTGTTCCATAGTACACAATCAAATAGCGGACCTCATCACACTCATTGTCTATACTCCATATCTTGTCCTTTGACGTTTCAAAACACGAACATCATTATTATGATCCTACTAAAACAACATCATATCTTATATACTAATACATATAGAAAAGAACAATATATATCAAAATATAATAAAATGACCGAGAAATCTTGATGGTTAAGATTGAACTATACCTTTGTCGTAAAGATCTTGGCAGCCCATGAGTTTTTGTAGCCCATCAATACCTCCCCTCCATCTCTTGGAGTACCATAAGTTGGCTTCTTTGGCGTCAAACACAAATTGTCATGAGGGAATGTATGAATATCTAGCACAAGGATTTTTAGGCGTCTTTCTAGGTTTTTTTCCCACTATTTGTACTTGTTCCTCTTCCTCTTCATCCGAGTCCTCCTCTGATTCATCATCATCCTTATCTCCATCTTCCTCATCTTTTTCACCGTCATCATTGTCACCCTCATTTCCTCCTTCTTCAGCTGGTTCACCTTTTCCACCTTGATTATGTTCTTGACTGCCCATCTCTTCCATGATCTCTTCATTAACTTGTTGGATTACATTGTCAACATTATCTCTATTGACACCATCTTGGATGACAACACCCGGTAATGACCCACCTCTATACTTAGCATTTTTGGTTCCACGCTTACCGGCACCATAATGTACTTTGCCTCGAGGCGTAGGAGTTCTCAGATCTTCCAGTAAAGGTTGGTTTGATTTTTTGCCTCTGCCACTAATCAAGAAAACAAAAGATATTAGCTTAACCGATAAATGATTCACTAAATCAGATGCAAAATAAGGGTTCTCAGCGTAAGGTTTGGTTAGTATCAAAAGTTCATGAAAAATAGGGTAGTTCGGTTAAATTGAAACTCAACATATTGGGCAAAACATCATAGTTCAGTTACATTGGAATTTTTTTTTTGTTTGTAAAGTTCGATTACTAAATTGTTTTAGAATTTTATACGAACCAACCGATTAGAGTGGGCCTAGTTCGGTTAAATCGAAACTCAACATAGCGGGAAAAATAACACAGTTCGGTTACATTTGGAAAAAAAATGTTGTAAAATTGGTTAAGTTCGGTTATAAATTTTTTTTAGCCTTCTTTGCGAACCAACCGAACTGACAGTTCGGTGACCTAGTTTTGAATCCTATAGAACCGAAGTGTTCTTCGTGTTCTTCCATACAGGAAACTAGGTTTTTTTTTTAAACTCGTCCTAACCAAACAAGGCATCATAACTTCCATTTGAACCCTATTTTGATGATTTCTATTCAATTGAAGCAATGAAAATCAAATTAAAAGTTATGGGTTTGTTGGAAAATACCTGCGGATTGGTCCCATGGCAGAATCAGGGTTCGGCTTGCGTCTTTGATACTCGATGATGCCTCTAACTTCCGGTTCCACTTATTCCTCAATTTGAACTTGTTTGTGATGTGCTAGATGTCCTAATGTGGGACCTGTTCCTGAGAGTCTTTTGGTTTGCTTTCGAAGAACCATTCTTATACTTGATTGATTAATCGGCGATGAAATTTTTATGAATCGACGATTAGTCGATGAAAACGATGTTGAAATGGGGAAGAAGAGATGAACAAGAGGGAGAACAGTTTTCTCCTCAAAACTGTTTTTTTTTTTTTTTTTTTTTTTGTGCAGCTAGGTTTAGGATGATAATGTTTTTGTTTTAGATTAAGTTAAATACGGTTATTAGGTTAGGGTAAATTTTAATTAGGATAAGGGGCAAATTAGTAATCTCAGGATTTTTAGGACATCCCTTAACATTGTAGGGTAGGGGGCCTTATAGAACAATGGTCCCCCCAAAAAAAGCTGGTCCCCAAAAAACGGTTCCTCTTAAGGACATGGTCCAAATAAATGAATAACGCGCTGGGTGAAATTATCCTGACCCAAAATTTGCCTTGCTAAATTTGGGCCTATAGCTAGATGACAAAAAAAGGTCACTAGAAATCACTACACACCACCCCTTATTAAAATAATTACCTAAGTTCCTGTTTTACCCCTGATTAATTAGCATTAATTAATCGTATTATGGGTTAATTATGTTTTGGAGGTGAGATTAAATAATGTTAGAGAGTTCATCAAAACATCAACATTTTGATTTTTTTTTTTCGTAAACAGTTCACAGAATCGGTTTATGTTCATCCACTTGTAAACTTAGATTAGGACAATCGGATTTTACTTATAACATATATAAACCGATTGTTTCCTTTCATTACCAATTTCCATTCATTGCATTATTATTGTAGGATGCATTTAGCACATGCATCAAGCCTTTAAACCCCTAGGTGATCCTAGTGGACGAGTTATAGTCTCGTGAGGGTTTACATAGAGGTCTACCCACAAAACCTATACAAAAATTTCTAAAACCATCAATCTTCCTCCTCCGAAGACGATACAACATCCAAGTATTCCGGGTTATCCTCCGGGATTCTTTCTGCCAAGAAGTGATAGCTTGCATCGAAATCGAATGCCTCTCCCTTTTCCTCCAAGTAGCGCTTTCACGACTTCATGCTACAAAAACACAAAAACACAAAAACAAACTTACATTTGTTAGTGGTGTTTCATTGGAAGATAAAACAACATGGGTTACGTAAAAAAACCCACAAAATTACTTACAAATTGTGCAATGGACAAGGTGAAGGGGCGAGTGTTAAAAATCCGAGGTTGGAGAACCAAAAAAGCAAGTATCGCTTTTTCAATGACTAGGTGCCTAGCGTGGATTTGTTGGACACTTCTTGCATTAGTATTCCAAAACTCCTGGATAAATTTGTTGTGTACCCTATCCCAAAAGGTTGTGGAATCCTCCCTTTCGGAGGATTGACGTCTAAGTCGATTTTCCGCATACCATGCTTTGGTGATTGCCAAATCTTCCGCGGAGTCAAACGATGCCATTTCTTGTATGTATATGTATGAAATGAGTAGTTGTGGAGTATTTGGAGTGGGGGGAATAAAATGATCAATTTTGGGGCAAATGGGGTCTAAGGGTGAGGTCTCTATTTATAGAGAAAGTCCCTAACGGCTATTTTTTTTTTGAAAAACGTGAAATAATTTGTTATAATCGGTATTTTAGAAGGTCTGTAAAACCCGATTGTGTTGATATGCCACAAGGAATCGGTTGTTCTTGCGACCAACGTAAACCGATTAAAGACATGTTAGATTTTGAATTTTCACCGACACAAATCGGTTTATACATTTTAATATGTGATCCGATTCTGGCTTGAAAAACATCCAGGAAAAATTGCTTGCACAATCGGTTTATGTTGACATATCGAGTAGACGATTGTTGGCATGTCAGGCTAGAATCAATTTAAACATTAAGTGCATTAAGTTCAACACAAAGATCATCCAAAATACAAACATCAACCACACAAAGATCATCCATATTACATATATAAACCATCCCAAAAGACTTAAAACAAAAAACAACCACAAGTCTTATAAACTTAAAGTTTTAATATTAAAAAGTTCAACTTAAAAACTTAAGCACCATGAGAATTTGCAGCATGAACAACATCAGGAGAAGCAGCAGCACCACCACCACCAGCATCAGGAGCAGCTGTAGCACCACCACCAGCAGCATCATCCATTGCAGCAGCTTCAGCCATTTCTTCAAACATACCTTCCAATGCCTGGTGGCGATCCCTCTCAGCTAAAATAATGTTTCGCCTCATCCGAGCGAACCTGATGACCTCAACAAGCTCTTCTAGTGCCAAATTATCAATCAATTCTAGCGCTTGTTCAAGATTGGTCTCACCTCTGAAAGAAAACTTATATAGGCTTCTCTCTGGAACTCTTTGTGGTTTCCTCAGAGCATCCTCCAAGTTAATTCTCGATTGTAAAATGCTAGGTGTCCGAAGTCCATTCTACACCAAAATTTAACAAAAATCAAGTAAAACCCGGTACATAAAGAAACAAAAGTAGACCGATTCTGAAGAGACCACCATAATCGGTTTATGTGGTACATGTATAAAACCCGATTTTGGCAAGGAAGATGAAAAGCCTATGCAATCAGATTATACATATTACATATATAAACAGATTCTGGTGATGTATTTTCTTATTTTATTTCTAACACAAAATCGGTTGATGTTAATCATCATGTAAACCCATTATTGTGCATGCTCTTCATGGCCGAAAACAAAACCCAGAATCGGTTTATTCGATATGTCAATAAAAACCGATTCTAGGTGTAATCAGAGTTTTTATTTGGAAAAAACGAAGATTTAAACATGTGAATCAATAAGATAAGAAGAATCATAGAATGGGTTGATGGAGATTTACCTTTTTCTTGTGTGGATCGAAGATTCGTTGGAGAAAAAGATGAAAATTAGGGTTTTGAGAATTTGGAAAGATTATGATGAAAATAGAAAGTTTTTTTAGGTTTAGGTTTTTTGTTTTTAAATTTACTGAAAATGGAAAGATTAGTATTTATATGAGAGAATTTTAGGAATTAATGTGGGGGTAAATTAGTATTTCTTAGTAATTTGGGTGCCATGATGGTTTAGCAGTTTTAAGTAACATAAGAAGATATAATACTCAGGTTCACAATATCTGTCCTATATGCAGTCAAGAAGAGGAAACTGTGCTACATCTTCTCTTTAACTGCCATTTCGCAAGATCTGTATATCAAGCTAGTCCAATTATTATAGAGATTTGCGATAATACATCTCTTATGAGTATTATTCAAAGTTGGTTATCTCAGCCAGATCAAGGAATTATGTTAAACTTGGGTGCTTGCTTCTTGTGGAACATATGGAAAGCTCGGAATGATGTCATTTTCAATAATGTTCAAATTTCGGTGCAACAATGTGTAAGTAACTCTCTGCAAGACTTTAAGATGTTTGATTTACATCATGCCTTAAACTTTTGTTCAGGCTTAAATGTCAGTCAATCCAATGTATCAATTTGGGAACGTCCTCCACCTCTATTTGTAAAAATAAATGTTGATGCGGCATTTCATAATGGGAGAAGTGCTGTGGCAGCAGTGGCTATGGACTCTTTTGGATCGTTCTTAGGAAGTGGTACTGTCTGTTTCGATTCATTTTCGTCCACGGCGGCATAAGGAAAGGCTTATAGGTTTGGTCTACAATTGGCTGGCAGACTTCAAGTTTCCAAGATTATAGTAGAGGGTGATGCTTCTGATATTCCTAAAGCTATTATGGGTAACTCTAATGAAATACCATGGTGTATTAGATACACAGTTCTGTCAATTAGAGACTGTGTGAAGGACTTTAGTGAAGTTTGGTTCACGGCGATTCCTAGAGACGCCAATTCTATTGCACATGATTTAGCTCAAAGTGCAATTTCCAATAATGTAAACAGAGATGGTGGGATTATAATGATCCACCAAGTTGTATTATTAACTCTCTCAGTTTTTCTGAGAGTTGATCTTAATATATAGCCTGTTTCCTCCAAAAAAAAAAAAAAGTAATTTGGGTGCCCAAATAATTTGGTGGTGTGGGAAGGAAAATTTGATAGGCCCCAGTTTAGCTTGGAAAATTTGATACTCGTATCGCCTAAAACCCTCTTCTTAGTTATGATGAAATATCATAGCCTTTCATTACCTTTAGCCTTTCATTACCTTTAGAAAAATCGACGGTGTACCCTAGTCAATCCTTATGAACCACATCGATCCGTATGAAACAAACCGCACCAATCATAGTACAGTACAATGTCGATCCGTATGAAATAAAGTACCTATAATCAATGGTGAATACTGTCGATCCGTTAAATTACCTTCACCATAATCAACGGTGAATACTGCCGATCCGTATGAAACAAATCGCACCAATCATACTCTACCAACGCCCCTATATAAACAACCCCACTCTCTTCTTTCAATTTCACACCAAACAACACCTTTACTCTATTTTCTTTCTCTGAAAAACATTTCATTTTCGGTCAAGTTTCCGTTCAAATGGCACCCAAAGCAGAGAAGAAACCAGCTGAGAAAAAACCAGCTGAAAAGAAACCCGCCGAGGAAAAGAAAGCTGAGAAAGCACCAGCAGAGAAGAAACCCAGAGCCGAGAAGAAGTTACCAAGCAAAGATGCTTCAACAACAGGTAAGAAGAAGAAGAAATCAAAGAAATCAGTTGAGACTTACAAGATCTACATCTTCAAAGTTCTTAAACAAGTTCATCCTGATATTGGTATTTCAAGCAAAGCAATGGGTATCATGAACAGTTTCATCAATGATATCTTTGAGAAACTTGCTGCTGAATCGTCCAGATTAGCAAGGTACAACAAGAAGCCAACTATTACTTCTCGAGAGATTCAGACTGCTGTTCGTCTTGTTCTTCCTGGTGAATTGGCTAAGCATGCTGTTTCTGAGGGTACCAAAGCTGTTACTAAGTTTACCAGTTCTTAATTGCTGTTTCTGCTCTTTAGGTTTTAGGAATTGGGGTTTCTTCTGTTCTTTTGTCTTAGTGATTTCATATTTGGGAATTATGGTTTCATATATGTAATTAGTAGTCTTGTCAATCTTCGGAGGAATGTCAATTTCAAATCCAATATCTTGTTTACGGAATTAAATGTCTTAAATTTTTGAAATGAATCAATTGAAACCCATTTTGAAATCTGTGTTAATTTATCTTAATCTGAATTACATATACTGCATTTTTGTTAATTTTTCACCGTTTCATTTAAATAGACACAAATAAGTAAAACTAAGAGTATTATTGGCTCCATTGGTTGGATTTCAGTGAATTGTTAAGGGCTTTAAGTGAAATGAAATGTGTCAATTAGTTCAGCTTATCTTACCATGTGACCTTAGCTTATTCTTATCCCAAACTTCAGATAATCTGCAGCATTGAGATTCAACCCGAGTCCCTGACTACTAAGGGGAACACAATCATAGAGAGGTTTTGTAGGTCGTTTTCTTTCTAACTTTGAGTATGTAATTTCCTTGGCTTCTGTTTCTTCTGGATGCTGTGAAGTCGGTTTTGGGAGATGGGAATGCGTTGTGGATGAGGATCCTGCTGCGAAGGTGTTTATAAGAGGTACATACATTTTCTTAAAAACCCTAATTGAAGTTGTTAAGGCACAAAAATTAAATTGAAAGTGTAAATTTTCAGTGTTTTTTTTAAAGATTTGATTCAAAATTCATTCACATGGAAGCTGCAATTGCTAACTTGTCAGTTTTCTGTTGTTAGTACCATGGAGACTTGCTTAAGGACCATGCAATGTAAGGTATTTTCTGATTTTCCTTGACTTGTTAATTTATCATAATTTGCTAAAAATCAGGGGTTTAGACTGCTTGATTGTTATTCTTATGCATTTTTGCCTTTTCAGTTTTACTGATAGTTGAGAGAGCGTAAGTTAGTTGTAGTATATAAGTTAACTCGGGCAGACATTTGGTAGCTGTGGATCTATGAAGTTGCACGGCACCGTCTTGCACTCTCTGGTGTTAAGGCCCCAAATTTTTTATCCAACACTTGCACTAGCTAAGCTTAGGAATCACATGTTTAGTAGTAGCTTAATTCTTGCAGGTTCACCAAACAGTCATCTATGAATTTGGTGTCGGATGTCTATGATTTCTGGACACAAATAGAACTTGAGTGTAAAACAGTTGAAAATTGTGTACCCCAAACTTAATTGTAGCAGATATACTCTTGGGCGTTCTTTCATACATTAAGAGTAGCTGTAGCGATCTTATTCCCATGTTCCAGAAGAAGTTAAACTTGGAGCTATGTAATGAATACCTTGTTGTTTTATGCATCTGTTTACGAAAGTTCTAGAGCAGAACACAGTATCTCAATGGGAATAAGAGTAGGCTATGTATCTATTATCTTCAACGATACTTGGGACATTTGCAGCATTCATTAGAAACTCTGCCATCTAGCTAACACAAGATCTCAACTAGAACTTTTAATAGCTTCATTATTTCTAGCCAAACAAAAGACATGGATTTCGACTTGTTTGATTACTTTGTCGACCTCAACTATAGCGCGTAGGGTCTTCTAAAACAATTTCCTTTCTGCATTCCCAAATAGACCAACATAGTGATAAGGGGGCCAGAGGTGCACCGACTCACCCACTGTAGATTATGGAATCTGTGCAGTTAGGAAGGAATCATTGGAGACCACCACTGTTTATGAAGTAGTCCCAATCCTGAGCAGAGAATTTGCACTTTGCAGTGAAAGAGGAGATGAGTAGCCGACTTACCTACAGAGCAACAAAGAAAAACCCATTTATCAACAGCTTCCCTCTCTTGTAGATGGTATCCATGGTGACTAATCGTTTGTAGTACGCCAGCCATAGAAATAACCCTATCTTGTGAGACTGTGGCTAGACCAAACACTAAAATTAAGCTTTGTGCCCGTTGTGTTTTCCTGGATTGCTGAATGACAAGATTTTACAGTGAGTAACCCTGATCTATGTTCCATGTGATAAGTGTCTTCACCCATTCCACTAAAAGACATCTCGACAGTGTAGTTTAAGCAAATTTGTTCTATTTAAATCTGAGTCCTGAGAAAGTCTTTTGTCAAGACCCAAGTTCTAAGAGCCATCTGCATTAACAGTTGATGTACATTTGCAAATAGTCCATTTCTTAGTTGAGGCAATTTGAGATCCAATGTTCCCAGGAAAAGCACTGAGTTACCATCTCCAACTTTGATAAGGGAGTTGCCTTTAAACGGTAGCTGGTGTTTTGAATTTCTTCCATAGACCACATGTATGAGCATGCTTGAGAGGTTTAGTATCTTTATCAGAACCCGGCGAACCATATAAGGAAACAGTAGATTTTCTCCAAAGATAAGTAATATCTAGTTTGACATATTTTTGTGCTGCATGTGTGATAAGCCTTCAATAATGTCAGGATATATTAAAAAAGAAATACGAGACAGGTTAAGAAGTGATATCCTTTGAATCCACCAGCTATCTTTTCTGGTGGTCCAGAACAAATGTCAGATCCTGTAAAAGATATAACAAGTAGCAAGTGGAGTATTCCATGGCTGGTATTCATAATATTTGATTTTCATAAGCTGGTGGGTGAAAGGACGCCAACTGTTCAACTGCTGAGCAGAGCCATGGAACTTCATTAGCCAATTACAGTATGGATTCAGATATTCAAAGATAAGTAACACTTCTATTTATACAACTCAAAATCAACAGCTTCAAAACACAAACTCACCTAACTGTCGATCCTTTCATTCATTTCTGAATCTTAGTTCCTTCACATCCATTAATGGCTGCTTCAACAATGGCTCTCTCTTCTCCTTCTCTTGCTGGAAAGGCAGTAAAACTGACACCATCCATTCCAGAAGGTGAGGGAAGAATCACCATGCTTTTCCAGAAAAAGACAGTGGCAAAACCTGCTAAATCATCAAAACCAGCAGTTCCATCTAATAGCCCATGGTACGGTCCTGATCGAGTTAAATACTTGGGACCCTTCTCTGGAGAATCTCCATCTTACCTCAATGGTGAATTCCCTGGTGATTATGGTTGGGATACCGCTGGGCTATCTGCCGATCCCGAAACTTTTGCTAAGAACCGTGAGCTTGAAGTGATTCATTGTAGATGGGCAATGCTTGGAGCCTTAGGATGCATCTTTCCCGAATTACTCTCACGTAATGGTGTAAAATTCGGAGAGGCCGTTTGGTTCAAAGCCGGAGCACAAATTTTCAGTGAGGGCGGATTAGACTACCTAGGGAACTCAAGTTTGGTACATGCTCAAAGCATTTTAGCTATTTGGGCTACACAAGTTATCTTGATGGGAGCAGTCGAGGGTTACCGTGTTGCTGGTGGACCACTTGGTGAAATTGTCGATCCACTTTATCCTGGTGGCAGTTTTGACCCACTTGGACTTGCTGATGATCCAGAGGCTTTGGCTGAGTTGAAGGTGAAGGAGATAAAGAATGGAAGATTGGCAATGTTCTCCATGTTCGGATACTTCGTTCAAGCTATTGTGACCGGTAAAGGACCTTTGGAGAACTTGGCTGATCATCTTGCTGATCCTGTTAGCAACAATGCTTGGGCTTTCGCCACAAATTTTGCCCCTGGGAAGTAAATGTAGAGGCCATGTAAAAAAGTTGGTTATGATCAACCAATTTGTGATGTAATTAAATCAAGTTGTGACACCTTTTAAATTAATTTCTAAATATTCTTTTCACTTCCTGGGTGCAACATGGAATTTTACAGTCAAGTTGTTTCTGAAATTCTAATGAACGTTATATTCGCATCTTGGATATCAGTCGTTTAAACAAGATCAATTGAATTTCTGCACCTTAAAACGACTAGTATGTTGATACAGTAGTTAGTGGGAATGTACCCAGTACTGCACAAAAGAGGTACTGTATGTTAATCCGTGGTTTGGTTTCCTCTGTCTTTTCCAGCTTTGCTTGTAACCCCCAGACTGAATGTTGTACACTTTATTCACTTGATTCAATGTAATGAAAATACACCGGAGGCATTCCCAAATGTAATAATCCGCAGATTTTTCAATAGCCAAGTGTGAGTGAATGGTTCAAGTAACGAGGATAACTCATTTCTCATTAGCAACAATCCCTGCAACCAAGCCTACCTAGTAACCAAACCAAGGACATCCAGTTATCTGAAAGGTTAGGGACTCATGGGCCATGTGACTCCCTCGTCTGCATACTTATTTTTATATAGCACTACACGGTTTAGGAAGCATGGCTGGCTGTTTCCTTAGTATAGCAACTGTACCAAAAAAAGAATTACATTCTAAATGGGGCTACTCTTCTTTCCCTATAAAAATAAGTTCATGCCCTGAATTTTTTCTCATAAGCTTCCTTTGTCTTTGGTCACTTTTAAATTGTCTGAGTTACGGTGTGGAGTTGAGGTAGTTTGGGCACAATGAACAGGCCAGTGGTAGAGTTGGAGGAAGGGTGGGCAATCCTGCAGATGGGGATCACAAAGGTGATTAATATTATTGAAGGTGTCCCTGCTGAAACACCCATGGACGCGGCTTGTAAAATGGAGCTATACACAGCAGCTTACAATATGTGCAATCAGAAACCTCCTCATCATTATATCACACAGCTTTACGAAAGATATGAAGGTGTTTATAATGGTTACTTGCAATCAAACGTTTTACCATCTATTCAAGAGAAGCGTGATAATGTATCTATGTTGCAAGAACTCGTTAAGAGGTGGGAAAGTTATAAAGATATGGTAAGGAGGCTTTCTCAACCTTTCAGTTTTCTCAATCCCAATTATGTTGCGCATATAAAAACCTTCCGATGTTCAAAGATGTTGGGTTTGGTTGCTTCCGTAAAACCATTGGCGCGGAGATTAAAGTTCAAGTTAAGGATGCTGTTATCTTTTTGATTAATCAAGAACGTGAAGGAGAAGAAGTCGATCAAACGTTGCTCAAGAATGTTTTAGAGATTTTTGTCGACATTGGAAATGAAAATGACACAGAAAATATGGAATATTACGTTAATGATTTTGAAACACCGTTTTTGAATGATACAGCGGATTATTATACTCGGAAAGCTTCAAATTGGACACCAGAAGAGTATGCGATGAAGGCCGAGGAATGTTTGAAAACGGAGAAACATAGGGTCTCTCATTATTTGCACTGCAGTACTGAGGAGAAGTTACTGAAGATTGTTCAAGATGTGCTTAATACTGCTCAAACAATTGCTTGAAAAGGAACACTACCAATACCATGGATCTCTTAGAGATGCACATTAAACCGGTGATCTCTCGATGATTGACGCTTGTTTTCTAATTTAACCATTTTTTGTTTTGCTTTGCTCAATTCTACTGTATTATTACTGTCAGCACTTTAATTGCGACTCTTAGTTTTTCAAATTTTGACCCCGGAGTGATTGCAGCTATGTAAAAAATTAGCTTAGATTCATCATTCATTACTTGGGTTGTTCTTGATAACTGTAAGATCTATTGCAAGGTCAGATGCTGTTTTTACTTTACTGTTAATTTGAATTTGGATAAACTTGTGGTTTTTCAACTCAACAACGCTGGAATAGCTCAGCTGGTTAGAGCGTGTGGCTGTTAACCACAAGATCACAGGTTCAATCCCTGTTTCTAGCGTTACTGCCATCTATGAGCTCAATTATTTTTACTTAAATTGGGATCTGATTTTCTCCTAGTTTTATTTTTCTTTTCTTTCCCTGTACTTGTGATTTTCTTTCCTTCTCTGTCTTCTCTTCTTCTGTAATTTTACTCATGAGGGCCAAGGGAAATGATTACTGTAATTCAATTTTGTGATCACGAGCAAATTAATGGCATTTTCGGCTAGTAAACTTGAATGTTTTTAATTTTCGTCTAGTCCATTTTTACTGTGGCAATCATGGTCCATGGAGATTGGCCTTTTAATAAATTGAGCCAGGGCAGTTCAAGTCTCTCTTAATGTTTAGGTATGCCTAAAAGTAACAACAACAGCCAAGCCTTTGAGCTGTTGTTTTGCCCAGAATGGTTCGAGTACCCAGTAAAATTTAGGAGCAACAATTCCGGAACTGCAGCCGAGGACATTCAGTTCCGTGCAAAAGTCATAACCACTGTGTCAACGTTAAGGATTCATGAGCCATGGGACTGTCCCTCGGTTTGTTTTTTTTTTAGTCCTACTCAGGTTTAGGAAGCATGGCTATTTCCTTATGTAGATATACTGTACAGGAAAAAGGAATGTCGCTAAACAGGACTCCCCTTCTTTCCCTATAAAATCAAGTTCGTGGCCGGGAGTTTTTCTCATCAGTGTTCTTTTATTATTATCTTCTCTGTCTTCAGTCTCTTTTCCCTAGATCAGCTGGAAGAAGGATGGGAAATATTGCAGAAGGGGATTACAAAGCTGATCAGCGACGGAACCAGAAATTTATATTTAGGTGGGCTAATTTTTTTTTTTTTCACGAACTCTCAACTTAATTTATCTCAACTGCAAGAATGACAACTGCGGTAATATACTTAAAGCTGAGTATGGGTATGCCACACAATCTCTTTTTCCTCGGAGCATAAAGCTTTGAATCAAATTTTTTCACCTTGTAACTAAGATTAGGGAGGAATGATTTGCGTATCGAAAATAATAATCATGATTTATTCAGCGGCCGAGGGCCGCCCAATTTTTTTCTAGTTTTAAAGGTTATTATAGGGATGCAAAAATATTTGGAGTTTGTACATATACGCATAATAAGTCATGTATTATACTACCTCCGTTTCTGGAAAAGATGTACTTTTACTTTTTCATTTTAGCCTAGGGATGCAAAAATATTTGGAGTTTGTACATATACGCATAATAAGTCATGTATTATACTACCTCCGTTTCTGGAAAAGTATTACTTTCACTTTTTCATTTTAGCCTAGGCTAAAATGAAAAAGTGAAAGTAATACTTTTCCAGAAACGGAGGGAGTATTTTTGTCTCATGAATACACTGCATTTTTAGATTATACATAGATATACATAAAATTGTACTCGCTTCATAGAAGAAAAATGAATTTTTGGACAAACACTTGTTTTTTTTTCTTTTTTTAAAGGTGGACAAACGCTTGCTTAGTTAAGGACAAGACACCCCCATTTGACACATAGTTTTATTTTATCAAACTGACACGTTAACAGGTGAGCCAATTCAATACCTGATTTTAAGAAACATCATGAATACTTGTTTTTCCCTATAGCCTTTGAACGGTTGAGATGCTATTCAAAAATTAATCCATGCGGGACCGGGTTGCAAAATCTTCTGATTTCTTCCACGCAGAATCATATCTTAACAATTAATGGGCTAATTAAAATTTACACCTAGGCTAAATTTTACAAATGTTAAAAATTGCACTAACAAAACATCTTTTTAGAAATTTTGGGGTGGACTTCAGCCTGGGTAAGCCACCCCCTAATACCGTCCCTGAAGCTGATTAATATCATTGAAGGTGTCCCTGAATCACCAATGGAATCGGAAACTAGGATGAAGATGTACACAACAGTTTACAATCTGGGGTCTCCTCCTCCTGATTATTCTGAAGAGCTTTACAAAAGGTACGAAGGCGATTTTAATGATTATTTGAATTCTAAAGTTTTACCAGCTCTTCAAGAAAAGCGTGGTGATGCATCTATGTTGAACCGTAAAGGCCGAAGAATGTTTGCAAAAGGAGAAAGATGGGCTTAATACTGTTCCAACAGTTGCTTGATAAGGAACATTAGTAATATACTCCCTCCGTCCCACATATATAGGCGGGGGACACAATTCTCTTATATTAAGAAAAGAACATTGGATTCATAATATTTTATGTTTTTCCAAGTTTTACCCCTTGTCTTATTAGTAACACAATTATCTATGCACCATAAATAAGGGTATATGTAGAAATATTCATCTAGGAAATAGTAGACCGCCTATCTAATGGGACAAGCAAAAAACAAAATTCCGCCTATATAATAGAGACGGAGGGAGTATCTCACAGATGACTAATTAAACCGATGATCTCTTGATGTGACGCCATTTTTCTTAATTTACTTATCTTTGTTTTCTTTTGCTTCGTTCACATCCTAATAACACTTAATTTTGGATAATGATCCCAATAAATGACAGAATCATCAAGCTTTTTGATCCTTCCAGACTTACACATATCCCTCACAAAAGTTGAAGTTGTGTAAATTATAACCATAATAATTTCTGACAATCACATGATTTCTGACCATAATAATCAAAACTTGGTCATAATTTCTGACCATAATAATTATGACCATAATAATTTCTGACCATGCAGTAGAAATGAATGATCAAAACTTGGTCATAATAATTTCTGACCATAATAATTATGACCATAATAATCCTGGCCAGATTGGGGTATACTCAAACTAATTGGGGTATACCCAATTTTATAGGGACTCTTTTTTAAGGGCAAAGGGGAGGTCAATGGGTAAAGTTACAAAATTACCCTTTTTCATTATAACTCTAATTACTACCAAAATCAGTTTTCTTTCTTCATTACATCTTCTTCTCTTCTTCTTCTCCTCCACAACCTTACCTTACCGGCTCCATCACCCCACCACCACCAAAACTCGTCGATCAATTCGTTAAAATCGTCGATTCGAAAACTCCGATTAATCTTCATCAATGGATCCACCACGGAAGGAGGCAACTCGTATGAAACAATCTAATCGAAAACCCAATGAGTATAACCCTGGAATTGCAAATTTGGTTGCTAAGAAAGTGAAGAGAAAAACGGTTGAAGAAGAAGGAATTGAACCCGCTGAAACACGTGAAATGGTGCGCTTAAGAAAGTAAGGGCACACTTAAACTCATTCTAGTACTTCAATTTCATGTTTGCATGTCAAATTAGGTCAGAAAAATCGAATTTGTGAATTGGTAGTTACGGCGCCGGCAAGGTTTTTGGTTATCGACCTTTCCGGGATTTCATAGTTAGGGTCTGGCCGGAAGGGTATAAGGTTGAAGAACTTGCCGGCTTTATGGTTTCAGAATGCTACTAGCGGGGCGGAGTTATTCAACCGTATACATTGCCGGCGTACGTTATCTTTTAATGAAGCCGGCAAGTTTTTGTTTTTTACCCTTAGGCTACTACATTGAATGTTTCTGATGCCTAGAGTTTTTAAACCCGGAAGGGTAGTTATATAAAAACATCTTAGGAGTTTTTCAAATTTAGGAAATGTATGTGTAATGGACCTTGCCGACTTGTATAGTTAAAATTTCTTGTTTTTTGTGTGCGCTGGAAGGCTATTTTGATGATACAATGCGGCGTTGTTTGGCCGGCACTCATTTTTTGGTCGACCTTACAGGCTATTGTTCGCCTAGGATATGTTGAATATATCTAACCCGCTTAGGCATGTAATGTTTTTTCTGAATTGTTCTTGTTCGGATTGCGAATGGCAAAGAAGAAAGCAGCTACGAAAGCATCTCTTAGTCCTCCTTCAAACCCTCCTCGTGTTGGTGATAAACTATTGTCTTCAAAACATCGAGGGGTGTATGTTGTGCCGGAACGACAAAGGTCTTAGAACCATTATCCGAACCCAATGATTCGGACGAGACTCGAGATGAAGACCAATCAATTCCATCTGGTAGAAGAGGTGATGATGATGATGTTGATGAAACCAATCCATTTCTTGGAGGAGGTAACCATGATGATGATGATGATGGTGGTGATCAAGACATGCATGAGGCTGGAGGAGGTAATGATGATGGTGATGATGATGATGGTAATGGAGATAAAGGTAAGAATATCATCGAAGATGAAATTGTTGAAGAGGAAGAGGAACAAGAAGAAGAAGGAGATGGAGATGGAGAAGGAGAACAAACTCTAGCTGTTGTTCAAGCCACCGAAGCTTCGGCTTCAACTTCAACCGGAACGAAGAAGAGGGTGATCACTAAACCGGCTGATTCTCACATGCCTTCCAAACACTTGATGGTTGCCTTTGAAAGAAGGTGAGCCTCCAAAAGGGACCCCAGCAGATGGTGGAGATGTTCTTTTTGGATACAAAGACTCATGGGCATGTACGGTCCATAATACTATCGTAAGTAATCTTAATTCGTCTTTGTTATTTATTCAAGTGTGTAACTATCCTAATTAAATTTGCACAAAGTGTTTGTATTAATCTTGTTTTTTTTTTTTGGTATTTAGGATCACAAGCATGCCATCCGTCTCATGAGGCGCCAAGCTTCGTGTTCAGTGACGCATACTTGGAATCTTGGCTTGGAATGTGAGGAGGTGAAAGTGATTGTGAGGAACTCTGGGTTGTTGCCTGCGGTGGAGAGTTCGAATATTAATCATGATAAAGTTACCATCTCTCGCATTACGTGAGCGGTTCTATGGAGAGACCGATACTATGTTATTCCCATTCGGTGAGATGGCGATAACTCCCGATGATGCTCAACAAATTCTAGGCCTCGAGGTTGATGGAAAAGCAGTCACCGAGGGATTCGATAATGCCATTTCTTTCGAGAAGATTTACGAATTGAGCAAGAAACTGTTCGGTTGGAGTCAGGTTCAGACGGATGATGTTCTTGACAAGAAGGATGGTCGACTAATTAAGAAGTTTAATGTGAAGAAGTTGAGGGACAAACTATGGAAGACTCAGGAAATCCTTGATAGTGAAGGAATGGTGCACCCGGTGCGAATCAATGCTACCGCGGCCGCTTATTTGCTATACACCTGGGCAGATGTATCTTCCCCCGATTAGGAAACCAAGTCGAGGCCGATTACTTGCAACTATTGGATCCCTTACATGAGATGCGTGGGTATTCTTGGGGTACTGCGGTGGTTGCCTTCTTGAATAATGAGTTGACAAAATCTTCTAGGGCACTCACTAAGCAAGTTAACGGAAACACATGTCTCTTCCAGTAATTTTATTGTTTAAAACATTTATATTTGCAAATCTCGAAAGATCGGGGTTCTTACTAAACTTTTTTTCTTTTTGCAAAGGTTTGGATATATGAACGCTTTCCTTCTTTGTTCAAAGACAACTCTTACGTCAAAGTGGATAACGGTGTTCCGTTACATTTGCCAAGAGCTCAAAGGTACGGTTTAAGGGTACTCAGGATAAGGAAATGCCGCAAAATCTTATGAAACTCCGAGCCGCCATCGACAATTTGATTGCGGAAGAGGTGATATTTGATCCGTATCGGGAGGATAGAAATCAAGGTTTAATCCCAAGGAGAAATGAAGTTGTTGCATTATACTATGGACCCTTGATGACTGTGTTTGAAGGATTTTCAATGTACGATCCACATCGGGTAATGCGACAATTGGGTTACGTCCAAGAAGAACCTCATTTCGATGAAGAACCGTTCTTTACCGTGAACCAGGATAAGCTGCACCACCTCCCAAAAAACTATTAACGTCTCTTACGATCCAGCGCCAACTCAAGAACATTGGGACAATAGACGGGGCCGTAACATCGATGTGAGTCTTTTGGACGAGGTGACCACCGGTCATGAAGCTACTGAGAAATACATGGCGTGGTACTTGGGTTGGGCTCGTCCCACGTGATTAGGCCAATGACTACTGAAGAACTGGCTCGTAAGAAGAAGATGGAATCGAAAGACCCAACAACAATGCTTAAGATATTTGTAAGTATTTTAGAGTTGCTCTTACTATTTTAAGATTGATTGCATTACCGAATCATTCTATTAATTGTTTATTGTTTAATTGAATATAGAAGGATCAGTTGAAGACCTTTGTCAGGGTTTTATGTTGCGCGAAAGATAGAGGAGAAACTGTGCAAAGCAAGCACATTGACTATGCTTGCAATGTTGACAATGAGGATGCCCATCTATTGTTCAAGCAACTTCAAGCTCAAGTAAAGGCGGAAGAAAAGCTATTAAGGATGCACAAGCCAAGACAAAGGCTGATAAAAAGAGGACTCGTAGTGCTCCTGGTGGTGAAGGTATCAGCAGTGGTCGTGGTGGTGAAGGTAGCAGCAGTGGTCGTGGTGGTGAAGGTAGTGTTCCTAAACGGGGCCTAGGTCGTGGTCGTGCTCGTGGTCGTGGCCAATGAATTCTTTCCTAGTTCATTTTTTTATGTTGTGGTGGACAAATGTTTAAGTTAATGGTGTGGACAAATGTTTAAGTTAACGGTTTATGGGACATGTTTCGTATTTTGGACAAAAAATGTTGGATGAATGAATGGTTTGTTTAGCTATATAAAGTGTCAATACATTTGCCGGCATGCTTTTTTAAGCTACCCTGTCCCATTTACTGTCCCCCAGGCCGGCAAGGTTGTGAAATGACAAATTGCCGGCCTGTCAACAAAAATTGGGAATTACGGGGCCGGCAAGGTTGTGAAATGACACATTGCCGGCTTTATCAACAAAAAAATTGGGAATTACGGGGTAGGCAAGGTTGTGAAATGATGATCACGCCGGCCACATCAACAAAAAACTGTGTAGTTACCAGGGCCGGCAAGGTAATACCATTCCTACCAAGCCGGCGTTCGTGTAGCCGGAAGGGTACTAAAATAGAGACCCTGCCGGCCATATATTGAAAAAAAACCATTCTTCTGATGTCTAGAATCATGTAAGGTCGGGAGGGAAACAAAACGGAAAATGCCGGCGGTATTTTTGCCGGCATGCTAATGAACCCATACATTTCCGGCTGTTTTGGGACCCCGGCATTGTAGCAAATTTACGACCCTGCCGGCGTGTTCAAAATTCAAATTTTTGCAAGTACAATTGCATTGATTCACTTGTACTTGGACACTATAACGGCCAAATTTGGGCACCATCCTATAAATGCACTACTTATCTCCACAAAACAACACACAACTATTTGCATATACTCTCCAAAGCTCATATCATCACACACTCCATCTAACTCACCCAATAGCTCTCTACACACAAGAAATGGCTTCATTTGATTCTAATGAAGATTTGGCAATCACCAAAGCTTGGTATGCGGAGACTAGAGTTCGAAGGCAGTCCTCCGTAAGGGTGGATTCCACAACCTTTTGGGCTAGGGTTCACAACACTTTTAGCCAAGAGTGTGGGAATCCTAACTCAAGAAGTGTTCAACAAGTGCACGATAGGCACATAGTTATTGAAAATGCGATACTTGCCTATTTAGCTATCCAAAACCAATTTTCAACGCTCCCCACTTTAACTTGTCCATTGAACAATTTGTAAGTATTTTTGTGGTTTATTTTACGTGATCCATGTTGTTTGATCTTCCAACTTAAACACCACTAACAAATGTAAGTTTGTGTTTTGTTTTGTAGCATGAAGTCGCCAAAGCGCGCTACTTGGAGGAAAAGGGGAAGCATTCGCATTCGATGCAAGCTATCAATTCATGGAATCCAAAATCCCGGAGTATGCCCCTGAGATGATGGAGGGTGTATCGTCTTCGGAGGAGGAAGATTGATGGCTTTAGAAGTTTTAGTATAGGTTTTGTGGGTAGACCTCTATGTAAACCCTCACGAGACTATAACTCGTCCAATAGGGTCGCCTAGGGGTTCAAAGGCTTGATGCACATGCTAAGTGCATTCGTTTTTCCGTCGACAAGGATTAGGTTTTATGTTTCAATCAATGTAGTAACCAAAATTGAATGAATAAAGTAAATTACATCTTCCATATTATGTCAGCCCGGCAAGGTTGTATTTGTTTTTCATGCCGAGATTAATATAGAATTAGGAAGGGTAGGAAATATTTACATGCCGGCCGCAAGATTGCTGCCCAAGATAGTCGGCGTGTTCTTCATCCTAGGACCATGCCGGCGGATAAATGGTCGGCAGCTTATTCAAAGTTGAACCTTCCGGCGGAAGAGCGATCGGCAGCTTATTCAAAGTTGAACCTTCCGGCGTATGTTTGGTCGGAAGATTATTCAAACCAGACCTTGCCGGCTTTATGCATTTTCAAAACCAAAATTTTTAGATCGAATCGAACTCATATGACGGATCAAAAGGTTAATCTACTGAATTCATAATTTCAAAATTTTAATCTAAACTCAATTAATTAATCTAATCATAATTTTAGTGTTAATTAAACGAGGGCAATTTTGCCATTTTGAAAATACAAGGTTAAGGGGTGGCTTGGTTTTACTTCATAATGACCAGATTTTGTCTTATTGGGTATACCCCAATTAGTTTGAGTATACCCCAATCTCGCCAGGATAATAATCTCTGCCCCGAATTCAACATGATCTCGGGGTTGAGAGTTGAGAGTTATTTGGGTTGAGAGAATCTGCATGAAAAAACTTTGTAGAGTAGTCGGTCGATCAACAAGCTTGTTCTATATGTAGGCACCCAGACGTGTGCTGTTAAATTGTTTTTGGGTGCCTTCATAAGTTTGACCTTCGTAGTATTTCATAAGTTTCTGGGTGTTAAATTGTCTGTGGATGATGAATACGGCCCACACTTTATCTGTTTGGAGTTGAGAACTTGAGACCTGTATAGTTGCTACAGAGTGACCCTACAGATGGAAGCTAAAAATAAGGGATATTTTGATTTTGGGTCGCAACAAAGTGACCAGAGTTGCGTTTAGGTCACCCGAAAATTTTAATTAGAGTTTGGGTCACGGGACCGTCATTGACCGTCTTGACAATTATAGAATCTGTTAAATGGGTAAAATGACTAACTATAACATGGATCTGATATTATTTACTAACTTTGCCATTTAACGTGACCGGTGAAGATAACACTTGTAAATCCAAATATAAACCTCTTCCACAACCTCTTCTTTACGGTTTCACCGCCTCCGTCAAAACCTTAAACATCCTCCGCTTAAACTTCCACTCTAATGATAACTACTATATTCACTGCCAGCTAGAAAACCAAATCCCAAGTTTTACTAATGGAAACAAAACGCTCTCCTTCTTCCTCAACCATATCTCGGTTCCCAAACATTTTCTAACAAAACAAGTTCTTGCTGATCTTGTTTAGTTTGTTTGATTTCTGATTCTTACGTAAATTACCTATCAATTTCAATCAGTGAATCACAATTTTTTGATTTGAGGGAGTTTAGCTTGTGCAATTTTAAAGGTTTTTATCTCCCTGAAAATTGGCATTTGGGGATTCATAAATTATCCACGATACTGTGAAATCAACAAGTTTAATCGAAGAAATGATATATTTTGAATTATGGGTTGTGTTGAAATGAAAAAACAAAAGGTTATGAAGTGGATCGGTGAAGCTACGAAGCTTTACTGGAATAAGAGGGGTGGTGGTGCTCCGTAATTTTTTTCTAATGATGAATGATTGTAAATTAATAAAGATTTCGTGTTTATGTGGGTTTAGAAATATTCGGTGTTTATCAAATTTGTGTTTGCACTAAAGAAAGCTATGGATTCTAGCGCAAAAATACTTTTGTTCAATCTCTTCACTACACGTTCTTGCATATCATATGTTTGAAGAAAGTTCTGAGCGAAATATATCATATGTTTTAGTATTTGTTTGTAATTATTTTGGTTTAACTAATTTCATTTGAATCCGCAAGGGTATTGGGTATTAGTGCATGTGGTGCCGGAGGTGATGGTGGTGTTGCTTGAACTGGAGGAGGCGGAGGTGGTAATAGTTGCGCCAGAGGTGGTGTGGTGACAGCTATGTTAATGGCACCTAACAGAGTTGGAAATTTTTTTTTTTTTTGTTTTCTTTAAAATAATTAACTAACGGTCAAGATGGTCAACGACAGTATCGTGACCCAAACTCTAATTAAAATTTTCTGGTGACCTAAACGCAACTCTGGTCACTTTGTTGTGACCCTAAGTCAAAATATCCCTAAAAATAATATACTAAGAATTTTAGTACCACATCCGAATAACAGAATAAAAAATCGATCCCTATAAAGAATTAAAAATCGATTTGGACAGCCGAGCTAAGCAGCGTTAGCTTGTAACCCAAGTGGGGGCTAAAAGATGGTTGGACAACAAAGTGAATGCATGCCCTGGTGACAGGCCTAGGAAGTAGGGTTAGAGTTTAAGATGTGGAATCTATGGTGGACGAACCGTAGAGCACTCTTGAAAACAATTCGCTAGGTGTATAGGAGTTCCAGGCTGAAAAGCCTGCCTACACCGCTTCTGAAGCACCCACGGCACATTCAGAACAACCATCTTTTTTCATCATTCTATTGTTAATAAAATTTTTTGTATAAGGAATCTTTCTGAAATTAGTACTTAACCCACCTTTCTGAAGCACCCACGACACATTCAGAACAACCATTTTTTTTCGTCACCTTATATTATTGTTAATAAAATTTTTGTATAAAGAATCTTTTTGAAATTAGTTCTTATCCCACCTTTATTTATAATTAGTCCTTGTAGCCGAAGCACAAATAATTTTTAGCCCAAGATCTTTTTTAAAACTTCTTTGTCACATCCATTTACTTTCTCATTCTTCTTTGATAAACCATAATAACATTCCTTTTGTATAATATAGAGAAGATAAAGAGGCAAAAAAAGTTTCTACTGATTAGGATAAATTGTGTTACATAAATATATTCCTTTATATACAAGTAGGAAGAAGACCCTAGACACTATATTGGGCCGCATATCCATGGGCTATAAACCCTACAACACCCCCCCTTGTGCGGTCCAGTAGAACTTCATATCCAGTGCTTCACATTTAGTGTTTCGAATATAGTTCTTCAAATGTCATCCTCTCCTTGATGACTTGTGCCGAAATCAATTGCCTCATTAAAACTTTGACAAGGAAAAACCCAATGGGACAAAACCTTGGTATAGCTCTTCACATGTAGTACTTCACATGTTGTCTCGTATCTTACATGTAGTTCATCACATGTAATACGATCTTCAAAGATCTCGAGTATAAGTTAATTGTCTCGTTAAAACTTCGCCAGGCTAACCCAGAGGGACAAAACCTGAACTAAAGAAAAAGAGTACAACATTAAGTAAACCTAGAACGTAGTTGGATGCGTATACGTTGCCTCATTAAAACCTTGACAAGGAAAACCCAGTGGGATAAACCTTGACGAAGGGAAAAGAGTACAACGTAATAGATGCAAGTAAAGGTGATCCGTTACAGAAGATCACTTTGTTCCGTTGAAGTTGACTAGTTGCTTCACAACTCCTAAGGAAGAAAATACTAGTGGGAAATACAATAGCCTTAGATCGGAAATTACATCCGGTGTTTGTTGTTGTCCCATTAAAAACTTTGCTGAGTAACAAAACCATGTGGTAAAAAGTAACCTCGGTGAAGGAAAATAGTTCAACACACTATTAGATGCCCCCCCGATGTCAGTCAATTTTCATTAGTCTAATGCAGTCAGAAGAAGTTTATCACACTTTACTTTGGCGACTTGAATGTTTATATGACCTTGTTGTTGATTCTGGAAGTTACGTTGCTTATCAGACTATCACGTTCATTTCTTTGATTCAGATATTTTTAGTAATATCAACGCGATCTTTATGTCTTCAACGCTCAACATACTTGATGCTTTTAGTGTTGTCTCGCTAAAAACCTTGTCGAGTAACAAAACCCTTTGGGAAACACTATTCTCGATCGAAGGGAAAAGAGTACAACACAACTTCAATTTCGAAGTAAAATATGTCGACATCATATCCTTGGATCCCCCCCTGGTGTCGGCATCTCCCACTGATTACTTTCAAAGTTTTTCCAGACAGTTCCTTTAGTCATGTACTTTTCAAAACTGAATATCGGTAATGACTTAGAAAATAATCTACCATATCCCCCCCTGATTACTTTCGTTAGAGAAGAAATTATTATTCCTTCATAATCAACAACTTTTGGATTGCACTTTCATTAGCATTCCTTTTTATGTCCTTGTAGGGATAATTTTTTTTTAATGTCAATGGTTACTTTTAAGTACATGATTACATTCACTATACCATTCCAATGACGTTGCGTTGGCGCTGAGCTATATCTATCTAACAAGTTCTTCGAGGATGTAAAATTTAATCGAGTACATTATTATACTAAGTACAAAAATGCGTCTATTGTACTTAAATATGGGAATTTCATCTCCCAACACATCTTCGTCATCTTCCTTTAGACGAAATGGTCTCTTACTTACATTTGAACCTTGACTAATCATGGGAGTGCTATCAGGATGCATGTCTTTGTTAAATTGCCTGACAAATTTAGACATATGCAAACTGGTGGAATAATATACCACAAGCTCAGTATTCGGTCGAGCTTTCCCCAGATTTTTCATCTCAATTTCAGATTTCAAATAGCTTTTAAGGTCTCTTATTACATCAAGAGTACCCATCATGTATGTACCATCAACATAGATAGCTACAATCCTAATTAGGAACTTTCTTTTTAATACGCAAGGAAAAACACCTTACTTGTCTATCCCCTCCAAATCAAATAGTCACTTAGACGGGTATACTACATCCGCCTGATTGCTTCAATCCATAAGTGAGCGTTATATCAAATTATAAACGCACTCTGTGGTTTAGAGTCACTTGATTTGGGCAACAAAAGGCTATCAAGTACTTTTGTAAATATCTGCTATCTCTTGATTCTTTCAGAGATACGTAATGACCACATACATATCAACATTTCAAGTCCTTTTGAAATTACCAAGCTAACTAAGTAGCGGAACGTGATAACGTTCATTACAAGAGAACAATTCCAGGGCTTTCTGAGAAACCTCGCGCCACAAGGCGAGTATTTATACTTTAAGACTGCTTTCTTCTCATTATGCTTTGTGACGAATTAATCATGTATGTCCAATAGGATTTACACGTGGTTGGTTAGCACTACCACACCAAATACCTATATATTTG
Source organism: Papaver armeniacum (assembly GCA_023531295.1). Taxonomy (NCBI): domain Eukaryota; kingdom Viridiplantae; phylum Streptophyta; class Magnoliopsida; order Ranunculales; family Papaveraceae; genus Papaver; species Papaver armeniacum. Next base: position 34,519 of record JAJJWW010014752.1, read on the forward strand.
TCAAAGAACCAAGTTCTACCTGGATTGTATAGACCAAATATGCTATTCGTTGACATTAAGCAACAAGGAGCATGGTACGATCTCATCTTGCTCTATTTCCTTAAGCAAGTGTATATGAAATTAATCATCAATATGCTCTCAAGATCTCTCCATTGACTCATGCGCATTCTCATAATCCACTTGGGATGTCATTGTTATCTGGAATCATTAAACTTCGGAGCGTCCTCCAATATTGATTCATGGACATAGCCAGAGATAATCAAATGAGACAATTTCATTAATGATACAAATTAGGTTGTGCCTTACTCATATATTTCCTTTCCAGGTGAGCATTTATCGAACCTGGTGGTCTCTCCATCTTCCTTTGTAGAGCCACGGCCTTAACTACATTTCCACCAAGTGTAGCTGCAACACCTTAGTCTATTGTGTACCCCATACTGAGGATTTATAACCTTACAGGAACATTTGCAGCTGGTATGTGTGATCTTGTCACGTTGTCGATATCAGTGCACTTTCTGAAATCGATTATTCTTTGTCACCTCACATTTACATTTTGGAGTACAAGAATCAATATGAGACACAGTAGGAACACACCACGATAATTCTTGTCGTTCCCTTAGAAAAATACTTTTTCTTATCTCCCCCTAACGATGGGAAGACTGTCTTATTAAAATGACAACATGCAAATCTAGCGAAGAGATCTCCTTCCAAAGGTTTTAACACGCAGATAATTGTTGGGGGTAAATATCCAACATAACTTCTTAATCGTTTTCGTGACCCATGATAGTACGATGTGGACTCGTAATGACACATATATAGTGCAACCAAAAATGCGTAAGAATACGAATGTCAGGCTTATATCCAGTTACCAACTGGTACGCAGAAAAGGTTGACTAATATTGGACTCTAAAACGAATTTAAGTAAAGGTGCGTTTAATATTCCATATCCCCCAAATAGTTAAAGGTAGGTTTGTATGCATAACCATGCCTTAGACATCATCTGTAACCTTTTATGATAGCCTTTGCGAGACCATGGGGTATAAGATGCTCTGCATTGATCCTATTGAATATGCAATAACCATCAAGTCCTTTTGATGTTCACTAGCTAGCATTTACAAGGGGTGGTGAGACCTTATATGTATAATATGTGCTAGTAGTTTTCCATATATGCGCAATACTTCTTGGGAACTATAATTAGTTCAAAATGTCAAAACATCCACCAGAGTCTTAAGTCACTTTAACGGTCCACATTCTGTATGGATATTTTTCTAAATATCACCTTGTTTTCTTTGTAATATGGATTGTTTACCATTTGCATCTTAGGATGGTCTCGATACTGCTTTACTGAAGACTTTGTGAAATGAATGATATGCTCTCTTACTTGAAAGCATAACGAGAAGAGAGGGCTGTGCATCTAGTTCTTTAGACAACACTTATTGAGAGATATGCTTTTATTTCGCATTATGTCAATCTTTCTCCCATTTTTGTTCACTCAAATAAAGTGATGTTCGTACGAGTCATTTCAAAAGGATCATCATGTCACAACCAAAGTTGATGTATGGTTATACCCAAAGCATGTATGAGTCAATTCCCAATATTTCATTGTCGGAGTCAATATGGATTCAATAATCCAAATACTATAGTGATTTACATTTCACTAGATTGACTCAATAGTTTCTCTAAAATATATTTCCTTCCAAATATATTAGAGACTATAAAAGATGCAATCAATTACATTCTCATCACTGTAAGGTTCCACATGATATCCATTTCAATGGGTTTCTTTGGAATTTAACAAGGTGTGATTATCTCTCGGTACATGTAGAGATTTTGTGACGTCTTTGTTCTATCTTGAAAACAAGTTTCGAGCAGTGTTGCTCTCGATGATCCAATCCTCGTAGTCACATTATAAGGAATTAGTTCAACAACTAGTGTATATTCCTTAAATTAGTGGAAGAAAAACTACTATCAGTTAGACATTTGGGTCGTGAGAGTTTTAATAAGTGGTGTGGCCTTATTACGTAACAAAAGTGGGATTCAACTTAAGTACTTTAGAGTGAATATATGTTATGTTTCATGGGAATGATATACGTTTCACCCAATATATCTCAAGTGCTTTAGAGAATTTATGTCTCGTGTTTTTATTCCATAAGTGTAGACAATGGATCTAGTTCAACTGAATAAGATAGTCAATTGGCCAGGAAAAGTTCTTGTTGCTATTAAAGTTGATGTGAAAATTGGATGCTACTATGATACATGCATTACATTGCTTGTACCAACATCAATAACTAGGTGTAATTCCAATTCCTTCATTTCTGATGGGAGCTAATCCCATGATCGGTTCATACTTGGTGTTATCACTATCAGAAACAAAAGTACATATTTGTCTCATGATATATGTGAATATCAATATTCTGTGGAGCACGTATCACGATTTTAGTGGTCGCATGCAAGATAACTGTGTAGCCCTCGCTATACAGAGGAACCTGAGTAGCAGAAGACACCTTCACAGATCCACTTTATCTTATCCCAAGAAGGGACATCTCGATGGCTAAGATGGAAAAGTAGAGCCTAGTCTAGAGAGAGGCAGCTGGCGAAGGGACAAAGGTAGATGACATATCCAATCAGCATTAAATGCGCAAAGCTCTTATCTACACGCTTAACCAAAGCACGTGGAGAGAGATGAGGTAGCAGAGTCTGACTGGCGAAGGCTAGCGGTGAACGAAGGTACAATATGTACTGAGGCTGGGAAGTTCTCGAAGTAACGTGGGTCAGCTGAGGTGGTAGAGTCCGACTGGAGAAAGCATGCGGTGAACGAAGGTACCATTTGTACGAAAGGTATATGAGGGGACGATGGACCCAAAGAAAGCGAAGATATATCTAGAGCATAAGGGGCTATAAATACCAAGCTTCACCAACAAAAAAAAAGGCAATCAATATCTAGGATAAGGAGATCCAGTCTTAAGCTTATACCTCTTTAATGTTTAGAACTTAAGTATTAACTTCAACTTGAGTTCTCTCTATTACTTTGGGAAGCATTTAAGATCTTTGTAACCACCATAACTTAATACAAACAATCACTCATTACCCCATGGACGTAGACAAAAGTCGAACCACGTAATCTCTTGTGTCTCATGATAACTTAGTAGCATTTACATTATATTTGTGTTCTTCGTTATTATTGTGATCTTGAATACCTTTTACAACTTAGCATTACCAGTTCGACAGAGGTATCAATACTTCATAGTATCCGATCCTCTGAGCTGTATACATTTTTTGATGGTGGTTTTTAGCTTAGGGCCAAAATCGTAAAAGTCTGTCTACCTGACCCGACATCAGAATTAATAGACCTTGATATGTCTATATTCCGCAAGGAATTTGAAGGATATATCAAAATCTGATGAGTGCCTATGCCGCTCTTCATATTGTATTGAAACTCAAGCTCCTAGATGAATTGTTCACTAGTATAGATCCTAATGAGTATTTAATCTCCCGCCTGCATTATTCATTAATGTATGACTTATTGAGTATTTTTCCTATGTTATGTTCCCCGGCTGAACCCTTAATATTGGTATGACATGACAATTAGTGTTCACTCGCAGCTGAGTATCATGAATTTCCAGAAGTATCAAGATTAAGGTCTGCATGAAAGTGCTCAATAAGAAAACACGATAACTGCTCTCTGGGGATAAAATTAAAGAATTTTGTGTCAACACACAGAATTTATCAAAGTTGTTCAATTTTGTGATAGCTCACAAAATTCAAATTTTGGCCTAATTAATTTACAAAACTTAGGTTTTTTGCACCCTGCGCAATATCTCGAACCCTATTGGTCGAGGCCAAACCTAGGTAAGCTAGGAAATTAATCCGCCATGGACTAGTAGGAGCAAAATCCTACCAAAAATCAGAAAACAAGAAATAAAACAAGAGCTGCGGAAAATAGGAGCAACAACAAGAGGAGGCGTGGCCTCGCCACATAGCCGTCCAGTTCTCCCTATCAAGCACCACCCGTAGCCGAATGGCCACGCTCCATGTTGACCCTGCCGGCCCCCCCTTTTTTCCTTCGACCAATCAGGTCACTCTAAATACGCCACACGCACTTGGAATGTGGCCAGGCCCATCCGCTTGTCGCCCCCCCTTTCCCATCGACCAATCAGGTCGCTCCAAATGCGCCACACACACTTGGAATGTGACCGGGCCCATGCTGCTTTCCAGTCTCCTTTCTCATCGACCTATCAGGTCGCTTTAAAACTGCCACATGCATTAAATAAAGCCAAACTACACCAACACCTAGTGGCCGTCGCATCAACGTGGCCGCCATGCCAATTAGCTAATCAACCTGCCAAATCGCACCGGCATGCTAATTGGTAGGCCATGCTATTCTGAGGCAGCAATATTCCAAAATTCCATAACAGCGCAGCCGTGTGCTATCTCACTTTTCGTTGGTGGCCAACGCCATAACAAATTCTAGCCAGAGTATTCTGATCAGAATAAAACTCTTGTTTTAATGGAATTGGTCATGGCCTGACTATGCCACTTCGGGTCCACAACATGCCACAAGCCATGTGGGACCCAGAAGTCCCTAAAGAATGGCGCCCGCACCATATTATGGCTACCCATGATCGTCCCCACATTATGGCCTTGCCATAATTTCTTTATTCAACGTTGCCACGGTAGTATATGCCAAGATATAGTGGCCGCCGCCACGCCAGGCAGGCGCCACTCCGCCACCACGTCACTGGAAGGCGCCAATTACGCCACTGGCAGGCCCCACTCCGCCACTATGCCACTTGTAGGCGCCAATTATGCCGCTACGCCACTGGCAGGTGCCAATTATGCCGCTGGCAGGCGCCAACGAGATGTGGCCATAATCAACGGCCACCCCTTCCATAAATTGCAATCTTGGCCGTCCAACTTTGCCAGCCGAATTGACCGGCCTAGATTAAATCTTAGGCGACCAACCAAGACTAACTTAATAGCGTCACACGTTATTTATTGCGGCAAGTCTCATGACTTAGCTCGCCACACATGATTACCCGCCGCCTAGCCTGCGCGCGATTGGTCAGAATAACTAGGTCTTGCACACAAGACCCACTCAGCAATCTGCTGCATATTTTCCACGAAAATACTCGAGACATAAAACATGTCACAAACTGGGGGATGTTTATCAGGTTTAGAGATACTCCCTGGAATAAAACTTCACACCTATCTTTCCACAATATCCACATTCCAACCATCAAAGTAATCAACCATCTTTGATCCTGATTTGAGTCTGTGGAAGTGAACCAGCTGAGAACCCAATATGCAACTGTGTTGCGGTTTTCTCTGACAACATCTATATTAACATTAATGCCCCTCCAGACTGCCCTAGCATGTTTACATGCAAATATAATATGTTCCATATCCTCAAGACCATGACCACAGATGTCACAGTAAGTTTCCACTTCTGAATTATATTAAGCTCTTCTACTTTTTGTAGCATTAATACCTCTGATGCACTTCCGTATAAAGATTTTTACACGATTTGCTGCTTGTGTTTTCCACAATGACTTCTAGTTCTAGAGTTAATATTAACTCCATTAACTTGAACTTCATGTGCACAATGAGTTAGCATTCTGTATGTACTCTTTACTGAGAATGATCTATCTTTTGAGGGCATCCATAACATCGCATCTTCCTTATTGCAATCTATGAATAAAGATTGAATTTTGAGAGAAGTATTAACATCAAATAATCTGTTGAGAAGATTGATATCCCACTAATTGGAATCAGGCAAGTACAACTCAGCAACATCTTCATAGAACCTATAAAGATCATTAATGGGGGATGGTGGATGATTCATGCCTGGAATCCATCTTTCCTTCCATATTTTTGTTTTCTTCCCATTATTTAAGTAATTTTGCTTCACCACTTCAATGCCTTTTGTAATGCCATTCCAAGTGTATGAACAGTTTTTGGTTGAAGTATTTTGATGCAAGAGATCACCTTACTTGAAGTATTTACTCCCTAAAACTTGAGACATAAGACTGCTTGAATCGCTACATATTCTCCAGGCCAGCTTAGTGCGCAATGCTAAGTTTAGTTTCTCCAGATCTCTAAATGCTAAACCACCTTGTTCTTTGGTCTTGCAAACAGCTGACCATGCTATATGATTTGAACCTTTGTTGTTGTTATAACCCTAGAAGAATTTTCTCTTAATTGCAGTGAGTTGTTGAAGAAGATTATTTGGAAGCTTGAATGTACCCATTTGATAGATAGGGACTGAATTAAGTACATGTTTAATCATGGTTCCTCTACCTGCTTGTGAAAGAGAAGTACTAGACCAATATGAGAATCTACTTTCAAAATTTTCTTTAATGCTTTTGAATGATTCCTGTTTTGAGTGACCAAGAATTAGTGAAGAACCTAGATACTTTTCCTTTGAGTTCATAACCTTAACACTCAGAATTTGTGTCAGTGTATTAGCAACTTCAGGTTTAGTCTTCTTCAAGTAAACTGCTGATTTTTAAAAATTTATAACTTCACCTGATTGAGTACTGAAATGATGAAGAAGTTCCAGTAAATTATTTACTGAAGTAATATTTGCTTGAGTAAAGATCAAACAATCATCTGAAAAAGCAAATGATTAATGGTCCGGGAAAGAGAAGCCACTTTAATACCTTTGATGGAATTATTGAAAGAGCACTTGCGAGATGTCTTCAAAGATATTTCATAGATAAGATAAAAAGATAAGGTGAAAGAGGATCACCTTGTCTAATTCCTCTTGTAGGAGTGAACTCTTCACAAGGAGAGCCATTGAGAAGTACTTGATAAAGAGGTTGTACTAATGCACTAGTATATCAGTCACAAAATCATTTGAAAAGCCAAAATATTGAAGAACTTTAATTAAGAAAGGCCACTCTAACCTTGTCAAAAGCTTTTGACATGTCAAGTTTTAAAGCAAGCCATCATGTTTCTCCTATTTTCTTCTTCATTGAATGAATGATCTCTTGTGCAATTACTGTGTTTATCACTAATAAGTCTCCCTGAGACATAAGCTGCTTGGAATGGGGAAATTATTTTCTCCATTATGGGATTCGTTCTGCTTACAATGACTTTAGAAATGATTTTGTATGATGTGTTACACAATCCAATAGGCCAGAAATCACTTGCACATATAGCTTTCTTCTTCTTTGGAATGAGAGAATTATAAGTTTTGTTGATCTGTTTGAGAATATGCTTGGTTTCAAAGAATTTTTTCACCATCATGCATACATCTTCACCAACAATGTGCCACTGACTTTTGTAGAATCCATCTTGGAAGCCTTCAGGACCAGGAGCACTCCAATTCTCCATGCTTTTGAGAGTGGCATGTATTTCTTCATTTGAGGGTATCCTTGTTAGCTGCAGATTATCTTCATCTGATATTATTGTGGGGATAACCATATATAAGCTTTCATCAAGACAAGGAGAAGTAGTGGTGCTGATTGTCTTGAAATGCTGAGTCAGATGAGTAGAGATATCTTCTCTTGTATGCAACCAAGAATTATCATAATCTTGGACTGAATCTATATTATTTCTGGTTTTTCTTTTATTGACTTTGGTGTGGAAGTACTTGCTGTTGTTATCCATATCTTTTATGAAGTGTTCTCTTGATTTTTGTTGGTAGAAATCACTCTTGATCTTGTGCCACTTGCTTAATTCATTGTTGACAGAAATGACTTCATGAGAAATATCTTCATCTTGAGGTTTGTCTTGTAATTCAGTTAACTTCATTTGTAGCTTGTCCACCTTGTGGTTGATATTTCCGAAATGCTCTTTGTTCCACAAAGACAACATTTTCCTTGTAATGTGTAATTTTTTGACAAGCTGAAAAGCATGAGAACCATGTATGCTTGATTTCCAAGCATTAGCAATAACAACATAGCAAGAATCATCATTAATCCAAGTTAAGAAGAACTTAAAAGGCTTCTAACAGTTTGGGGTAGAAGCATTAGAGACTAGCATAATTGGGATGTGATCACTACCAACTTGATTTAGGTGAAATAACTTGCTATTAGGAAAGTTCAGGGACCAACTAGAGTTGCCAATGGCCATGTCTATTCTAGATTTTTTGGTACCAGTTCCTAAGTTGTTATTGGTCCAAGTATAGTTTTTGCCTACATATCCTATGTCTTCTAGCCACAATTTGCTACTAAACTGTTCACCCAACCATCTGTAGAAGAGGAAGGTTCACTCTCATTGTTTGCTATATGAAAGTTTAAGTCTCCAAGGACAATCCAAGGATTATTATTCTCACAACTAATTCTTTGAATGAAGTTCCACTGTTCTTTCTTCCTAGCATAATTAGATTCGCCATACATGCATGTTAATAAGAACTCATGTTTACTTAGATATCCTTAAACAAGAACATTAAACATATTGTAAGCCTTATCTACTATATCACAAGTGAACCCGTTTTTCCATAGGAGAACTAGACCACCTGAGAGACCATTTGGTTCTATAAAAGTAGTATTAGGGTAGTGGTATTGCTTTAAAAGAGGTATGCATTTATGACTACCAATCTTCGTCTCACTCAAGAAAATGATATCTGGATTCTGAGTTCTAATCAGATCGCTCAAATGATTTCTAGTATCAGGGTTTTTGAAACCTTGGACGTTCCAAGAGATTATTTTCACATTGAAGAAATAGAGTGAATGATTGCGACACAGATGAGTATTAATTATGCATGCAAAAGATGTATGTGAACTGAGATTTACGTAGGAATCAAGTATTAAATGCCTATTGAAATAAATGGGTCTACCAAAGAAAAAATAACACTCAATTTCATGCAGAAGAGTTAAATTAAACCGAAATGAAGTACTGAGTTTTAAGTTTACCTGATTTTCCTTTTCTGCATTAACAACTTCATTGCCTCCAGTTGTGATTCTTTGAGCAGTTTGAATGTTTGTGTTGATATCATTGTTAGAAGCATAAGAGGTACCATCTTCATTATCTTGATGATTGTCAGACCCATTCATGACTTTATGTCTTTTACCAAGTATAGTGGATTCATCACCTTCATCAGCAGCTGTTTCTGTAAGAAGGAAATCCATATTGACTGCAATTCCATCGTTGGGTGGGAAAAAAAACTGCAGTCTTGACATGACCCTTTTGAATAATCTTCCTAGCAGTTGGAGCTTTCGAAGTCGAGAGAGGAATAATATGCTTCCTTATGTTGGTTGTGTTGCCAAAGAAGTATGGCTTTTCATGAGCTTTGGTTAAGAAATTTGCAGCATCCTTGCAAGCTACTTTGCAATGCTTGATGACATAGCATTATGTGCAAATCCCACTGGGTTGCCTTTCAAAGTAAAATTTGATCCAACGAGTAATGCCCGCGTTTGAGATAGCCTTGACTCCCCTTCTTAAAGGATTAGTAAGATCCACATTAACACATACCTTGACTGGATCACTGCCTATAGGAATAACATCAGCTGGTTGGATCTTAATGACTTCACCCATAATTTCTCATATCTTGGTCACAACAGCAACATTCATGTGCTCTGGTATTAAACCTCTCAATTACATCCAGAATTGTTGGAAACCCCAGTGCTTTTCAGTATAAATTATGTCTGGGATGTAATCATGAACCACCGGCAGTTGTTTGTTAACACTCCAAGGTCTTTCATTAATCACTATGTTGAGAAGAACCCAGTTGCTGAACTTGAAGATCATTATATTTGGATCAACTTCTATGATTTGAAGATATCCAAATGACATGAAAGGCCAGGTAAAACCAATCCATTTTTCTACCGTTTCAACACGCATACGACCCTCTATAATGACTTTTCCTATAGCAGATGCTTCCCATTTTTTAGATTCTTCATCTCCTTCTGCATCTTTATATTTGCAGACTACAACCTCATTTGTATCACCTAAATCTAACAAGGCTTGTTTGAACTTTTTGGATAGATTGGAAATAGGTTAACTGCCCTCACCTTCCATGGAGAAAGATTGCTTTGATTTAGGTTTTACTAGAGAAGTTTTTGTATATGATATTGAGTGAAGCAGATGATTATAAAGGTTGGGATTAAATCTGTTTTGTAAAGAGATATTATCGAATAAAATAAGATAATTATCACTTATTTTGGTTGAAGGAGTATCTTTCTTAGTATGGTAACAAAAAAGATTAGCTAAAGACCAGCCGAAAAAGAAGTAACAACCAGCTTTTTGAAAACTGATTTTTTTTGAATTTTGGAAAATTCAAAAAATTACACAAGCGGGATTTATGGTAAGATTGAATCGGTGAATCAGTGTGATTTCTTCGTTTCTTCAAACTCTTCCCAATGATATCATCACAAACAAACTTTTTAATCAAATGATTTTTAACTGGCTCTGCAAACGCTTTAATCACAAAATACAGGTAGGAAAACGCCATTAGAGACAATATAAGCAGTAAACACATTTTGAAAAAAACAGGAAAGATTAGTTCTCCATAAAACACATAAAACGAGTCAAAGAAATCTTAAAATGATTAAACGATAAAAGAAAACAAAATTGAGTGATGCAGGATTAAACGAGTGATTAAGTAGTAGGATGATGCATTAAGATATAAAGGAAAACATAGAAATTGTGAGACAACAAAAATTTTAATGGCACTGAGCTAACTCATCTGTGTCGCCGATTCGCAGAGCTTGAAGGAGAAAGCGAAAAATGGCTAACATCCATCATCTTTCGATAGTCTCTTCCATTGGTTGTAGAGGACTGCTTTTAACTTCTAAATCCAACCATTATGTATGCCATCTTAAAAAGAGCTTGTAAAACAAACTCCAAGGTCATTGTTTCACATGTTCAATTCTTTTCTTGTTCATTATGGTTTAAGAATTCTATTTTCGATAATTTAATGTTTGTGAAGTCTTACGCAAGTGGCATTCTTATTTTCTTGTTATATTTTGTTGACATATTGTTAATCGGTAGTTCATCTGTGTTGATTCTTTGATTTAATAAATTCCTTAAAGCAAGAGTTTGCAATGAAAGAGTTGGGGACTTGGCATTTTTCCTTGGTATTGAGGCTGTTAGAGATAGTGATTTTATTTTATTGACACAAAAGAAGTATACAGTAGAGTTACTGGAAAAACAAAATATATTGGATTATAAACCATGTGATACACCAGTTTTTTTAGTTTAGTAGACTTTCTGTTCATGGAGTTAAGCTTGATAATCCAAGTCATTACAAGACACTTGTAGGGGCATTGCAATATTTGACAGTAACTAGGCCTGATATTTGCTTAAGGGTCAACTATGTTTCACAGTTCATGTATTCTCCTTCTGATATGAACTTACAACTTGTCAAGAGAATTTTAAGGTATTTGAAGGGTACAATTGGTATGTGAATACTTTAAGAAAAGGTGATAAAACTAGTTTGAAGGCTTACACTGATTGTGATTGGGCAGGCTTCCTAGATACAAGAAGATCTACTTCTGGTTTTGCTATTTTTCAGGGTTCAAATTTAGTTTATTGGGTCATCTAAAAAGCAACCTACAGTCTCCAAGTTCTCTGCAGAAGTTGAATATAAGTGTCTTTCATTTCTGTCTTCTGGCGTGTTCTGATGGTTTACATACTTATTGATGGATTTGCAGATTGTTGTTAAGTCAGTATTATTATAATGTGATAATACAAGTGCATTGTTGGCATCTAATCCAGTTTTCATGCCAGGACCAAACATATAGAGATTCAGTATCATACTGCCAGAGAGCTTGCAGAGGAAGGATTTTTGCAACTCCAACATATTTCATCAGAAGATCAGTTGGCAATATATTTACAAAAGGCTTATCCTATCCTACTTTTTCAAGACTGTTGTCTCTACTTTTGGGTTCTTCATCACTGCTACAACTACTTAATTTTTTTGTTCATATTTCAGAGATTTCTTCTTAGTATTTTGTTATTTTTGCTTATAGTACTTTACGGTTCTACATTGTCAATCGATATTGTGTCTTCCAAAGTATCATCTTGAAGGAGGTGTATTATAGATATAAAGTTTGTGAGCAGATCGGTGTCAAGTCAACTAGTCAATGTTGACTTGACTTGTGTTGTATGTGTCTTAATGTCCGACCGTAGTATTATTGACAAATCATTATCTTTAAATACTATGTAGTAATTCTGTGTCTGTAATGAAAACTACTATTCCATTCAATAATATCAAGATTATCTGTTTCTCATTCAGTTCCGCGAAAAAGCCATAAACCACTATGTCAATCGTTCGAATACTGTTCCATACTCACCGTGAGATGTACCGAGAGGAACATGCTCTTGGGACCCACCACTGAGGGATTTAGGGGGCCCATTTTTTGTGTCTCACGGTGGATTTCCACGAGTCCAATTTTGTGCACACTCCTTTAAGGAGTGTTCACAAAACAAAGCGATGCTATTGGCTCCACAAAACCAGCCGTTAAATGCATATCAAAAATTAGTTTTTATTTTTATTTTTATCTTAAACAAAAAATGGTAATAGAATATCAATAATAAATTAGGATTTCTAAAATAGGAAATAGATAATTAGTGTTGACTTCTAATTAAAACACTATACCCGTACCGTTTTGGTGGGTTTATTTTTCAACAGAAACCACCTGCTTCTGCAACAAAGAGGCACTGAGAGATGTGCCTGCACTTAAAAAATCTTCCCCGAGAATCCCTTTCAACAAAGCCCTAGCAGGAAGAATTGTTCTTACCAAGATTACTAAGAATTGTTCTTAATTTTTTGTATTTCAAAGTAGGAGGTATCCAAGAATTGAATTGGTGCGTGGCTGGGGTGTGACTAGTATTGGTAGCAATTGTAAGCTCCAGGTCCTCATTATCGATGTAATATAAATTAAACCAGAACAATCATCTTGGTGGTAATCGGATACAGTAATTAAGAATCCCTGTTTAGGAAGGTTCTTGGATCGGTGCCGTATAGAATTTTTGATTGATTACCGAGTTAATAAAAATATAGTATCTCTTAGACTTTATTGCTTACTTGATTGAGACCTTGTTTAGGAAATTAAAATCAAGGTTCTGAAAACCGGCCCGATCATCAAACCAGAAAAATTACTGGGTCAAGGGTCAGTGGGTTAACCAGTGGTTTAACCCAGATTCACTGGGTCATGTTAAAACTTATGTTTCTTCCACCTCTCCAGTTTCCTCTTTCATTTTTTATGAACATATACATGTCTAGTGTTCCAAGACATATACATGTCTAGTGTTCTAAGCTCGAATGATAATACTTTTAAAGTTTATGTTGGTTTCTTATTGGCAAGTAGTAGAAGACTAAAGAGAACTGTTTTCAAGTTTAGAAAAAAAAAAAAAAAAAAAAAATTCTAAGCTAGCACGTCCTATCCTCAAATCTAACTGCCCCACGTGCTTTGTCAAGTCAAAATTAAAAAGAGAGAAAGAATACTAGGGTTATCATTCTCCCCGTCTCCTTCAAAAAAAAAAAAAATCAATCTCCCCGTCTGCTTCTCTATTATCTATGTCTCTTTCTGTTCATAGTTTGTCCATCATCTTCTTTTCTTCTCCCTATTCTTGTAAGTTGTAACCAATTTCACTTTTGTATGTATTTTTTTTTTGGTAAAGTCTTCTGATATAGATGTTACCTATATCAATTTTATAATTAAATTTTGATGTGGGTGTGTTTGATTTTTGATTTGAAGAAATCTCTCTGTAATTTGAATGATATGCTGTAATGGAAAAGATTCACAATAACATATCAATTTGATGGATTTTAGATATTTGAAAGTAATGATACAGGGTCGAATCGACTATTGAACCGTGCTGGGTCGTATGGGTTGGCGGTTGGATCGGCCGGGTCGTCCGGTTTTTAATTTAGAGAACGGTTTTTTCTAAAATTACTGGGTCAGTGTTGATTCAGACCGGAAAGGTGACCGGTTTACGGGTTTTTCGGTCCGACCGGCCGGTCCGGGACGGTTTTCAGAACATTGATTAAAATCATCTTTGTTGCTTACTTGATCGACCTCTTCGGACTCCATCAATAAATTTCAAATTGTTATAAACCAAGTTTATTTACTAAGATGCCCTTCGTGTCTAAGTTTAGGGTTTACATATCTTGGACACCAAGTCCTATCTATATAAATAGAGGCTTAAACATTGTATTCTATACACATAATAATAGAATTTCTCCCATCTTCTTCTCTTTATTTTGTGTCTCTCCTTCTCTATTTTCTAGTTCACAAGACGTTATCATGCACGTTGCTCTACGAGCTAATCCTGTGTCGAAGCTTAGAAAAATACAACGGAGCAAATGGAGTTTTTCTCAAAGACGCGAACACAGATATACCCTAAACTTTTGTTATTAAGTTTATTTTATACTTATCCTTAAATCACGCTTATCCTTTATTACTGTTTTTCATTATTATACGTGATAAATATGTGATAGACCTCATAAATCACGGCTCCCTAATGATTCTTTTTCCCTTTTTGTCTGTTGTATAGGCTTTGAATAAAACGGCCGACATGAACCTGCAGCAAACTGATGTGCACGGTAGCCGAGGACAAACATACATATAGTAAAACTTGTGTGTTCTTCGTTGGCATCTTATACACTGTTTATGAGTTATTTGATTAATTTTTTGTTTCTTTTTTCTCTTTTGACTTTATTGGATGTCTATCATACTAATGGTCAATAATGCATGATGCTATTTCTTTTCTATATGCATCATGGATTATTTTCGACGGATTCTGTATCTTCACTCCAAATCTATTTGGTGAAACTAAAATCCAATAGATAATCCTAAAAATTATGGGTGATCAATTTTTCCAAAAATTGATTTCCTTTCTTCTCTTATCTTTTTTTTTCATAGGGAAAGAAAAAATAAATAAAAATCCATTGAAAGATGGTTTACAGTTTCTATTTCTTTCATGAAACTGTAATCACCAAAAATTGGTGTCATCGCGATTTAGCTACCTTTACGGTAGTTAATCATATGCATGGTTGAAAAACATACGGCCAATTAATTTTGGTATCTTCGTCTATTTGATGAAGATCATGTGATTTTTATAATCGGTTTCTATCTTTTTTTTTTAAAGAAACCATTTATCAACCACGAAGTGGAATTTTCCTATGCGATGACTAAGTCGATTTTTTTTTCTTTTTGTTGATGAAATTTCCGTGTGTCGTATATACTAACCAATATTGGTTTTCTCCATCAATTCAGCGAAGGAGATGTTAAAATTGGCATTCTAAGAAATTTTAGCCAGTTTGACGATAATCGTCTAAACAAACCTTTATCATCATGGTTTTATTTTTCTACTAATAAACCATTGTTTTCCATTTCTTACGGGAAACCATGGATTCCTTAATAACGAAAATCATCTCTTTATCTTCTTAAAAAGAATCATATAAACCAATTGATTTGGTTTTTCCCTATCGATCCTAAAGGGATATATAAAATATCGTTATTATAATATTAACAATTGCAAACATCAAGATGAATTGTTGCATTCTTAAGGGATATTGAGCATTTTTTCCCCTCATGGTAAATCTCCAAAATTTGAAATAGTTCAACTTGTAGTTGGAATTGGACACTAAAGATCAATGGGTGCGCACCCGGCTTGTTAGCTAATAATTTTAGTCCTTGTAAGTGACTATATTGATCTTGATTTAATTTTAATGAAGAAAGTGTCCATAATTTCATCTCGTTGGCCCTTGAGGTCACGAAGTTATCAGAGATTTTTTTGCATATTTTAAATGCTTTTGGTTTTAATATATAACTTTTTTATTTATTTTTATTTTGTTTTTCTTCCAAAAGTAATCTTTGGTTGATGGTAAATATGTATATCTATTAAGACTATATATATTTTATGTCGAAAGACATATTTCATATTGAGTATATGTCTCGAATTAATCGGATAATACTCTATGAAACTTGTTGTTGTATATGAGATAAATATTTCCGCCATAATCAGGGGGAGACTATACATTACCAGATGGTGTTCATTGACTTAAAAGTCATATCAATTTCTTCCCCATCGTAATCAAATCGAATAAGGCTGTCATCTCAAATAGGCGCGAAAATATTTCATTTTGCTTTTATTAAGCTTTTTCCTCTTGAAGAGGATAATCCAGTCACATATACAAAGTATGTATCTTTTTAGTACATGGTATAGATAATGCTCCAATTGAGTATATCAAAACAAGGTCCATATTCTCATAGTTCATATCTCCTCACTGGAAGATGGGGAGATTACCATACCCGAGGGCGTTGGTACCAGTAATTCTATGAAAATTTCAAGATATGCATACACTTGAGAAACGCAGGATCGTTGCCAGTATATATTGTCGAATACTCATTTAAAGTAGCTACTGAAATAAATGATGGTGGTTTTGAACCCCTCTGCAGAAAAATATCGACATATGTGATTGGTTGGATATAATCCAAATTAAATTGGATTGATTTCTCGATTGACACAATTTTGGATCCAAGACTTAACACCGTAAATGTGCCAAGCATATTAATTACAGGTTGGTGTAGTCATAATGTGTTATACGAGAAATATGTTCGTTGTGAAAACGATTTGAGGGTTTTCTTTTTGCTCAGACCCTAGGATTGGTTCAGTAATTGTTCTTCTTATAAGACATATTTTGCATGGTAGTCCTTGAAGGACTCATATATGGTCGGAGAACATTTTCGAATTTGTTATCCTTGGAGGATTCAAATTATATTTAGGCAGCCACCTTATTTGCTTACATAAGGTTTAACAATCCTTTATGTGTTTTTAGAAATTTGGTGCAAAACCAAAAATCCGGATTAATTAGTTGATGACTTCAACGTCATAGGTCTCTTGAGGGGTCCTTAAAAACACAAAAATCCATGCTTCAGCAGCATAAATATTATTTTTCTTAAATCTGCAGTTAAAATATTATGCTTGCTTAAAACTTGTCTATAATATAAACTATAGTTATGATTTTGGTGCTTTTAATAATACTCATATAGTTGAGTTAGCATCCATATTTACGTCAAAAGTTGTACTCTTTTCCCTTTGTTTCAGGTTTTATCCCATGTGGTTTTCCTGAAAAGGTTTTAACGAGGCAACATCTCGTTGACGTTTAATTTAATTTCAAAATGTTGATTTTGTGCTCTTTTTCCTTCGTCCATTTTTTTCCCATTGGGTTTTACTGGAAAGGTTTTAGTGAGGCAATTTATTCAACATGGTGGTCATCCAAGGGGGAGTTGTATAATTTCTGTTATTTGGTGGATTCCCACCATTAACTAGGTCATTTTGTAAGGCCAAATCAACATAACAAGCCCTTAGTAATTTGGATGTCATTCGGATCCACATAAGGTATGACCACAAATTCAGTTTTGTTCACTTATGGTGGTAATTTATCTACATCTTGGCTCTATGTTGAAGAAACTACATCAACCACTTCTGCAAATCATCTCGGTAAGCTAGCAATCCATGACACAAGTTCTCAATGTGTTGAAGAAGAATGTAGACTCCGCAAAAGTATTAATCGAAGGCATTACTGCTTGTGCAACACAAATGAAGATTTCATCAACTATCCGACATCTTCATGAAAGCACAATCCTCTTCTGCATTCAAGAAATTCGTTCTTCAAAATTGGAAAGTCTCGACTCAAAGATTTGCACGCCAAGATTTGACTGAAGTATTTATCAAGGGGAGCGCCATCATCAAATTAAGGTGCATTCTATTGGACTTATCGCGTTGTACTCTTTTTCCTTCATCAAGGTTTTTCCCACTGGGTTTTCCTTGTCAAGGTTTTAATGAGGCAACATTTGTGTGTCCAACACTATTTGGAGTCTTTACATGCTTATGCAATTTCAGGTTTTTCTCTTTTGAGTTTTCCTGGTATATTTGTAAGGACTTAGCCACAGTGGTCATCAGGGGAGTGCTATAAACCAAGTTTATTTACTAAGATGCCCTTCGTGTCTAAGTTTAGGGTTTACATATCTTGGACACCAAGTCTTCTATCTATATAAATAGAGGCTTAAACATTGTATTCTATACACATAATAATAGAATTTCTCCCATCTTTTTCTCTTTATTTTGTGTCTCTCCTTCTCTATTTTCTAGTTCACAGGATAAATGATGCACTTATTGTTGATATGAACAATAATTCTAAAGTGGAGTCTATGATGATCAGTACAACATCATATTCTTTTTGTAACAATTTCAGTCCACCACCACGTTTTTGGAGTTGTTAACAAATTAAGAGTTTCATTTTTTTTAGGAATCCTATATTTAGGTAACACTAGATATTTTAGGTAACACTAGTTTCATTTTTTTAGGAATCCTATATTTTAGGTAACACTAGATATCATATATATCCAGTTACCGTTTTTAAGATTTAAATAAAATTAAAATGAAATAAAATTTATTAGTTAACGGCTGATTTTGTGGAGCCAATAGGATTGCTTTGTTTTGTGGACACTCCTTAAAAGAGTGTGCACAAAATTGGACTCGATTTCCGCTGTCAACTAGATTTTGTGCCCGTGCTACGCTCGGGCAAACCCGAAAACCATCTACCATAATTTTTTTAGTTTGGTGTGATGTGGCTTCGCCTCGCCCTTCATGCGGCTTCTCCTCGCCCCCTCCCAATGCATGTTTGGCTCGGCTTTGCCTCGCCCCGTCCCGATGGATGCTTAATTTTTTTTGATTTGGGGTAACTCTTTCTTTAGAATTGTACTCTTTCTTTTTTATTTTGTGTGGCTCGGCTACGCCTCGCCCAGTCCCAATGCATACTTGGCATTTTTTTATTTGGTTTGGCTCGGCTATGCCTCGCCTCGCCCCGTCACGGTGTATGGTTGTATGCTTAGGTTCTTTTATTTGGTGGTCTCGATGCGTTTTTGATTTGATGGTCACAATGCATTTTTGATTTGATGCAACTTTGACCCAAAATTATCCACTTTAGCATCAAAATTTTCTTCGTAACCAAATTTTACTTCATGACTCTTTTAGTGCAAAGATGTTTTCACATATAATTTACGAACCAAATCAATAAATTCGCACCAGGAGTTCTTATTAGTCGTAGTGCCCAATAGTTATTCATGGGAAAATTAAATGGGACATCGTATAAGTTGCCCAAGGGATATCCATGTTTCAAGTTGAGACTCTTTTAGTGCAAAGATGTTTTCACAAATAATTTTCGAACCAAATTAATAAATTCACACCATGAATGATGTGGGCTACAGAACATCTAACTATAATCTTCGGTCTTTGGTGCTTAGAGTCCATGACTTACCAGGTAGTCAATAATCTTTAGCAGGGATGCAAACAATGACATTTAATAATCCCAACTCTGATGAGACAGTCTAAGGAAAAATCATTGACCAATATTCAAGGGTGTGAACCATCAAATAATAACCAACAGCTCAACAACTTTATGAGTACTGCGCAAGTGAATCGTTAAGAAATGTTTAAACCAAGATTTATGATGCAAAGTTCTTACCTTCTTACCGACTTCCTTCTCTTTCTTTCCTAAATACTCTTTATGCTTTCAACTCCATTATAATTATCTAAAGCATTCTCATGCAACATGGACTGAGATGTTGTTGTAAACTTTTCCTTACGCGTCACCCAAATGCCAGATAGTAATGAGGGTGTGTGCTTCAGAATATAGGTCTCTGCATTCCCAAGTGAGGTAGCAAGGTCAAAAGAGCCACCAAAATCAAAAAACCTTAGTATGTCCAACATTGTTTCTAAAGAAAAATGTAAAGAAGATAAAGGTACCCAGAGTGAGGAAACAAATTGTTTGTATATCTTTATTGACTAAGCAAAGCCCCTCTGCTGGAAACTCTGCATAATCTGCTTCGTAATGCTAGTATCTATCGTGGATTCAGGGCCGGCCCTGACGTTTTTCTGCCCCAAAGAAGACCTGAAAAATGTTGCCCCTCTTCAAAAGGCAGGTAATTTGGGGTTTGGGAACTCATGAGAACTCATGGATGTTTGGGCAGTATCTAGATTTCATTTTCCATGCATAATTTTTCATTTTGCTGCACATGAGAATGCCAAAACGGTGAATGTTGCAAGTTAATAGACTTTGTTTATGATACTCAGGTGGCCATTTCACGTGGTTTGGACGGTATTGGACTAGCTATGGTTACACCAGCCATTTATTCCCTTGTTGGCGATTCAAGCGACGACCATAACCGCGGTGTAGCTTTCGGCTAGCTTGGACTAATATGAAATATTTGGTCAATGCAGGTGGCGTTTTATCAATTCTTCTCGGCTTCTACGTCATTCATGGGTATTCTTTGGTCGGAGAATTTGGTTCCATCTCGTTGCAATGGTAACCATCACGGTCGGAATTTTAGCACGATTGTATGCTAAAGATCCTATGTTTGTAGATAAACCGATGTGAATGGGGATTCAAGTCCAGGAAAATCATTATCATTAGAGTTGAAGGAATTTTTAAGAAGCAAAATCCGTGATGAGAATCCGTGATTAAAATATAAATGATTATCTATCTTATGATTGAATTGGGGGTTTGATTTCACTTACCGTGGAGATGGTGGATCAAGGGGAAGTAGTGCATGGAAGGAACTAAGGAACAAGAAGACGAGAGTTTTGTAGAGAAACCGCGAGAAAAATAAGTAGTATATGAGATTTGCTACATTTAGCAACAAGCCTTTAAAGTAAGCCCTTAATTACAATATGCCCCTAAATCTCTTGCTACACATCCTTTTTATTTTCTATAATCACGATTTAATCCTTCATTGTTTTCTTTAACAAAACCACCCCTAGACAAATTCCCCTTTTTGCTGCCCCCGATTATGTGCTGCCCCGAAGTCAACCTTCGTTGACCTCCCCTCGGGGCCGGCACTGCGTGGATTTCTCAGTTGCTCGTAGATAATTTTTCATCTTCGCATCTACACTGTCCACATTCTTCCCCGGGTTAGCAACAGAAAGTTCATTTGTTAAAGTGATCATTCTGCAGAAAAGGAAAGTTCTTTAAATGTTCAATTAAAAGTTATAAATGACTAGATTATTAAGAATCCACAGGCAAACTTCATTTTCAGATAGCCCTAGGTGCACGATATGATTTATTCTAAAAAAACATAATGTGTATTTATGGCACTTGAGTATACAGGGCCAAAAGCTGTATATACTAATTTTGGTAGAACTTTGATAAGCCTTTGTCAGTCAGTAACCAAATGAAAGACTTGAAATCAATAAAGTGTCCAGATTTAATACACATCATTGATTACCCGACGTAAATGGGAAATCAAGAAATAAGACACTTAAAATCATTTAGGATAATAAAATTATCCAACAGAGCTTTCAGCTTGTGCTCGTCATATGTTATCTCAATTGTCGGGCTGTACAAACCGTAAGATGTTGAATCATTTTTGTCTGCAATACATTGCCTTGGCCTAAGGATCTAGGTAAAGTTTTTTTTTTGAAGCAGATCTAGGTAAAGTGTTAGTCACTAAGTTCACAATGTTGTCTAAGGATTCACTGATAGGCCCTCGTCGGCAAAATCAAAACACATCAAATTAATTAATCAGAAAGGAGCAAAACCCCAATTTTTGATTTATGAAGATGTTGCATGCTTCAGTTAATAAGAACATGATCGATAATCCACAATGATTATGTTTTGCTTCTCCATCCGTGTATTAGCACCTGCACATAAAAAAATGATTACTGTGACGAAGCCTAAAAGATCAACTACTAACAGATCTTTTCTCTATCTCATTGATTCAGAGAAATAAAGAGACATAAAAGAGTTAGGGTTTACCGATACATAATTGGATTTGGCTATTCATCTGTTCTTCAAAAACCACACCTACAAGTAAAACAAAACAAAATAATTAGAACAAAGTTTATATTGATCAATCGGAACACATGATCGATCAGGAAAACAAATCAAAACATATTGACGAACAAAGAAAAACAGAAAGACGGAGAAGGAGAAGAGAACAGAGAGAGAATAGATTTTGTTTTCTTCGAAGTAATAATTTTGACGGATTTTGACGTGAGTGTTAGGTTTTAGGTTGGCCGCCATTAATAGTTTGGTTTTAGTTTATTTTTTTATTTTTTTCCCTCACGCTGGTTTGTTTTTCACGGCGATTGTTAATGAGAATTATTAGGGGTAACATGGCGATTGTTAATGAGAATTCTCAGGGATGACATGGCACAAAAAGAGAGAATTTCTAAGCAATTTCAGAAGGGGAGGGTGAGGGTCACCGTGCGTCATGGGAACCCATATGACTTAGGGTTTTAAAGAAGTTAGATGTTAATGAGAATTATTAGGGGTAACATTGCGATTGTTAATGAGAATTCTCAGGGATGACATGGCACAAAAAGAGAGAATTTCTAAGCAATTTCAGAAGGGGAGGGTGAGGGTCACCGTGCGTCGTGGGAGCCCATATGACTTAGGGTTTTAAAGGAGTTAGATACTATTTTCGCTCTTTTTTTTAGTCCTGCTCGGTTTAGGAAGCATGGCTATTTCCTTATGTGATACTGTACCGGAAAAGGAATGTCATTCTAAGTAGGACTCCCCTTCTTTCCCTATTAAACCAAGTTGTTGGCCTGTATTTTTTCTCATCAGTGTTCTTTTTATTTTTCTGTCTTCGGTCTCTGTTAAAATTTCCTGAGATTCTTAGGGTTCGGAGTTGAGGGGACAAGATGGCGCTAGATCAGCTGGAAGAAGGATGGGCAACAGTGCAGATGGGGATTACAAAGCTGATTAATATTGTTGAAGGTTTCCCTGAATCACCAATGGATGTGGAAATTAGGATGAAGATGTACACAACAGTTTACAATCTGGGCTCTCCTCCTTCTGATTATTCCTGAAGAGCGAGCTTTACAAAAGGTACGAAGGCGTTTTTAATGATCACTTGAGTTCCAAAGTTTTACCAGCTATTTAAGAGAAGCGTGATGATGATGTATCTATGTTGGAAGAACTCGTTGAGAGGTGGGACAATCACAAGCAGAGCCGATCCTGTGCGTTTTAGGGCCTGGTGCGAACTTAATCGCAGGGCCTTTTTACGTTCAAAATTTTTTTTCTCCCCAAAAATTTCAAATAGCAATGAAAATACGAAACTGAGATGATTCATATACATATATAGCTATGATAAGCATAGAAAGTTCTTTACGGTTATAAGCATTGCTTTTATACATGTTGTCTAGTTCAACACAAAAAAAAAGGGTCCAAAAAAAGATTGTCGACTAGTTTTTCTAATATTTACCGTCCGTATCTTTGTAAATGACTTCAACTTCTCCCATCTGTGACTTAGTTAACCAAAATCTATGTACCTGAAAGATATATAAAGACTAAAATTGTTAGCAAACCAAAAATACAAATGGAAGACTTTAGAAAATTAATATCAAATTCGAATATGACGTGCATATATACCATTCAGAAGATCATCAACGGAAATTTAGCCGTCTTGAATTCACTGCTGCAAAATCATCGATTAAGGAATCGATATCAACGTCGTCAAGAAGACCATGCTCAATCGATATCATAGCCAGCCCATTGAGTCTTTCTTGGGACATGGTAGTACGCAAAAACGACTTCAATATGTTTAATTTTGAAAAGATTCTTTCTGCCGATGCCACTGTAACTGGAATTGTTAAGAGTACTCTATATGCAATAGATGTAATTGGAAAGCTATCTTGACGTTTTAAGAAATTAAATATACCAACTGCTGTGGTTATTTCCCTTGGTAATATTTCACGTAAAACTTTCAACTCGGCAAATAATCGTTTGCATCAATATCCGACGTTTCCTTGTGTCTTAGTGCAGCTTCAAGATTATCACAACGAGCTTTCAAATGATTATCATCCATTGAGTTTAAAGTATCCGAACTAAACAAAAAACCAAATATGTCGTCACATGCTTTATATTTCTCAAACCGTCTTTCAAGTGAACTAATAGCTTGATCAACAATCTGCAAGAAAAACTTAGTTCGAAAAGATTCTTCAGCGGATTGGATTATTTCCTCACAATTTCCAATCTCATCAAAAAATTATGTTCTATGAATTATACGACCCACGTGAAAATCAGCTTCAACTCCCAATTGATTAGCAATATCTTTGGCAGTGGTTAAGGCCTTCCCAAATTCCTTGTCTCTATAATTTTGAAAATATTATAGAAGTCCTTTCACTTGACGCATAGCATCGTCGATAAGCATATCCTTAAACTGCAATGATTTACTAACCAAATTAACAACATCTAACAAATCATACCAAATCACCATGCTTAATAAAAACTCAAAATTTCCGACACTATGTTTTGCTAAGTTTTTTGCTTTAAACTTAGATGCAGTATCCTTGTCATCCCCATTATCTCCTACCTTAAGAAATGCTTTTCTTATATCAAGAACTTGAAACCGAACTGCCTTCACACTTTCAATGTGACTTTCCCATCTCATATCCGACAATGGTTTGACGGTATAACCTTTCACATATTCTTTGAAAATATCCCACCGTTTTGTAGATGCAGAAAAATCTTGTAAATCTGATTTAATGTTTCAAAAAAATCTGTATCTCCCTTACAAGAAAGTGCCATATCAAGAAGTGTTAAATTTAAACAATGAGCCCCACAAGGTGTATACATTGCTCTTGGATTTACAGCCAACAACTTCTTTTGTACACCATTTTTGCATCCACTCATATTTTCCCCATTATCATATCCTTGCCCACGAATGTTGTTAATGTCAAGATCAAGATCTTCCAAAACACTTTTCAGTACATCAAATAGTCCCCGTGCAGTTGTGTCAACTACTTTTAAGAATCCTATGAAGTATTCTTGAAGTTTTTATTGGACTTTCACTAGTATCTACACACCGAATAATCAAAGACATTTGCTCTTGGTGGCTCGCATCCGGAGTACAATCAAGCAATATAGAAAAATACTTGGCAGCCTTAATTTTCGAATGATGGCACTTTTGATTTTAGAAGCTAGCAAATCAATCAACTCATTTTGGATCTTAGAACTAAGATAAGTGTACTTGAATTTCATTATTTTTAATTCTTCTCATATGTTCTTTCATTACCGGATCCCACTCGGCAATCATTTCAATCAAACCTAAAAATTTCCATTACTATTTTCATAAACTTTCTCATTTGTTCCTCGAAAAGCCAAGTTATGTATGCTAAGATATTTCACAACAGAAATAATTCTCTTCAATACTTGCTTCCAATGTTCCTTATCTTCATTAATCTGACGTTGAAGTTGCCTATCAATTGTATCATTTAACTCTAGCCTTTCACGCAGTTCAAGCCAAAGTCTCATGTTAACATTGTGTACTTTACAATCCTCATGCTTACTAAGAGTTCGGCTAAAATGAATCCAATCATTAAACCCTTCATTTGATAAAGCACATGTACGAGAATCATTTTTGAATAATTTATAGCAAAAACAAAATGCTCTATCCAGCTCTTTTGAGTATACCAGCCATTTTCTATCATGTTCTTCACCATTAGGTAAAGCTCTAGTGTAATAGGTTGAAGAAAAGTATCTAGATCCTTTACCGTTGGGGCCTTTTCTTATATTCTTGTCCCTAAGTGGACCCTTTTTCGCTAAAAGTTCTCTCGAAAAAGTGTCAAGATTGCCCCAATATCTAGGATCATATATATTCAAATGTACTTGAGGGAGCGGAGGTGGAGGTTCAAGTTCAACATCCTTACATTCTACGTCATCACTACCAAGTCTATCATCATCTTCCCTATCAGAAATCTCTTCATTTTCACTGACAACTATGTTAGGCACTTCATCACGGTTATTATCGATGAGTTTGGGATCATTTTCTATTTCATTATGGTCCAAACCGGGTGTAGTTGCAGGAAATCCTACACTACACCCCTCACTAGAATTTACACAATTAAGTCATTTTAAGATGAATGATTATGATTTCTATTGATTGAATACTTGAATCTTTACAATATGAAATAGAAATGAGTTAAAGAATTACAATCACTCTAAAACTTTCTCTCTCCTAAAGACTTGCTTAACAATTCAAAAGAACTCTCTCACAACAGATTTACTCAACCCTTTATATAGGGTAGTACATAAAGTGGATGATGACTAAGTCTGTCCTTTATTTTCGGGAATGTCTTGCGAAATATCGCAAGTGTACATGTATCAATTCTCGCGACACTCCTAAATTTATTTGAGTCTTCACATTCTTCCCATGTTAAGTTGTCGTCATTCATTGCGTCATTTATTTTACTTCCCTGCGACTCCCTCGCAATGTCGTTATTTATTAATCTCGCGAAGTATTGATGTCGCGATATTCTGATCCTACATCTTGCCTCTTCTCATGTCTTCTCTACGAAGGATAGAATGTCATGAGAACCAATATTTTGAAATGCCGCAATTGTTCATCTTTATCTCGCAATTGTTTATCTTTATCTGTTTCACTCCCGTATTTTTACACGGAATTTATTACAGATGTTTCTTCTTCCACTCTTTTCTTGACACGTCTCTTTCAACCGTTTATTCTTGACCATTCACGTCCCATCTCGCATTAAATGCATTTATTTTCTCGAGGATTCTTCTCTCTATATATAGTTTTCTCACCCTTCTCTTCTTCTCTTTTATTTTCCCTCTGCAACTTTTCTTCTGCAACTTCTCTTCCTCCGCAATCTGCGTTTCTGCTGCTGTAAATCTTTCCTTCTTTCTTTCCCTTGATCTTCAATTTTCTAATCATTCCCATACTCTAAAAATGGCTTCACTTGGTCTTATATATAAACCCTTTTTTAATGAAGCTCAAAAGAATTTACAAGAGAAGGGCTTCATCCTATCAACCATTCCTGATCAAGAATCTTCATCTATACTTTATGCAAAATTGTTTTCTGATCATCAATGTGATGATCAGAAAATCATAATCTCGCTAGGTCAAATCCTCGCAGGCCTTCCCATTCCTCTCTACAATCCCGAGATACCTTTATTCTATGAGATTCTTGCTCATGAGAAATTCTCGCGAGCTATTTATCAACTAAGTGGTGATTGCATCCGTCTAATGCTTGAATTCGCCAACCGTGGCGCTGGTAAGGGATCTTTATATCCTGATGATGTCAAAGATCCTAGATTCGCAAATTTAGAAATAGTCACTGAGAAGTATCTTGTAGAAAACTTTTTGAAAATTATGAAGTAATAAATATGAGAAATGATAAATCTCATTGGGGTGCTCGATTGAAGAGAAAAGATAATATTTCCGGTGATAAGTTGCTCATGCAAGATATTGACTGGCATTCGGGCAAAAATAATGTTCCTCGGTACTCTAAAGATGAGAAGTGGTGGGTTGTTCCTCTATTTTTGAGCGGACCTTATATTGCAGGTTCTCATACACTCCCTGCAAATCTCGCAAACTATCATCCTTGGGAATTTAAGTGGCCCGAGAAGGCAAAAGAGGTATACTTCCTATTTCAGGTTTGCTTTGCGATATTTCCTTCCTCTTATACTTACTAGACTTGTAAAATTTTCATATTGCCAAATTGAAAAGGAGTTATAAAAGACGTCCAAAGGCGAGTACTTTAGCGATACTCCGATCAATCACGGATGAAGTAAGAAATACTTTCTTTTGTTATTTTTAACAATATTGTTGCCTCTGTTTCTTATCTTCATTCGTGTGCGAAGGTTGTTGAAGAAATTGTCATTCCCGAAGCTGCGAAGGTTAAGGGCAAGAATAAAATCACTCTTCGCAAGGATAAATCTTCTGCTCCATCTTCTAAAAAACGGAAAATCCATCCCTCTTCTCGTTCTAGTTCCCAAACCAGCGAGAGTTCTGACGAAGATGAAAATTAGGTTGGTACTTCCTCGGCGAAGGAGAATCATTCGGTCGCTTCTGCTATGGCGCAATTGTCTAGTGTCTTCTCCGATTCTATGCAAGGATTGGGTGATGATCATTTATCTGCCACTTGCGAAGCTCTCGCCAATATTTGCGATGCTCCCCTGCTAGTGGATAATGATTCTTTTCGCGGAGTTTCCCGAACAATGAATCCCAGTTTATTGAATGCACTCAGTGCTTTGGTATGCTCATATTTCTCTGTTTCTCTGTAACTTCGATTATAAACCTTATCTTAACAATTTCTTTACCTTTCTTTATAGTCTGGTAGAGCTTCCTTTGTTGTTGCCTCAGACCTTGAGAAAAGACGCAACAATCTTGAAAAGAAAAATCTTCAACTTAAAGAGAAGATCAAAGAACTAGAAATTGAAGTTGCGACATCTCGCAAGAAGGATGAAAAAATTCAACAATTGGGAGTTGAGTCTTCTTCCCAAAAAGACAAAATATCTACACTTCAAAGTGCTAATCAGCAACTTTAAGGTATAACACCCCCCTTTTTTCTCCATTTCTACTTTGCCATTTATTTTCCTTTGCACGACTTATTATTTTATGAGACATTTATAATCTTTCCGACGAAGCCATCCTTCTCCATTCATTCCCCGAACCTATGGATGATGATGCTTTTCTCGCTCATCTCAATGAATCTTTAAGTAGTTCTTCAAACAAGATTAATTCTCTCTCATTAAATGAACTTCGAACCAAATTTCATCTTTTAGAAATTGAACATAGATCTAGTTTAGGTTTATCCAACCGATTTAAACGTTTATATCTTGACTCCCAGGAGAGTAATAGTATTCTAAGGAAAAAGATTAGCAGCCTCATAGATGATAAGGATCGCATTGCTAATCAATGTGCACAAGCATTAGCAAAATTCCAAAAAACTATTCTTGAAGTCCAAATTGAACGAGAGATGAATCCCTTCGCCAAAATGCCATACTTAATGAGCGAAAATCAAATTCGTTCACTTCTTGTCATAAATAATGATGATGAATTCGCTTGGGCTGCGAAGGTTCTAGATAATGCAGAAATAACTTAGGTGTTAACGTCGGTCTTCATGTTGAACATAATGCCTTGGTTAAAGATATGATTTCGACGAGAGAAGGTTGTTTTACTATTCTTCATTATTTTTCCACTTCTTTTTACTGAAATCTGTTATTAAGTGCTAACTCAATGTCATTTGTTCGCAGAATCTGAGAGGAGATTTCAAACTAGAATCAAGGAACTTGAATCTGAGAAAGCGCAACTTGCCAAAGACTTCTCTCTTCGCAATGACAAATATTCTAAGATGAAGAAGCAACTACAAACTACTGTGGCGAATTTCAATAATGATGCAGTTTGTTTTCGCAACCAAACTATTGAACAAATTTGCAATGATCACAACATTCCTCTTTCTTCATATCCTTGTCTTCTCGATGAAATTCCTGATAATACGCCTTGCTCAGATGTCTCTGATAGTGATGTAAGCGAAGAAGAAGAATCTGATAAAGAAGAATGAGTTGCTAGATTGTTCCATTTTCCTTTCTCTTCTTGTGATATTTGTACATTCATCCTTCTAACCTTCCATTTTGTAATCTCTTATTGTAAATTTATTATATGAAAATAAATAACAAGTTTTTATTCTAATCATTCCCATACTTGCCTCTGTTATTTATTTTCATCCGAGATAAATCAAGTCGATAATCTTTAAGTAATGATACTTCTTAATTTCACAACTGCTGTTCCTGATTCTTCACAAATAAATGAAGAAATATAATCGTATTCGCAAGCTTGTTTGCTTACTCGATTTCTTGTGTTATTTTATCATCATTTATGTTGAAATTTATCATTGCGACAAAATCGCAGGACGTCGTTACATTTTCATGTAATGACCCATTGATCTTGTCTTATCATTATTTTGTGTGGTCTTATTTTTCCTTCCTAGTTAAAGGTCTTATTTTGCCACCCCTCATTTTGCATCAATATGACAGGTCTAAATATTCTTGCGAACATAAAATCCCATGACATTGACGTCTTGCGACAAGATCGCAGGACGTCCCTTACACTTTCATGTAATGACCCATTGATCTTGTCTTATCATTTCTTTAGTATTTTTGCCTCTGCATAGATATTTCATTTGCGACAATATGACAGGCCTAAATGTTCTTGCGAATATAAAGCCCCATGACATTGCCGTCTTGTGACACTTATCGCTCTCCCTAATGGAGGGTGCCACCCTTATCATCTCCCTGGTTTCCCCTTCAAGGAGGCGTACATCGGCCATACAAGACTAGCTCCTCCCATCCGGTCTTAACAACAACCAGTTGTTTTCGCAGCCTCTTATCCCTTATACCTATAGGGTTTATGGTTACGAGGCTGCACCCCAAGTGGAGTTTTCTTCGGTCCGAGTGCAACATATGCCAAGACTTGCCAAGAATGGCCGAGACACTTCAAATGCCCCAGGAACTCTTGGCTCAACCGTGTACCCCGACGCCTTGAGCATACACTGACTCCTTGGAAGAGACCCTCGGGCGTCCAACCAGGGTATAACCTTATATATATAGTTGGAAATCCAAGGTATCTCTCCCGGATAGGCTTTCATGGGCCCCAAATCTCCATGACTCAGGTTCCAGGAGCGGTGTAACCTTTTCCCCGAGCCATGTCAAGAGATACCCCCTTATATGATGCACTTTAGGTCTTACATTTGCCTCTTGCGAAATATCATTCGCGAACTAGGGTGTACGCCATAAAGGTTCGTCCCATTCACTCACTCTTTCATTTTTGTTAATTCATTCAATCATTCATTTTTGGTTTTGTCTTGTTATTTTGTTTGCGAGACTATCGCATAATCTTGCATTGTTTATTCATTTTTGTTTTTCAATTCTTCAATCAAATTTTCATACATTCTTGATGGCGAGATTCTCGCGTATTTCTTCTTCAATTATTGTTTCTTCTTCTTATCATTAATATGCCTTTGTCATTGCTTTTGATAATGATGATTATTTATTTCTTACACTTTTTGCTCCTACTTCCCTCTGCCTCTTTACCATTCAAACATCTTAATGATTCCTTGCCATCATAATTTTCAACTGTTTTCATGCACTTGTTTCGCAATGTATCTTCACCTCTTGTATCTATGGTATCCACCATCAACCTTTCTCTTCTTTGTTCATCTTTTATATTTTGCTTCCAGCCCTTTCTTTTTGCAGTTCTTTCCTCGAAACTCTCCACATCAATTTCATAGCATTTTTGTCCTTCCATCCAGTCTCCCTTTATAACTCCAACACCGCTAGGATGAGGAAACTTTATACTTTGATGATAAGTCGACGCTACGCCCAAAATTTCGTGCAACCATGGCCTTCCGATCAAAGCATTATAAGGGGACTCCACATCGACTACACAGAACAAAATTTCAGTTGATAATCCTTGCAAGGGTATTCTCATATGAACTTCTCCTTTAGGCTTATTCGCTGTGCCATTGAAACCGTATATTTTATACGTCGAAGGTATCAACTCTTCATCCTTCCCACCCATAGTCTTGTAAGTATGGTAAAAAGAATGTTTACCGAGCTCCCCGTATCAATTAAGATTCTATTGATCGCCCAGAATTCTCTCGCTTCATCGTCTTCGCCATCTACAAAGTTTTGGATTAATTTCCAATTTTACAACCAATGGGCTATCATGCGTCTCTCCGCCTTCGGGAATCTCTTCGCAGGTGAAAGAAATAACTCGCATTTGCTATTCTTTTAATCGCGATGTCTTCGCGATGTTCATCACTTCTTTATTATCAGCATCCCTCCCGAAAACCCTACTGAGAACATTATCATGAAAATCTTCAATTGTTCGGTATGAATGTACAATGGAGTTGCAAAACAAATTTTTAGCTTTCATTCCGACTTCTATTACGAATGTTTCTTTCCTCTTTGCTGAGTTTGTTCTGTGCATTTCTGGCGGTGGTGGTAACGGTTGAACCTTCTCTTCACTTTTTAGAAAATGACTCAGCTTTCCTTGGTCAATCATTTTGAGGATGATTCTTTTTATATTTCTGCAGTCATTTGTTAGGTGTCCATGAAAGCGGTGGTAAGAACATAACTCGTGACTTCTATCACTTGGTGGTGGCTCATTCCCCATGTTCCATGGTGCAGGTATGTTTTCCATCAAGAGTATAGCTTCCCATATTTTTTCCACACTAGTATTTAGTGGTGGCATTTTGATTTCCTCCCATACTACTCTGTGACTTCGCTGTCCTCCATGATAATTCTGCCTTCGACCTCCATAAGTTTCTTGCGGATGATCAAGTCTTTGAATTTTGTTATTGCCGCCGCGGTTGTAGTAGTTCCTTTCTCTTTCAAATTCTTCTTGATCACGGCTTCCCATAGCTACTATCTTTGGCTGTCCATCATCTATTATCTTTTCTTGTTGCCCTTGCGAAGTGCTCGCTACTGTGTTTATCAACTTGGGTAATAAGCTTGCATTCGCAGCATTTGAATTTGTATTCGCAACTGGGTATGATTCTATCTCATTTTGCCTTTCCTCTAGAGCAATATATTCCTCCTGAATTTCTCGAACTCAGTCATTGTAATTGTGTTCTTGACTCTAAAAATTTGAATATATAACAAATTGGTTGCGAACATAGCGTTTATGAATGATAGAATAAGATATCTTTCATCCACTCGTCCAGCCATTTCGCTACACATTGTCTTCCACCTCACAGTTAAGTGTCTCAAATTTTCGCCAACTCTTTGTTTCAGCCCAAATACATCTTCAATTCATGGTCACGAGGAGTTGTTACTTATATATGCCCCTAAGAATATAGCTTGTAAATGGTTGAATGACGTGATTGTGTTTCTTGGTAAACCCTCAAACCATTTCAAGTGCTTCTCTGTTAAACTTGATGCGAAATATTTGCACAATATGGCGTCATGATTTTCCACTGTAGCATACATCTCACATACGCTTTGATGTGTTGTATTGCGCAAGTTGTTCCATCAAAAATGCTGGTTAATGCGGGTAAATTGCACTTTGGGGGTATTCCTCCTAATCGCTCCTCTAGTGTAAAGGGGGTTTTCGCGGCCTCTTCGATGGCCTCATCCAATTATCTTCTTCCTCCTCCCCTTCTATTGTTCAACATTCCTCTCATCTCTCGCCAACTCTCTCAAGATTTGTTCATTAACATCGGGATTGATTTATTGGTCTTTTTAGTTCGCCTCTCTCCTTCTCGCGTTCATGTCTACTTTGATTTTCTTGTTCATTATTTTCTTCTCTTCTTTCTCTGCGACTTTCTCCTTCATCTCGTTCACGAATTCGCACACCATTATATCTATCATTTTCTCTTCTTGGTTGTCTATCAGTTCTCCTTTGTATTCTTTCATATTCTTCATTGATATTTCCATTGTTGCGATTTTGCTCGCGCCTTCTTTCTCGATTGTCATGATTGTTTTGCCGAATTGCTTCCTCCAATTCCCGTTCTTCCATTTCTACTCTTAATCTTTCCCTTTCGCAAGCTAGACGCGTTTGTTCGATATAATGTTTTTCGATGTCATCTTCAATCTCCTTTTGTTTCCTCTCGTGTTTCTCTCCCATAAAGTATTCTTCTTCCTTCTTCCCGATTTTCTCCACCAATTGGATTATTCGCACTTGTTTGTCTTTTTCTTGATTTTTGTCATTTTGGCCATTCTGTAGAATTTCAGGGTGTGGAATATAACGATCTTCTACCACTTCTCTCCTCTCGCAACATCCTTCACCGAGATTTGGCTCTCTTTCGAGATCTTCTTCATTAACATTTTCTACAGGTAATGTTCTCCTCATATCTTCTCTAACCGATCCTGATCTTGATCTGGTATTACTTCTCGACCTTCTATTCTGCAACCTCATATTTTCCATTCTTAACTCATGGTTTTGCCTTGTTAAATTTGCACGTTCTTCCGCTTCTAATCGCCTTTCCTCATGTATTGTTTGTCTCGATGCTTCTAATGCTGCGACTTCTTCATTTCTATGAATTGTTTCTCCCATCTCTTCTCGATTTCTCTCCTCTTGTCCATTATTTATCAATTGTTGCACTTCTTCTCTTTCTTCCATAGAATCCGATCTCCATGTATGCACACTCACCCTATCATAATCTATTACTCTATTCGGTGTCTTTGGTTGAATTGGTGGTTGAATTTGACCTTCTTCTCTATCTCTTGCGTTTATTCTTGATGGTTCACCTACTTCATTTCTCCTTTCTCCAGCTAATCTCCCGCTTCTTCTTACAATTGTTGGTTGTTCTGATGCATTCCTTCTTCTAGCCATTTCTCAATTTTAGTAAGTTATTGAAAATTATACAAAATTTCTTTCTTGTTACTCCTGATTCTTTCAATTCACAAGGTTGATCTCTACTCCATCCCTGTTTCTAGCGCCATTATGTAGTTGCAGGAAATCCTACACTACACCCCTCACTAGAATTTACACAATTAAGTCATTTTAAGATGAATGATTATGATTTCTATTGATTGAATACTTGAATCTTTACAATATGAAATAGAAATGAGTTAAAGAATTACAATCACTCTAAAACTTTCTCTCTCCTAAAGACTTGCTTAACAATTCAAAAAGAACTCTCTCACAACAGATTTACTCAACCCTTTATATAGGGTAGTGCACAGTGGATGACAGCTAAGCTGTCATTTATTTTCGGGAATGTCTTGCGAAATATCGCAAGTGTACATGTATCAATTCTCGCGACACTCCTAAATTTCGCTGAGTCTTCACATTCTTCCCATGTTCTGGTTGTCGTCATTCATTGCGTCATTTATTTTACTTCCCTGCGACTCCCTCGCAATGTCGTTATTTATTAATCTCCCGAAGTATTGATGTCGCGATATTCTGATCCTACACCGGGAACAACATTTTCATTTTCAGTTGAATGTGGAACTATTATAGGTGCAATCTTAACAAGAAATTTATTTAAAGCTCCTCTTTGTGATTCCTTTAAGGCTAGTTCTTTTCTCTTCTTTAAAACTTTCTCATGACCAGATTTTTCTTTTCTTAAACTCTTAACCATCTTTCAAACAAACTAATGATTGTTATTACCTGATTAAAGCCAATTCTCCGGATTCCAGCTAACAAAAACGGAACCAAGTAGTAGCAATCCAAACTGAAACCCACGACACCATAACTTTCTTCCACAATCCAAACTCAAACAGTCAAACCCACATCGCATAACTTTGTTCCTATACACCAAACCAATAATAATCAACAAATGAACAAAAGATTTACCAACTACCAAACTAGACAACCAGATCAGAATTCAAACCTAATCAAGGTGACAACTGACAAGGTGAAATTGACCTAAATTAGACAACAAAATGAAATCATCACTAATTACTAAACCCTTAAATCTTTCGAATTAAATCAAAAAGAACATTCAGCACCAAATAAAACTAAAATTCCATTACTGGTTTACATTTTCATAAAAAAAATAAAAAATAAAATCGATTACCTTGAATTGAATTTTTGAAAGAGGAAGGAGGACTAGGTTCTTAATAGTTAGCTTACTTCACTAAGAGTGGTTGATTGGCCTTATGAATCGATCTGTTATCCCAAATAGAAGACAAGAGAAAACTAGGGTGGTTTCGTTCTGTTCGAGAGAAATTGGGAATCTTAAGAACGCTCTTCCCCTAACAGATGATAGAAGTCGTGGAAGAAGCAGGTAAGTTAAGAATAGAATGAGACGTGGGCTTGGCTTAGTTGGCTAATAGGGAACTTGGGCTTAGTTTTTCTGCATGAAAAAAGGCCTTGGCCTGAGATGGGACTGGTGCGTCGCACCTCCTGCACCCCCTCAGGCCCGTCTCTGATCACAAGGTTATGGTAACTAAGCTTTCCCGAGTTTTCCATTATCTCGATCGCAATTAGGGGTGAGCATTTTATCCGTAATCCGCGGATTTAACCGGGACCAACTGTATTTGTGCGGATGGATGCCCGGACTGTTCGTTGATGGGTTGGACGCGGATGAGATTTTTGAAATCCAACGGATTGGACCCGGATGCAACCTTGAAAATCCGTTGGACATCCATACCCGTTAGATAAAGAGCATATTTATAGTTTCTAAAAAATATATGGATAATTTTGGAATTTTTAAGGTGTTTGCTTGGAGTGGTCCATGACACTTCTATACTTATATACATATATAAAATGTGTAGGTTCTATAAGAAGTCGTCTATATTGGCTTTATTTTTTCATTATAAATTTTAACTAAGACAAATCCGTTGGACTATCCGCACCCAATCCATTCATCCGTACATCCATTGGATGCGAATCCGTTGGATGTTGGATTGGATGCGGATGCCAAATTTGAAATTCGTAGCGAATTGGATTGGATGCGGATGAGGTGAATACCGGTCCATGCTCACCCCTAATCGCAATTATGTTGTGAGAAAATCACTTCCATCGTTAAAAGATGCTGGGTTTGGTTGCTTCCGTAAAATTGTCTATGAGGCGATGAAAGTTCGAGTTAAGGATAATGTTATCTCGATGATTAATCAAGAGCGCGACGGAGAAGAAATCGACCAAACTTTGCTCATGGAAGTTTTAGAGATTTTTCTTGACCTTGGGAACGACGAGGACACACAAAATATGGAATGTTATGTGGATGGTTTCGAAACTGCGTTTTTGAGTGACACAGTCGATTATTATGTGAACGATTTTGAGACTGCATTTTTAACAAATACAGCCGATTATTATACTCGAAAAGCTTCTAGTTGGATTCAAGAAGAATATGTGACAAAAGGCGGAGGAATGTTTGAAAAGAGAGAAAGATAGGGTCTCTCACTATTTGAACTACAGTACTGAGGAGAAGTTATTGAAGGTTGTTCAAGATGTGCTTAATCCTTCTCAAACAAGTGCTTGAAAAGGAATACTCTTGATGCCATGGACCACTTAGATATGACAAATTGATCTCTCGAGGATGTGACGCCATTTTTTGATTTTACCGTTCTTTTTGTTTTCCTTTGCTTTGCTCAAAAAAAGAACGGTAAAATCAAAAAGTGCTGGGTATTCTCTCATTACCACTGGCCTCGTGTCCATCATCCAACAAAAAGTGCTAGATATGACAAATGATTTTACCACTGGCCTCGTGTCCATCATTGTGCGCGAACTACCTCAACTCCTCGAGAGAACCGTATAATCAAAAAATGATGCAGTGGTAATGTTGGAGCAAGGGTGGGAAATGATGCAGATGGGGATTCTTGGATAATGGTTAAACTCCCATGAGAGCTTTCCCTT
Source organism: Papaver armeniacum (assembly GCA_023531295.1). Taxonomy (NCBI): domain Eukaryota; kingdom Viridiplantae; phylum Streptophyta; class Magnoliopsida; order Ranunculales; family Papaveraceae; genus Papaver; species Papaver armeniacum. The sequence goes on from JAJJWW010014752.1 coordinate 71,526, forward strand.
CTTGCATTCGATATTATATGACAAAATAATATCAAAGAGTATCTCACAGTAATTGAGAATACTTCAGTTTAATGACAGAATAAAGCTATGAAAGGAAACCAATATAATATCTAATCTATTACACCCCTTAGTCGGAGCGGAGAAGAGCGGTGACGCTCGACTAGCACTAAACGAGTAAACAATTTGTCGTGGAAGGCCCTTTGTAAAAATATCAAGATATTGATTTTCCGAGGGGATGTGCAGTACATGAATATCACCAATACGAACGCTGTCCACGAACAAAATGTATATCAATCTCCACATGTTTGGTGCGTTGATGTTGAACAGATCACTGGGACATATAGATCGCACCGACATTATCACGGTATACAATAGTGGCACGTCGTAGAGGTAGATGAAGCTCAAGAAGTAAGTTGCGAAGCCAAGTAGTCTCTGCAATCGCATTCGCCACTCCCCGATATTGGCTTGAAGACTTGAACGAGATACGATTGCTGGCGCTTAGAAGACCGGGAAACTAGGTTGTCGCCTAGAAAGATGCGATGAGCGGAAGTGGATCGACGGAATAGGACACCCCGCCCATGGTCGTCGAATAAGCAGTTAATCCAGTGAGTGTAGTGGCAGACAAGAACAAGCCATGATCAAGAGTACCCTGAAGATAACGAAGGATCCTCTTAAGGGCCTGCATGTGAGGCTCCCTAGGGTCATGCATAAACAAACATACCTGCTGAACTGCATAAGAAATATCCGGTCTAGTGAAGGTGAGGTACTGAAGAGTCCCAACCAGGCTTCGGTATAAAGTGGGATCCTCAATCACAGGACCAGATGTTGCACTGAGTTTCGAATTGGTATCAACTGGTGTGGCTACAGGATTACAATTTGTCATGGATGCACGAGCAATGATGTCCTGCGCATAAACTGACTGAGACAAGTAGAGGCCTGAAGATGAGCGGTTAACAGAAATACCAAAAAAATGATGCAGCGGGCCAAGATCAGTCATGGCAAATTCTCGTTTCATCAATGTAATAAATTTGCCAAGAAGATGATCAGTATTTGCTGTTAAAATGATGTCATCAACATATAAAAGTAGGTATGCCATCTCGGGTCCGGATCACATACACTACCCCGAAAACCACAATTGGTAATAAACTTGGCAAATCGCTGAAACCATGCACGAGGAGCCTGCTTTAGACCATAAAGCGAACGACGAAGTCGACATACATAATCAGGGTGTTTGGGATCAACAAAACCCGGAGGTTGATGCATATAAACTGTCTCAATCAAATCCCCGTGGAGAAAGGCATTCTTGACATCTAGGCGATGTATAGGCCAAGAACGTGAAGCGACAATGGTAAGCACAAGACGGATAGTATTTGGTTTGACAACCGGACTAAACGTTTCAAAACAATCAACTCCAATTTGTTGGGATTTACCATTTGCAACTAGACGTGCCTTGTGACGCTGCAAGGAACCGTCGGCATGAAATTTGTGGCGAAAAAGCCACATGGAACGAATAACATGTGCATCTCGTGCCCGAGGAATAAGTTCCCAAGTATTAGTTTTCAACATGGCAGTGTATTCATCTAGCATGGCTGCATTCCAGTTAGGATCCCTAAGAGCATATAGGTGTGAGCGAGGCAACGGAGAGATCTTATATTTGGACTGGACATGAAGATTGAGTTTATGATTGGGGCAAAAAATGCCTCGGGAGGCCCGAGTGACCGGACGAGAGGGAGGAAGGATGGGTGGAGGCGTAACAGTGGGAGGATGTGCAAGATTGGGAACTGGAGAGACTGGACTGGGAGAGGAAGATGGAATGGAGACTGTAGGCTGTTCATTCGAAACAGTAGGAGCCGGACTAGTAGATGTGGTAGCGGAAGAAGTGGAAGGAACCGTAGGACCGCGTCTGTGGGGGGGAGTATATGGAATAGGGGAACTGTGGACAACGAGACGAGGGGGGGAGGGAGTTGGCGACGGGTAGGCAAGGTCGTCGACAAAAAGAGTGGTGGATAGGTGAGGGAGAGGGTTACAGTCCAATTAGAGCCGATGGGAGTAGAGGTTGCGAATGGGAAAACAGTTTCGTCAAAGGTTACATGACGAGAGATGATGATTTTATGTGTGGTAAGATCGAGACAACGATAGCCACGATGATTGATAGGAAAACCAAGAAAGACACATTTAGTGGAACGAGGAGCAAGTTTGTGAGGTGCAGTGGAGGAAAGGTTAGGATAGCAAAGACATCCAAATATACGAAGATGATCATATGTAGGTTGACGACCATAGAGAGCAAAAACAGGAGAACGAAAATGGAGAATTTTGGTGGGAAGAATATTATGAAGATAGACGGCCATGTTAAGAGAGTCAGCCCAATATTTGGAGGGAATTGAGGCGTGAGACATGAGAGTACGAGTAATGTCATTGACTCGACGAATCATACGCTCAGCCTTGCCATTCCGGGAAGAGGTTTGAGGACAACAGAAACGGAAAACAAAGCCATTTGTATGAGAAAAATTATGAAAAGAAGAGTTATCAAATTCACGACCTAAGTCACATTGAAAACTTTTGATGTCACGCTCAAATTGAGTTTTAACGAAAGAGTGAAATTCTAAGAATTTGGTGTAAACTTGAGATTTGAATTTTAAAGGATAAACCCATAGATAGTTAGTGAAATCATCCAATAAAATGAGGTAATATCGAAAACCTGTTTCAACATGTGATGGACAGGTCCATAAGTCACTATGAATAATATCAAAGGGTGCAAAAGTATTGGAATTGGACTCAAAAATGGTAATCTAACATGTTTACTAACTTGACAAGAATGACACAGTTGAGAACATGAATTTTTATTACACGAAATAAAACTTTTGGTGCGTAAGACATCTAATATAGCTTTGCCAGGATGACCAAGTCGGTTATGCCAAACATCTGGCGAACAAACAAAGAAGAGAGATAGGTTGAGGGGGAGCGGAGTAGGAGGAGATACGATGGACTTGGTGATAGGATAGAGCTCTCCAGACTGTCACATCGTAGAATAGTCTTCTTCGAAATCGATCCTTCACGGAGAAACCGAGATGGGTCAAACTCAACAGACACATGATTATCAGTAGTAAACTTGCGGACAGACACTAAGTTTTTGATAATGTCAGGGACAACAAGGGTATCTTTTAGATGAAGAAGACGAGAAGGAAGATGTATGAACTTGGTACCACTAGCCAGAATCGGAATACTATTGCCATTGCCAACTAGAATAGAACGAACATTGCTAGAGTTGAAAACGTTATGTAGCGTACTGGATTTGCAAAGTGAGATGTGAAGTAGCACCGGTATCCATGTAGAAATCATCATCAGGAGGTTGAAGACTCATGCAGCTATATGCCTCTGCAATATCATCTGGTTGGAGAACTTCAGTGGTTGGAGTGAAGTAAGCTAGGCCATTCTGGCAAAGCTATATTAGATGTCTTACGCACCAAAAGTTGGCAGGAGAGGTGGTTGGGCCGCTGGACTTTGGGTCCATTCAACATTTCTGTTTGAGGGTGGTCGTGGACCACGTTTGTTGTTGTTTGGACGTTGTTGTCGCTGGTTATTGCGATGCGCAGAGGTAGTAGCAGCCAGTGTCGTCGGTGTAGGAGTTAGGGTTTGTTGAGAACACCGTATTTCTTCCGTTCTGAGTTGGGATCTAGCAGAATCAAAACTAGGCATAGACTGTTGAATGAAAGAGGCAACAGTGTTGTATTCCTCCGGAAGGCCATTGACAAGTTGAATAACCAAATGCTTGTCATTCATCGGGAAATCGAGATCACTTAATCGGTCGGAGAACGATTTAAGTTTATCACAGTAATCATCAACACCATTACAGTCAGTAAATTTAAGGTTAACGAACTTACTTTCAAGAGTTGCTGCGCGGCTGCCTTTGTTATCTTGAAATAACTTTTTAAGGTGATCCCAGATTTCTTTAGCAGTTTTGCCTGATTTGAGAACGGTGAGCATCAAATCTTTGACCATAGTAGAGAACATCCACTGGCGACAGAGTGCATCTAGCTGTTTTATGGTAGCGGCATCAAGATCCGTTGGAGTTGATGAGCCATCAATGAGAAACGCTAGGTTATGAGCTTGGAGATGGAGTTCGAAAAGGAAAACCCATGAAAAATATTCATCCTGTTTGATGTCCAGGAGAATGGGAATAAGAGTTTTGATGTTTGTGACAGCAAAGGCTGGATGTAACGATTTCTTTTCACCGGCCATTTGATTTTGTGTAGGAGAAGAAGAGGGAGTGATGGATCGTTTTAGGCTGATACCATCTTGGATAATGGTTAAACTCCCATGAGAGCTTTCCCCTCTTGCATTCGTTATTATATGACAAAATAATATCAAAGAGTATCTCACAGTAATTGAGAATACTTCAGTTTAATGACAGAATAAAGCTATGAAAGGAAACCAATATAATATCTAATCTATTAGGGATCACAAAGGTGATAAAAACTATTGAAGGTGTCCCTGGTGAAACACCCATGGACGCGGCTTATTTGATGAACCTGATCACAACAGTTTTTAATATGTGCACTCAGAAACCTCCTCATGATTATTCTGGAAAGCTTTACGAATGGTACGCAGACGCTTTTAATGACTACTTGCCATCAAGAGTTTTACCGTCTATTCAAAAGAAGAATGATGATGTATCTATGTTGCAAGAACTTGTTAAGAGGTGGGAAAATCATAAGGTTATGGTAAAGAAGCTTTCTCAACCTTTTAATTATCTCGATCGCTATTATATTCCTCGAAACTCATTTGCATCGTTAAAAGATGTTGGGTTTGGCTGCTTCCGTAGAATTGTCTATGAGGAGATGAAAGTTCGAGTTAAGAATGTTGTTATCTCGATGATTAATCAAGAGCGCGAAGGAAAAGAAATCGATCAAACTTTGCTCAAGAATGTTTTAGAGATTTTTGTCGACCTTGGGAACAAGGATGAAACACAGAATATGGTATATTATGTCAACGATTTCGAAACGCCGTTTTTGAATGATACAACGGATTATTATACCCGGAATCAAGAAGAGTATGCCACAAAGGCCGAGGAATGTTTGAAAAAGGAGAAAGATAGGGTCTCTCACTATTTGCACTCCAGCACTGAGGAGAAGCTGTTGAGTAGAGTTAAAAACGTGCTTAATCCTGCTCAAGCAATTGCTTGAAAGGGAACTCTGAACACTACTAATGCATCTATCTCTTGAGGATGTGACGCTACATTTCTAAGCTTTCTGTTTTTTGTTTTGCTCAGATCAAATTACTATTATTTCCATCTATTAGGAAATAATATAAGAGTCTATATTTAGGAGATAGCATATTAAGTTGCGAGAGTTATATTAGGAATTGAATATCTTGAGAATCAAGTCTTCTGTCTTAACAACCAAGTCTTGTGATTGTATAAATATCTTGAAAAGTTAATGAGAAAGGGACACCAAGATTATTATCAATGTAGTCTATTGCTTCCGCGCGTTTATGCTCTCCTCTCTCTTGCTCGATACTTAACATGGTATCAGAGCAAGGTGAGAGGAAGAGGGAGGAGAGGAGATAGAGAGAAAATTCACAAGCTTTATTTCGGTGGTAGAAGAAGAAGAGTTAGAGAATTGTTTTCATTAAAAGAGGAGTAGTTGTGCAATGTTCCGACGAGTTAAAAAAAAAAAGAAAAAAAAAAAAAGCTAACAGGGAGGCTGTTGCCGAAGGTCTGTGTGTGGTCGAGAAGACGTCGGATATTTAGTACGAGTTTCAAGGCGAGAAACCAGGTGAATAAGGAGAGTCAGTTGTCGTCGACGTATTAATAAGTATTCAGAGTTTCGATGGGATTGGAGACAAGTGTTGTCTAACTTCTTGGGTTCGAGTATTTTTCGAAGTTTAGGTGGTTGCTGCTGTGAAACTATTAAGAAGATGGTGCCTGCTGTTGTAAAGTATACATCAGTTGAGAAGATATTCTTGGTGCTGTAAAGAAGAAGAAAGAATTCGTGTGATGTTTTGGTCACGTGGTTGTATCAAGAGTGGTTTGCTAGACGTAAAAAAAAAAAAATTTAAGAGTAAAAAAAAAAAAAAAAAAAAAAGATGATGATGATGGCGCTGTTGCCATTGAATGGAAGAGATGGTGGCAGTGATGATGATCATAAGAACTACAGTTTGATGGTAATGACGAGACGCTGTTGACACTGTGATTGATAGAAGAAGTTCGTGATGAAGAGAATAGTATGGAAACGATGGTGGTGATCGTGTTTCTGGCATATGGGTTTGAAGAAGACAGGGAAGAACTAACGCAGTTGTGCGTAATGGAAGAGATCTTTGAAGGTTAAAGAAAGTGGTTTTGCTGCTGATGGCAGTAATGGATTTTGGTAGATTTGATAATGATATTTTTCGTGTGGCTGTCGAAGAAAAAGTTGGTTGTTAGCAGCGAAGAATGGAGGAAGCTGTATGGGTTGGAAGTGACGAGAAGTTGAGTTAGAGACCGAGAAAGAAGGAGCAGAGCTTGGTCGAGTTTGCTTGTTCGCCAGAGATGGTTTAGGAATGCGTGTGTTTCCTAATTCGGATAAAAGGGGGAGAAGAGAAGGTGTTTGTTTAAATGCCTATAAACAGAAGTGTGACAATTATGTCACAGTGTGGCAAATCTATCACAAATTCAGAAGTATGGCATCTGAATAGCGTGGAAAATTTGTAACAGCAAAATAACAAGAAACAATGGTTACAGCTTGTGGCAGAAGCGTGACGAAAAGGAAAGATTTTGAGAGAATCTTGAAAACAAAGAAGTGTGACAGTTTCGCAATGAAAGCGCGACTGAAAAAAAAAAAAAAAAAAAAAAAAAACAAAGAAGAAGAAGAAACAACAATATATGTTGTGAAGAAAGAGAAGCAATCACCAAGAAGTGAAGAGAAAAATAACAACAATAGTAGGTTAAAATCCTATGAGTTGTCTAAAGAGTACAAGAAGTATTCTACCGAAGAAAAGAGAGGACCGTAATGTCCTTAAACTTCCGAAGAGGACCGAAATGTCCCTAAACTACGAAGAGGACCGTAATGTCCCTAAACTTTCATTAGGACCGTAATGTCCTAAAACTTCCGAAGAGGACCGAAATGTCCCTAAACTACGAAGAGGACCGTAATGTCCCTAAACTTCTAATGGGACCAAAACGTCCTTAAACTACGAAGGGGACCGAAATGTCCTTAAACTACAATGGAACCTGTATGTTCTAAAACTACCAATGGGACCGAGATGTCCTAAAACTACAAAGAGGACCGTAATGTCCTTAAACTTCCGAAGAGGACCGAAATGTCCCTAAACTACGAAGAGGACCGTAATGTCCCTAAACTTCTATTGGGACCGTAATGTCCTTAAACTACGAAGATGGGACCGAAATGTCCTGAAACTACGAAGGACCGAAAAGTGTTAGGGAAAGCTTAGTTTAAATTTCTTTTGTCCAAGATGGGCATTCGTGATCTACATGCTCCATATTGAGGGAGGGTATTAGGAAATAATATAAGAGTCTATATTTAGGAGATAGCATATTAAGTTGCGAGAGTTATATTAGGAATTGAATATCTTGAGAATCAAGTCTTGTGTCTTAACAACCAAGTCTTGTGATTGTATAAATATCTTGAAAAGTTAATGAGAAAGGGACACCAAGATTATTATCAATGTAGTCTTTTATGCTTTCGCGTTTATGCTCTCCTCTCTCTTGCTCGATCCTTAACACCATCATCGTAAGAACTATAACAGTGATTCTTAATTTTGCTTGTTAGATATTGGTTTCCCAATTAATTGAAATAATTACCTCTTTGGCGAGGTTTAAGTGTTTTTTCTCGTCGTACCTCTCTTTGTTTATGTTTGTTTGGCAAAGTTTAGCGGTTTCAATTCATGATGGGTACAAGATATTGTACGGGAAAATTGGGAAAATGCCCCAATACGAGGTGCCCAACGTTAAAAATAGTTGGAAAAATGCCCATTCCGTTAACATTCCATCCAACACAGTTAAGTCACATTGTAAGGCCACCAGAATCACCACCAAAACTGCCGCCGCCACCACCTGAACCTTAAACCGCCGCCACCACCTAAACCTTAAACCTTGAACCCAAAACCCTGAATCTTGAATTATGAACCCTGAATTCTAAAGGGTGTGTCTGTGTATTTTTTCGCGTGTATGGGCTCACACATGTGACTTAAATGTGTTTTTAATGGAATGAGGCAAGTGCCTCACATTGCTTTACAAACAAATTAAGAGTGTAGAATGTGATACACAAGCGGCCATATTCAGTGAAGGGGTTAAAAGTATTGGACTACAGAAAGTCACATACCGACCTGATAATGACAAAACTATTGGCCGCCCATGTGCCATATATTCATCATTCGCATAACCTTTAATAATTGATACCATTGTGTGGTTGAAAGTTTGAAACTATACATTTATGGAAAAGAGGCATTCTAAAGTTACATATATTCGACATCCCACAGTACCATACAAACTATCCCATTTGAGAAAAACTTATTATCTTCGCTTTCTATTATCTCATCGCCAATATCTTGTTTGATTTTTTTATAAGATGGCTTTGGAACGTGTTAATGGTGTGACTGAAATCTTGAAGAAACTGCTCCCGCTCATTTCTCAACAAGTTGGTCAGGCATGGGGTGTTAAAGATGACCTAAAGAAGTTTGGGAAAACCTTGGAGTCAATTCAAGCTTTGATTTCTGATGCCGAGGAGAAACAAATAACTGATACTACTGTCAGACTTTGGTTGAGAAGGCTTAAAGACGTTGTTTACGATGCCGATGATGTTATGGATGAATTCTGTTATGAAGCCATGAGTCGTTGCGAAAGAGGAAGTCAGCTCAAGCACAAGGTACGCGACTTTATTAGCAAATCCTCCAAACCACTTGTGTTTAACTTTAAGATGGCTGCTAAAATCCGAGCTATAAATAAAAGGTTGGATGCAATTTACAATGGTCAAGTCAGATATATGTTGAATGTTATTGGTGGTACATCTCAAGTCCATCAAACTAGGGAGCAACGTAACCGACTAACTACATCTGTCGTAGATGATTCTGTACTTACAGGTAGGGAGGACGCAACATCGGAAATAGTAAAGATTCTGACTAATAACAAAATGTTGCCTACAGAATCTCCATCATCATCAACAACAACATGGCACAATTCTTCTCATCAAGAGAAACTTTCGGCCGTGTCCATTGTGGGTATGGGAGGTCTGGGCAAGACTTCGTTAGCTCAGTTGGTATATAAAGACAAGTCAATAGAAACACACTTTGAACAAAAAATGTGGGTCTGCGTTTCTGACAAGTTTGATGTTTATAGGATTTTAAAGGAAATTTTAGAGTCCATCACTGGCATTTCATGTGGAGATCCATCAAACGTCGATGTGCTGGCGAGACGAGTTAAGGAGAAACTAATTGGTACTAAATACCTGTTAGTACTGGATGATCTATGGAATGAGGACGTCGGAGATTGGGAAACCTTTAAGGGATTCCTTGTACATGGTGTTGAAGGCAACAAATTATTAGTCACCACACGCAGCTACAAAGTTGCATCTGTTGTTGGGGGTGAGATCCATAATTTACAAAGATTAACGGATGATGTTTGCTGGTCTATCATGCAGAAAAAAAATTCATTTCCAGACGGAGCCGTGCTTACTCAAAATATGTCAAATATTTGGCGCGACATTGCAAGGAAATGTGATGGCTTACCACTTGCGGCGAACTTTCTTGGAAGTATATTATACTTGAAAAGAGAAGAAAGCTACTGGGTTTCAATCAATAATGACAAGAATTTGTGGGTTCAGCCAGAAAATAAAAAAGTCTTATCAATTCTGAAGCTGAGCTATGATAATTTAGCTTCGTCTTTGAAACAATGTTTTTCGTACTGTTGTTTATTTCCCAAAGACTGGGTAATTGAAAGAGAGATATTGATTCGCATGTGGATGGCAGAGGGATTCCTTCAATCCCATGAGGTGAGTAATAGATCCTTTGAAGAAATAGGAAATGATTATTTTGAGTTTTTGTTGTGGAACTCCTTCTTTCAGGATATAGAGAAGGATGAACTTGGTGTCATCCTTAAGTGCAAGATGCATGACCTTGTGCATGATCTTGCAATGAGTGTTGTAGATCGTAATGAGTTTGGGATTGAAGGGAAGGAAGATATTTCACTGCAAGTTCGTCGTTTACAAATGATATGTGACAGCGGTTCGTTGACAAAAACTGCCAAAGTGTTATCTAAGGCAAAGAACTTGAGAACAGTTGTGGTGCTTCATCCAAAGAATTTTTCACAGATCAGTAAATTTTCTTCTGCTAAGCGTTTACGCATATTATGTCCGCTCGGTCTTTGGGATACCAAATTTTCCTTCTCCATTTCTAAGTTTAAGCATTTGAGGTTCCTGGACCTCTCAAATTGTGAATTTGATTTATCACATGATGTGACCTTAAATCATTCTTACAATTTGCAGACATTGATACTGCGCAAGTGCTTAAATGTTTCTGGGTTTCTTAGGGGAATTCGGCATTTGAAAAATTTGAGGCATCTGGATATCTCAGAATCTGATATTAAAGCTCTACATGATTATTTAGTCGTTAACCTCACTAATTTGCAGACGTTGGATCTCCATGAGTGCCATAAATTTGAAGCCTTACCAGAAAATATTGGGTTGTTAAAACATCTAAGTTACCTTAACCTGTCGTCTTCATTGACTAAAAAAATACCTGATTCCATAACTTGCATTAGCAATTTAAAGACGTTGAGTCTTATGAGCTGCAATGAGTTAGATGCCTTACCTACAGAACTAGGAGCTTTGACAAGATTAAGTTGCCTTGATTTGAGAGATACCAGGATTAAAGTAATGCCTGAGTCTTGCATTAGCAACTTGTGTAATTTAGAGATGGTTGATCTTGGATGGGAGTGTGAGCTTCCAAAAGAAATCAAGAACTGGCTGAAACTAAGGCGTTTTACACACCACGGAGATATAATGCCTAGAGGTGTCGAAAAGCTAACTTTCCTCGAAACATTGAAGTCATATGGGGTACGGGAAGAAGCAGATGCTACTCATAGTGGGATACAAGAGTTAGCAATGCTTAATTCTCTTCAGGTGTTGCGTATAACAAAGTTAGAGAATGTGAGAGGAGGAACTGAAGATGCAGAGAGAGCAAAGTTACAGGACAAGTTACATTTGAGAGAATTACATCTAAATTGGAGCTACAATAAAGGTAATACAGATGATGATATGGTTTTAGAAGGTCTTCAACCTCACCCAAATTTGAGATTTCTGGAAATAGATGGATTCCCGGGTTTAAATTTTCCAAAGTGGATGAGTTCATCATCTATGCTTCGGAATTTGGTTTCATTGTACTTATGGGATTGCAACAGCTGTGAGAACCTTCCTGCGCTGGGTATGCTCCCATGTCTTAGAGATCTCAGGATTCGGTCACTGAAGTCAGTCAAGCGCTTCGGTACAGAATTTTATTACCAGCAACAAGAAGAAGGTAGTAGTGGTACACAGAAATCTACAACGACAACATCATCATTTTTCCCTTCGTTAGTCTGGCTGAGAATCTCTGACATGGTAAATCTAGAAGAATGGGTTGCTCCTACTCCATCTTACTTTTATGTTGATTCCTTCCCTCTCCTAGAGATGCTACATATTCGAGGTTGTCGAAAACTGAGAAGCGCACCAAACACATTTCCTTCTCTTAAGGATATGCAATTAGACAGAACCAACGGCAACGCAGTAAACTCAATCTTATCCTCCAGTGAAGGAGCATGTCTGACGTCTCTCACGTCCATTTATATATGTGAATCTCCAGAGCTAACATATTTCCCACTGGGCGCACTACTGCAGAACAATACGCTGAATCTTCATTCTCTAACGATCAAGAGTTGCCATCATTTTCGAGGTTTTCGTGATGATGAAATAAACAACAACAAGAATTGTCTCCACAAGTTGGTATTATGGTGGTGTCCTGTTTTAACATCTCTACAGGATTTACGATTATGGACTTCTCTCCGGGAATTAACGATCTTCAAGTGCGACAAATTGAAGGAGTCTATACCATATGATTTCAAGTCATCACTCTACTTTATTGAATCACTCAAAGTCGATTTTATTCAAAGAGAAGACGAGCAGATAGAAGATCCAGATGATTTTGGAGGCAACTTGATCAATTTGTTGGAGAAGTAGACGTGGATACGTTCGCTGCACCTCATTCATCTGTTCCAACAGGATTCGGGCCAGCATCAACTCATACGACTGTGCCTAAACCTGGAAACGACTTGAATTTTTTTGAGTCAGTCTCGATCGAGTCAGTATATACTAGCCCCTAAACTCTCTGATTTGAAAACATGTTCATACGTCTGAAGTTTTATGCCTATCAGAACTGACTAAAGCAACAAATATCCAACTCTCCGGTGGACTATCCAAGCAATGCCCTCCAAAGGAAGGCGATGAGGGTTTGCAGGAGGAAGATGAGGATGAGCACAAGGATGCATGTGGTCAGAACATTGCAGTGGGTGAGTTCAGGATCTGCTGTAACATCACAGAACAATGCGTGAAGACGAACTTGTCTAGGTCTGAACTTTCAGAGCAATACAAGCATGACACTTCTCACAGCAATTTTACCTGGCGGCAGGCACTCTATCCCATCCGTTTTGCAGCATCTGGCTAGTTTAGATAGGATATGATTTCTGAATATAGGTTTGAAGTGTTCGTGCTGTACTTTTCTAACTTTATTAAGGGCTAGGGACCCATGGGCCATGGACCGGACTGTCTCTGGTCTTTTTTTTCTTAGTCCTACTAGGTTTTGAAAGCATGGCTGTTTCCTGATGTATACCTAGGGGTGTGGTGTGCATACAATTCGGATCAGCGGATTTCATCCGCAACCGTCCGCAAAATTGTGGGTAAAAGCCAATCCGCAAGAGACTATGGGCCGGTCACGGGTGAATTCTCAAATCCGCAAGGTTTAGCGGTTTGGTTGCGGTTGGTTTTGTAAATCCGCGAGTTTATCCGCACCGTAGGGTGAGAGTGCTGTGGAAGGGACTGAATGTGGAAATGTCTTGGATTCAAACTGAAATGGGTCCGTTGCTGGTGTTGGCTCGAGTTTGCAGTACATGCCTACAACTTAGTAAAGTTTTGAGTTGCTATCAGCAACATAACAACTCTTTCTGGCCGTGAAGACAGTCATTGGTTGGTGATTGAACTTAAAGGGAAATGGGGTATCAACTCAAATAGGAGTTGGATTGGTTGAGATGTTTTACCGGTGGAGAAGGCAATGGTGGTTGTCGAGAGATGGGGTTAGTAGCTCAGCTGAGATGTCAATGAAGATGGAATCAATGAGTTAGGGTTCTATCCTATCTGTTTCGGATGAATTTAATTCATGGCTGTGTACTCGAATGGAAGATACTCGTTGTTATGATTTGAAGCTGATGTTGTTGTCCGTAAAAACTAGTGGAAGTTCTGTGAAGAAGAAAGGCGATGTACGTGTTTGAATGGGTGCTGGATCTCTTTGGTTTTGAACAGTTGGGGACGAACTGGAGCTCATTAATTTGGGGTTGAACAAATAAGAAGAACTGAAGGAGATAAAAGTGTTGACTGTTTGCTGTGTGACAACACAATGGTTGGAAGGTGATTCCCTGTCGTGCTGTTAGAATACAAGATTGAAAGGTGACAGACAAGAAGCTAAGAACTAATGTTGAGTGACTAATGTTTTTTTTTTTTTTCCTGACTAAATCCGTGATTAATCCGCATCCGGTCCGTATTACCCGCTGATCCGCGGATGTGAAATCCGCGGGTGATTGGGCCGGACACGGTTGGATTTTCCTAATCCGCAACTTTGACGGTTTGGACGCGGGTGACCCATAATCCGCAACCGTCCGTCCGTTGCACACCCCTAACTGTACCGAAAAAAGGAATTACATTCTAGATGGGACTCCCCTTCTTCTTTCCCTATAAAAACAAGTTCATGGCCTGAAGTTTTCTCATTAGCTCTGTACATTCTCATATTTGATAAGATATTGATTATCAAAAAGTAGATTTGTTGTTACGGTAGTTAAGACGCAATGAACACGAACATTATTGGGTTGGAGGAAGGATGGGAAATAAACAGATTACGAAGCTGATTAATATCATTGAAGGTGTACCTGATGAATCACGAATGGAGGGCTCGATGTAGACAACAGTTTACAATCTGTGCATTCAAAAACCGTTAAATTTTCCTTCTATTTATAATTTAAGGGATTTAATATAAGAGGAGGCGATAATAAGAGAAAGTTGCGAAACCGTCACAAACAATAATAAGGAGGTTTACGAGAGATATCAATGCGTTTACAACAATTACTTGACTTCTAAAGTCTTACCAGCTATTCAAGAGAATCATGACGATGTATCTGTTGATATTAATAGTCCCACATTGTTTGGGCATCTAAGATCCTGCGGTTTATAATCCTATGGGCCACTCCACTCATCGCCAATTGGTTTTGAGTTGGATGCCCGCAGACTTTGACATGGTATCAGAGCTAGGTAGGCACGTCAAACGGCGTGACCCGTATTAGTCCAACGACGTACGAAGGTCCACGTGTATAGGCAAGTCCAACGACTTAGTTCCCTACACGTGAGGGGGCATGTGAAGGAAAAGTCCCACATTGCTTAGACCCTTAGCCTGGATCCTTCATATAGGTGTATGGGCCACTCCACTCATTACCAATTGGTTTTGACTTGGAAGCCCAAACACTTGTTTAACATGGTATCAGAGCTGGCTATTTGTGTCGAGTCATTTGATCGCACCTTTACTCCGTGTCACCCGATTTAATTGTTCACGTGTTAGACCCAACGAGGCTACACGTGAGGGGGCGTGTTGAGATTAATAGTCCCACATTGTTTGGGCATCTAAGATCCTGCAGTTTATAATCCTATGGGCCACTCCACTCATCGCCAATTGGTTTTGAGTTGGATGCCCGCAGACTTTAACAGTATCTATGTTGCAAGAACTCACTAAGAGGTGGGAAAATCATAAGGTTTTGGTAGGTAATCTTTGTCGATCATTCAATTTTCTCGATCGCTATTATATTGCACGTAGAGAACTTCCAACGTTAAAAGATGTTGGGTTTGGCTGCTTCCGTAAAATTGTCGGTGCGGAAATGAAAGTCCGAGTTAAGGATGCTGTTATCACGTTGATTAATCAAGAACGCGAAGGAGAAGAAATCGATCAAACATTGGTCAAGAATGTTTTAGAGATTTTTGTTGACCTTGGCAATGAGGATGACACACAAAATATGGAATATTATGTCAATGATTTTGAAACGACATTTTTGAATGATACAGCGGATTATTATACCCCGAAAGCTTCAGATTGGACTCCATAAGACTATGCGGTAAAGGCTGAGGAATGTTTGGGAAGGGAGAAATATATAGTATCTCACTATTTGCACCCCAGTACCGAGGAGAATGTTGGACGCTAGCTGAATTCTAGGACACGGGTTTTGTGAGAGTCCAAATTTGAATGGAACTCTAAAACCGCGTGTATAAACTAGGTCGGTGCTTTTGTATTTGTCACAACACAGTCGGTCTTAATTCTTAACTTGTAGGAGTTCAATTGTAGCCGACCAAGCAAACCGTGTATAGAAGACCTAGCTAGCTAACTACTGTAAATAGACTATTAGAGAAAGAAAATAAACACACCAAAAAATTCTTCTTTCTCTCTTAGGGTTTATATGTTTTCTCCTAAACGATAGTATATAAATCTCTTATTTCTCTTATTTTTCTTTGCAATATTTAGAGTACTTTTGTGTAGCTGTGCAAATCGCTTCCGCAGGGTTTTAGCGCAACAATTGGAATCAAGAGCTCGGGTTACGTTCTTGGAATTTTAGGTATTCATAATATTGCAGCGGGGGTATTTTTCTGAAGTTGTTTGAGGTAATTTTGATCTCAAAGATTAGTTTTTTTTTATCTTTTTTTGTGATTATTTATTTTCATAAATAATGGTTGATACACATGAATTTCCGGAGTCATCAAATAAAGATAAGAAAACAAAAGAAGAAATATTACATTCGCATAGATCACAACTGAAGGTTGATAAGTTTACCGGAACCAATAACTTTGGTTTATGGAGAACAGACGTAATGGATGCTCTTGTTCATCTTGACCTAGAGGAAGCTCTAGAAGGTCGGCCAGCGGATATGTCTGACAAGCAGTGGAACAAGATGAACAAATTATGTCTTGGTTCGATTCGAGGGTGTTTAGCAACGTCAGTAAGAGTTAATTATCAGCACGAGACTTCTGCTAAGGATCTCTGGGAAAAGCTAGAGAAAGAATATCTTATGAAGAACGTGGCGAATATGATACATCTTAAGAAAAATTTGTATCGCTATAACATGAAGAAGGGTGCAACTCTGACAGAGCACCTAGATTCATATAATAAACTTCTTGCTAAGTTGGTTAACTACGATGAGATAATTGAAGACGAGGAACAAGCTTTGTGTCTGATAAACTCTCTTCCTGAAAGGTATGAACCCGTGATTAAGGCTTTAATGCATGGGAAGGATAAGATGACATACGCCGAGGTCACTACAGTATTGCGTAGTGAGAAGTTTAGGAAGATGGACCGTGAAGATCTGTCAAGTGAAGCTAATAATGATTTGCTTCTTGCAAGAGGTCGTTCAACAGACATGAGAAAGAAGAATGGTGATCATGGCAAAGGGAAAGGTAGTTAGAGGTGACAGTTCTCCGGGTGTGCAAATATGAATCGATAAACCATCCATCAATACGTATTGATTTATTATTCATATAGAACTCGTGGAATCAGGGACGAAGCCAGGAGGTATATGCTATGGGATCGGAAAAAAAAATTGTTCCGACATTCTCAGAATTTTTTTCTGAACAATATGAAATGCACATGGTATATTTGCTTACCACTTTGGTGATTGTATCATAAATCCCATTGTAAATACATCAATCGGCGAAAAAATTGTACACATTGAGGCAAATAGCCAACGACAAGGACATTACGCACCAAAATAGCTAAATATAAGTGGTATATTAACATTTTAAACCCATTGTTCTACGAATTTCAATTATGTTACTATTATTTGCATCCACAACACAAAAATTTACAAAATAACCAAGCCTATTTTTATTGAATTTCAAATTTTGGTGGGTGCAAGTGACCCCACTTGCACCCACTTCCCTCCGCGGAAGTGAAAGACATCCCGCGGGCCCATTTCCGCGGGTTGTCCCGCATCTCACAAAACATTAGAGACCTAGTGACCCGGCGGACTTATGGGGGTTGGTGTGGGTCCCACCCCTTGGGAGATGTGGGGACAACCCGCGTGATGTAAATCATTTTCACTTCCCTACATCCCTGCGTGGAATTTACTTTTTACGTAGTATATAAACCCATTCATGTCATTTCACTTATTTTCATCCCAACCTAACTGCACTCCTATCTTGAAACCTATTAGAGTATCTCTTAGACTTCGCCATGGCAAAAGTAATTAGCATGGTACAAACCTTTCTTAGACTAGGATTGCTTGTACTAGTTTTGATTGGGATGACCCAAATTGTTGGGGCTCAGATTGAAACTGAAGTCAAATGTTCTGCAAATAAGTTATATAATATGTTTAGGCACAATATGATGCAACTGACAATTTTCCCTAATTACTTCAAGACTGTCAAAATTGTTAAAGGTGATGGCAAAAGCTTGGGTTCCATTAGGCAATGGCAATATGTTATATTTACCAGGTTAGAAATTGGAAGCAAATAATAATTAATATTATTTTGTTTAATTAGTCTTTATAATGATGATGAACTAATTTGATTTCATATGCATGAATATATGTATAGAAGCATCTTCAAAGGTGATGGAGCTAAGGAAACCATTAAATCTGTGGACGATGAAAACGGGTCAATCACAGTCAGTGTTTTGGGAGGAGATTTATTGACTCAGTATAAGAGTTTTGATGTCACAATGGCCGTCACTCCTAAAGATATTGACAATATTGAAGAGTCTAGTAGCAAAATTAAATTGTGAATACAGTATGAGAAACGAACAGAAGATGCTCATAGTCCAGATGCGCATATTGGCCTTATAGCTCATGTTACTAAAGAGTTGGGTAATTACCTTCTCCAGTAGTAGCCTATTTAAAGATCCCCTGACAAGCTCGTAGATAGAATGATTTTTGTTTCTTTGAAGGGCGCGTCTTATAGTTTTCATCTGCTAGGGGGTTTGTAATTGAACCGTAATGTGTCATGTTTTTTCTTTTATTGAAATGCATGTAATTACTAATTAGAGATGTGTGTATTAAGCATTGTGGGCTTTTCTATGCCATTTTCTTTTGTTCTTGTTCCAAAACTCCAAAAGAGCCCGCAAACTATCCTCAATTTTCCTCTTTGTGTTCCAGGTGATCCGGTACAATCCTAGCTAGTTTGGGGCCAACGACTACAAGACAAATTTTTTTATTTTAAAGTAAAATGGATAATCCCTTATCCAACTATTTTACTTAATGGCTAATTTATTCCTGATTAATTAATCCTTATTCGGATGATTAATTGATGTTTAATCAAGTTAACCTAAAAAATAACTAATGTTAATTTATCATCAAATCATGGAAAAAAAACCGATTTTTTTTTTTCAAAAACTCAACCTAGAATCGGTTGATGTTCATGTCCCCGTGGACGATTTTGGGTTAAGCTTTTTTAACCCACAAATAAGCCCATAATCGATTTTTACAGATGTACACAAATATCGATTGTTATAAATGGAAAATAAAAATCAAACATAATTTAAATCATACTCGATCTGAAAATGAGTATGATTTCATATTCGATTTCAGTTCGCGTATAAATTTCATACTCATTTTCCGATCGAGTATGAAATCATATTCATTTTGAAACTGTGTGTAAAATCATACTATAATTCTCATTTTCCAGAATCGGTTTACACGATACACTCATAAAAACCGATTCTTCACATTGCAAAAGAGTAATCGGTTTATAAAAGTGCTCATGTAATCCAATTCTAAATAAAAAAAAATACAGAAAAACAGTTATCTCTTCCATACCAGAATCGGGCTATGTGGGCATTAACATAGACTTATTCTGGTTGAATTTTCTCCCACCAGAATGCACATCCATGACAATCGGTCTTTGTGGGCTTGAACAACAATCGTTTCTAAATGAAATCGATTTACAAGGACATTGACGTACACCGATTCTTGTAAACCCAGAAAACTTTGATTTCAAAAAATTGGATTTTCGAGTGATTGCATGTTATTGAAACCTACTATAGGGGATTGGGTTAATAGAAAGTACCTAATTCGAGCTAAAATAAAAAAAAAATCATATTTTAGAGGATTGGATGACTCGACAATATTTTCGTTTGAAAATGAAAAAAAAAAAAGGAGAAAAAGAGAAGAATAATCGGTTGAAATGGAGATGGAGATGGACATGAATTTGATTTTTGTTTTTGTTTTTATTATTAGGTTTTAATGGGGATAAGTTGGAAGTATTAAAATTTTATAGAGGGTAAATTGGTAGTTTCATAAAATTTAGACATCCCTTATCATTTTCTATTGGGTGGATGAAGAAATCCATAGGGCCCAAACTAGCTAGGAAAATTAAAATCTAATTCAACTATTTCGTTGAAAGATTTCCAGAGAACATTGCACCAATGCGAACAAATATTAGTATTTTCACCAGTCTCTTGGAGGTAAACATACTTTGTTAAATTGTAATCAACAAAGGGAAGTTTCAGTTTTTCAAAATGATTGTCCAGAATCACTGGAAAATAGGTTGGAGACTCAAAGAGAACCCAAATTCTCTTTTGGCAACTTGCCTGAAAGCTAAGTACTATCCTAATTGTGATATCTTGCATGTTAAACCTAAACCTGAACAAAAAGATAGCTGGATTTGGAAAGGAATCTTGACAGGTGTTCAACAGATCAAGAAAAACATTCTTTGGGAGCTTGGCAATGGGCATAAGATTAGTATATGGGATGATCACTTGATTTCAGAAATCAAACCACCTCTTGTCAAGCATACTACAGGTGCTGAGGAATTTAAAAAGGTTAGTCAATTAATAACAGAGTTGCATACATGGGATCAATCAAAGTTGTCGATATGCTTTAATCAAAGCACTGATAGACACATTTTTGTGTCTGATTTGTCCTCAGTGTCTCTATTGTTAGTCTCGATTTTTGTACTAATATTGTGTTTTTTTTTATGTATTTTTAGGTATTTTTGGAAATAAACTTTGTTGGAAAATTCGGCTCGAAAAGTTGATTTTGACACCAGGAGGACACGTGTTATTCGGACTCTCACTATTGGTTAAGGGGCACTCAAATGATAAGGGGTGCCTTCTTGCTATTCGCACCCCAGCTGTTGGATAAGGGGAAACCCTTTCTTCTTCGTTTGAAAACAGTTTTGGCGGGAATTTTTGTTCTTCACCGGCAGAATTAGGGTTGGAATTTTGGACGGGATTGAAAGAGACTCAACGGCTGGTAATTGTTGGGAAGACTTGACTAGTCTTAACAGGAAGGGTATGGTTGATTTCGTCAACTAAAATTGGCTAGATACTCGGTGAGAAGAAAACAGAGGACGATAGATATTCACGAGTTTGCACGAGATATTCATGGGATTTCCTGTGCGTATTAGAGGATAGCGTGTATTTTAACAGAGTTTTACTCCAACTGGGAGTGTGTCAACACCAGGAAACGCGTGAAGGGTTAAATCAGGGAAGAAAATATTCCCGAAAATATTTTCTTTAACACCGAGTAATGGAGGATTATTGTGGGTTAATGAGCGAGATTTATTAGTGTTGTTCAGTATAAATAGGTTCCTGGGGTCTCATTGAGGGGATACAGAGAGATTAGGGAGAGTTAAGAACATTACAGAGCGAGAAAATCAATTTGCAGGATACACCATTTTCTGCTGCTGCTGAAGAACACGAAGAACAAAAGACTACCAGAGGCAGTCGTTCATTGCTGAAGAACATAAGACGCACAAGGAGCAGTCGTATTTGCTACAAAGACAACGACAGTTCATTCATATCGTACTTTGTAACAGTTCGGTTTGTAACAAATATAATTGTTACAAACCCGGTTTTTTAATAGTTTTTCTCCATTTCATCATTTGTACACCTCCTTTGAGCAATAAAAATGAATTTTGAGCGTGTTTCCAACATGATGAGCGGCTAATTCTCTCACAACCAAGGCAATGAGGAAGCTATTTACGCATGAATAATTGGTAATTATTTATTTTCTCTAATTTATAATTTATAATTCACTCAATCATCAACATTTAGAGTTTTTAATTGTTTGCAAAATTTTCTTCATTAGTTGTGATTCAATTAGATAGGTTATGCTTTGTTTAGATAATCTATGCTTAGGGGATACAATTAATTTTTGAGAATTTGTCTGATTATATGTGAATTAAGAAATAAGGGACTTAAAAGATAATTAGAGTTTTGGCTTATTTACCATAATTTATCCATGTGTAATAGTGCAATCAGTGTCTTGGTTATTCCTAATATCTTGAAATCAAATTTTGAGTTAAGTTTTCTTTATTTTTAAGTTTTATTAAGTCTAAAATCTATTGCTTTCACAAGTCTCAACGAACTTTTTACTACAACTCAATTGAAAATCTCATCAATTTTTGGCGCCGCCGACGCAGACTTGTATTTAGGCTAGAGTTTTTAGATTTTTTATTTTTAGGTTTTTATTCATTTGTTCTACTTTACGTTTTTGGGTTTTTGTCTTTTTACTACATATTTTGGAATTTGGAGCGAAAAAAAAATTTGCCAAAGCTTTTGGTGGATACTTAAAGATTTGGAGTTAAAGACAAAGCGAAAAGAGCGAAAGAAGAAGATATTTTTTATTTTCTAAAAAAAAAGAGAGACATTTTTATTTTATTTTTTTAGATCTTATTTTTTTAGACTTTCCTTTTCTTTTGCACTTTATTTTTGGACGTTGGACCTTAAACTTTGGGACATTATTTTAAAACCCTACGGAAGGGTAGTATTAAATATTAAACTGTTTGCAGAGAAGGACGGTGTTTACGATATCACCTCGGCCCCTCGGGTTCGTACATGACATAGGAGTCGTGGCCCGAGTTGACTACAACAGTTCATCCCCCGTCTGGAATGGGAGGTAAGTTTGTCGAAACACTCGCGAATCCCCTATCAGCGAGTTACTGTATTCCTTCGTTTGCATATATGCTGAGGAACTGAATACGGCTGCTTTAATTTCCTAGTAAAGGGAAAGGCCTGGCCATACAAGATAAGGGTTCGGATTTCATCACCGTTCTCTTCTTGCCCGCCTTAGGAAAACAATACTTAACGTGAACCTAAGCTTTAAAATTTGAAATAGAACGAGACCGATAGGGTAACGAGATTAATAGGAAAGTCATTCGAAAAATATTGGTTACTCTTTTAAGCATACTTCGAAGTTCATGATGGTTTCTATGAGTTGAATGCGTGACTGCGCCGCCTTGTAATGCGGTGAGGCCTTGGGTATCAAAGCTCCACGCAGCTTCCTCGCCTCTATTCAACTTACTTAAACTCGATTGATTCGAGAGGGTTTGCTCAGATTGTAACGAATTCCCTTTTGAAGGATTAGAAGCTGGTCTAGAAAACAATCTAAGTGGAGCCATCATGCTTTTTGTTTGCTAGAATTCATTAGGTTTGTTGTGATGGAGTCATCCTTGTTTGTGTTTGCATAGAACTCCCTTCCTTTTAGGATTTTTTCTTTTTATTTTGTTTTTTCTGGTGTATGCCCGAGGTTATTAGAGAGCGGGCTTGGAAAAGAAACACTCTAGGTCATTTGATTAGTGACAAACCTAGTAGTTCTTCTTGTGAAGGCGGGGAAATTGAAGACTCTTCTTTTGAGAGCCCCGTTTTTGGAAAGTTCAGTTTTGAGAATCTGTCTCTTCGTGAGGAAAGTACCCCTAGTACTTCAGTTGTGCCAGCGATGACAACTTTGAAAGATTACATGTTCCCAACTAGGACCAACCGAGCTTCGTGCATTAAATTTCCAACCAATACGGCTAATTTCGAGATAAAACCTAGTATTCTTCAGATGATCCCTATATTCTTAGGAAAAGATGATGAGAACCCTTATTTTCATATTAGGGACTTTGAGGAAATTTGTGGGACAATTAGAATAAAAGACCCATCTTGATGAAGTCTTGAAACTTAAGATGTTTCCCTTTTCCTTGAGAGATAAAGCCAAGACCTGGCTAAACAACCTACCATCTGAATCCATTGAAACATGACAGGAACTTATTGCTGCTTTCTATATGAAATTCTACCCTAAGCATAAAACTGCAGCTGTTAGGCAGAAAATTAGTGCTAGTATGCAACAAGAGGGAGAGTCTCTTTATAGGTTTTTAGAGAGATTCAATGATCTCCTATCCCAGTGTCCTCACCATGGATTTGATAAGATAAAACTTGTAGAGATTATTTATAATGGTTTAGACTATTCGACCAAATCCATGGTCGAGTCTATGTGCGCTGGTGAGTTCACTAATAAAAATGTTGATGATGCTTTTACCTTCTTAGGAGCTATCACTGAAAAA
The DNA here is from genome assembly GCA_023531295.1 of Papaver armeniacum. Lineage (NCBI taxonomy): Eukaryota > Viridiplantae > Streptophyta > Magnoliopsida > Ranunculales > Papaveraceae > Papaver > Papaver armeniacum. Next base: position 95,105 of record JAJJWW010014752.1, read on the forward strand.
TCCCAACAGTGGGAGCCTTGTGTTGAACCCCCTAAAAGACTCTTGGTCAATAGAAGTAGCACCAATGTGGTTGATACAAGCTTTGGGTCAGATGCTAAGTTTGCTGCTTTGTCTAGAAGGTTAGAAGATTTGGAATTGAATTAGCCTATTGAACCTGATGATAGGATTAGAGCCTCTCAAGTCTCTAGTTGTGGAGTAGAACCCAATAACTAATTTTGGGAAGGTCAGGTTAGTGAAGAGCAAGCTCATGATGTCTATAACAATGCTAGGTTTGAGAACCGTCAGAAGTTTGACCCATACTCAGAGACCTACAACCCTGGTTGGAGAAACCATCCTAATTTCTCTTGGTCTAAGGGCCGAGAATCAAGGTCAGTCTAGTAATTCTCAGCCTCCCCCAGGTTTTGGTTATAATAAGAATTCTTCAGGTCAAGCCCAGTTCCAGAACCCTTCTGAGAATAAAATGACTAGCTTAGAGGAATCTCTTAGTATACTAAAAAAGAGCCAGGATATGTTAACACAGAGCCATGAAATGTTAGTAAAGAGCCAGGGTAATTTTCAAGAGGAAACCAAGCAGAATTTTAAGAATAATTCCCAGTCTCTTGCTAAATTAGAACTTCAAGTCGGCCAAATTGCTAAGTTCCTTAGTGAGAGAGAATATGGAAGGTTCCATAGTCATACTGATCCTAACCCTAAAGGAGAGAAATCGTACAATCATGTGAATTCTATTACAACCCTTAGGAGTGGAAAGAAAGTTGACAATAAGGTCGCCATTCCTGAAAGTGAACATGTTGTAGTTCACCCTTCTGATCCAGAAAATGAGGAGACTGATAGAGTCTCTAAAGAGACCAATGAGGGTCCTGTTGAGCCCGGCTTTGTTCCCAGATCCCCGTTCCCCCAGCTGCTAGTTCCAACTAAGAGGGAGTCCAACTTTAATGATATATTGGAGGTTTTTAAGCAGGTTACTATCAACCTCCCATTGTTGGATGCGATTAAGCAGATTCCCGCTTATGCCAAGTTTCTTAAGGACTTGTGTACACGAAAGCGTAAGCTTAGTGTTCAAAAGAAAGCCTTCCTAGTTAGTCATGTGAGTTCTATTATTCAGAATACCACTACTCCTAAGTATAAAGACCCAGGGTCCCCTACTATTTCTTGTACAATAGGTAAATACCGTGTTGAGAAAGCTTTCTTGACTTAGGAGCCAGTGTGAACTTACTCCCATACCATGTGTACCTTAAGATAGGACTTGGTAAGATGAAACCTACCCAGATGACTCTTCAGTTAGCTGATAGGTCCGTTAAAATTCCTCGGGGTGTGATCGAGGATGTTCTCATAGAGGTCGACAAGTTTATTTATCCGGTGGATTTTGTTATCCTAGATACCCAACTTGTTCCTGACCCAGAGAACCAGATACCGTTAATTTAGGTCGCCCGTTTTTAGCTACATCCAATGCGATCATTAACCGTCGAACTTTTATTATGAATTTGTCTTTTGGTAATATGACTATTGAGTGAACGTCTTTCATATTAGTAAGCTACCCTCCGAACTAGATGACTCGAGCATAGAAGAGGTGAACATGATAGGAACATTAGTCGAGGAGTCATTACCAAATACTTTGTTAGAAGATCCATTAGAGAAATGCCTAGCTCACTTTGGGATTGATTTTGATGATGATGATGTGATTAATGAGGTGAATGCTTTGTTAGATTCAACCCCTTTGTTAGACACTGGTAATGGATGGAAACCTAAGTTCGAACCACTACCAGTTTCTAAGTCTACCCTAGTTCCTTCGTTAGAAGAGCCTCCTAAGTTGGACCTAAAACCATTGCCAGATACCATGAAGTATGTCTTTTTAGGCCCATCTGAAACTTTACCTGTGATTTTTGCTTCCGACTTGGATAGTGATCAGGAAAGTAGGCTAGTGACCATCCTTCAAAACAACAAGGAAGCTTTAGGGTGGACCATAGCAGACATTAAGGGTATAAGTCCTACTATTTGTATGCATCAGATTTATTTAGAGGAAGATACCAAACCTTCTAGGGAGATGCAACGAAGACTAAACCCTAATATGAAAGAAGTAGTTCGAACCGAGGTTCTTAAGCTGTTAGATGCAAGCATTATCTACCCCATTTCAAACGAAGAAGTGGGTGGGTCGGCCCGTTCGGGTTGTTCCTAAGAAATCCTAGACATTGTAGTCCAGAATGATAATAATGAGTTAATCCCAACCCGAGTAACCACGGGTTGGCGTGTTTGTATTGACTATAGGAAATTGAACAAGGTCACTAGGAAGGACCACTTTTCCCTTCCCTTCATCGACCGAGATGCTAGAAAGATTAGTTGGACATAGTCATTCTTGCTTTTAGATGGCTACTCTGGCTATAATCAGATCGTTATTTCCTCAGAAGACCAGGAGAAAACCACTTTTACCTGTCCCTTTGGTACCTTTGCGTATAGACGCATGCATGCCTTTCGGGCTATGTAACGCCCCTGCGACTTTTCAGCGTTGCATGATGATCATATTTTCTGACATGGTAGATGTAGAAGCAGAATATCGCGACATCAATACTTCACGAGATTAATAAACGACTACATTGCGAAGGCCTCGCAGGAAAGAAATATAAATGACGCAATAGATGACGAAAGCTTTTAACGTGAGAAAAGTGTGAAGACTTGGCGAGATTTAGGAGTGTCGCAAGGAAAAATGTTTATAACACTCGCGACACTTCGCGAGTTATTCCCGAAAATAAAGGACAACTTAGCTGTCATCCACTGTGTATTACCCTATATAAAGGGTTGAATTAGTCTGTGATAGGAGAGTTCTTTTTGAATTGTTAAGCAAGTCATTAGGAGAGAGAAAATCTAGAGTGATTGTAATTTCTTTAGCTCTGTTCTATCTATCCTTGTAAACATTTCAAGAAGATAATCAATAAAAATATATAGTTATTCATCTTCAAATGGATTAGTAAAGTAAATTCTTGTGAGGGGTGTATTGTGGGATTTCCTGCAATTACATATGCGCTAGAAACATGGATGATTCTAAAAGATTGTAGCTAAAATTATCCGAATCAAGAAAATGAGAGAGAAAGATGTTAGATCAGATGAAGTAGAGAAGTTAAAAAGCAAGGAGTACAATGAAAATATGGAGTACTGTACAATTACAAAAGCAAGGATTAATGAATTTCATGAAAACATTAGAGGAAGAATACATAAACGAGATTTTGAAGGGAAGAAGATTATAGATAAGGAGAAGACATCGTCTTTAAAAGAGTGGGAAAAGCAGAAAATAACATTCACAACAGCGGAGATACCTAAAGAGTGTTTGAGCCATACATCCCCATTGGTGATCACAATAAATGTATGCAAAAATGGAGGAGAAACGGCAAAAGCAGCGGAAGAATGGGTTGTAGATAGAACTTTGGTGGATACAGGGAGTTTAGTGAGCATCATGTTTTACCATACTTACAAAAAATTAGGATATAAAGATGAAGAAATGATTTCCCCAGCGTATTATATTCATGGCTTTGGTAAATCTATAACGAAACCCAAAGGAGAAGTGAAATTACGGATTCTGCTTGGAGAAATTGAAACAAAGGTGACATTGAGTGTAGTGGATATGGAATCGCCATACAATGTGTTGTTAGGAAGGCCATGGGTACATGCAATCAAGGCTGTAGCGTCAACAATTCATCAGTGTATCAAGTTTCCCACGCCAACTGGGATTGGTGAAATCAAAGGAAATATTGATAAAGGGAGAATATATCATCAAGATGAAGTAAAGCATTATGAAGAACGAGTGAAGAATCGAAGAGATCGTGAGAAAATGGTAAAAGCAGCTAGAAAAGAAGAAGAATTTAGAATTTACATGATAAGAGCAAAATAAGGAAAAGGAATACCTAGCGAAATCTCGCAGAATAGGGAAATGAAAGGACCAACACCTATGGGAGAACCGAAAGCTAGTTATATCGCAGCAGAACAAACAAAAGAAGTGAATGTTGGAACTGAAGAAGAACCCAAGATGTTAAAAATTGGAACTAAAATGGAAGTAGATGAAGAAAGAAGAACTATTGATTTGCTGCGAGACTATAAAGATATTTTCGCATGGGATATGGATGAAATGCCTGGTATAGATCCATATGTGGCTTGTCATAAATTGGAAATTGACAAAAATATAAGGCCATTCAAACAAAGAATTAGAAAGATCGCAACAGCATATCATCCTCAAATAGAAGAAGAATTGCATAAAATGCTAGATGCAGGAATCATTAGACAAGCAAAATACCCCGAATGGATAGAAAATATGGTTATAGTCCCAAAGAAGAAGAAAGGGATAAGAATTTGTATAGATTTTACCGATCTAAACAAAGCTTGTCCCAAAGATAGCTTCCCGTTACCAGATATTCCGCAATTGGTTGAAGCGGCGAGCGAGGAAACGAAAGGATATCATCTCTTGATGGATATAAAGGGTACAATCAAATTCCTCTCGCCGAAGAAGATCAAGAACATCTTGCTTTCTTCGCTCCAAGAGGATTATCTTGTTATACAAAAATGCCGTTTGGTTTGCGAAATCTTTGGAGCAACATATCAAAGAATGGTAGAAAAGGTGTTCGCGAGATGGATACACAAAACGCTAGAGGTGTATGTAGATGATATGTTAATCAAAAGTAAGAAAGCAAAAGACCACATACGAGGATCCGAAAGAAATTTTTGAACAAATGAGACATTTCAACATCAAAGTAAATCCAGAAAAATGCACCTTTGGAGTTGCATCGGGAAAATTTTTTAGGTTACATCGTATCAAAAGAGGGAATCCAAGTCGACCGGAGAAAGTACAAGGTTCGCGATATGCCAACGCTGCGACAGTAAAAGATGTTCAGAAGTTAAATGGGTTACTAGCTTCGCTAGGGAGGTTTATCTCGCGATCATCTGATAAATGCAAACACTTTTTCAACATTCTCAAAAAGGGATCAAAGTTTAGATGGACAGACGAGTGTGAGAAAGCCTTCCAAGGAATAAAGGAACATTTAATGGATATATCAATTTTACAAAACGAGAACCGGGGAGAAGAATTATTAATCTATCTTGCGACGACTTCGCATGCATTAAGTGCAGTATTGCTGCGAGTGGACGCAGGGGTTGAAAAACCAATCTACTACATCAGCAAAACTTTCAACGCCGCAGAAAGGAATTATTCAAAAATTGAAAAACTAATCTTGGCATTAGTTTACGCAACATTTAAACTTCGCATATACTTCCAAGCGCACATTGTAAAGGTAGTGACGAAAGTACCAATCGAATCAGTAATGAAAAATTCAAAAAGATCGGGGAGAGTTGAGAGATGGAATGCCCAAATAAGTCATTGCAAACTCAAATATGAAATATTGTCTTCACCAAAGTCACAAGTGGTCGCGGACTTTCTAGCAGAATTTCCTTTGGAAGAGGATGAACCAGTGGAAGAAACAATGGATGTAGATGAAGAACATGGAGATCCAAAAGACTTGTTAACTGAGTCGAATAGATGGGAAATATTAGTAGATGGGTCATCTAATGGAGAAGGTAACGCGATTGGAATTGTTGTGATATCGCCAGAAGGTAATAAAATGGCTTTTTCCTTCAGATTAGAATTTGCGTCAACCAATAATGAAACATAATATGAAGCTATAATACATGCCTTGCGATTCGCAATAGAGATGAAATTGGAAAACGTGAGGATTACCAGTGATTCGCAATTGGCTATTCGCCAAATAAAAGAGGAATATACTATAAATGAACCATCTTTGCAAAAGTACAAGAAACTTGTTGACGAGCTGTCGGTGCAGATACCGAAAATAAAATGGAGACATATATCAAGGAGAAATAATAGACTCGCAGATGCTTTTGCCTTTATATCAAGTATGATGACAGATCCGATTGCGAGAAATATAAAGATACAAACACTTTTAGCACCGTCAATTAATAAAGAAGAAGAACAGGAAACAGATGTAATGTTAATAGAAGATGGAATACAAACGCTTTGCGAAGAGGATTGGAGAGCAGAACTTCATGCATACTTGACAAAAGGGGAAACACCAAGAAATAGATTAGAGGCACACAAATTAAAAAGCCGGGCAACAAATTATGAATTAAGAGATGGAGTACTATACCGACGATCTTTTAATGGACCTTCATTCAGATGTGTAACAAGGAAGGAAGGAGAAACCATATTGAAAATGTTGCATAGCGGGGGACGCTGGTAATCATAGTGGTGGAAGATCTTTAGCATATAAAGCAAAAATGCGGGGCTATTATCGCCGTATATGCATGAGGACGCGAAACAAATATCAAGGCGTTGCGAAGATTTCCAAAGACATGGGAAGAAGATACATGCACCGGGAGCGCCATTAAATTCTTCAACAAGTGTGTGGCCTTTTGGAAAATGGGTCTTAGATATTGTGGGACCATTTCTACCAGGAACAGGACAGAGAAGATATTTAATTGTCGCCACTGATTATTTCACAAAATGGGCAGATGTGAAAGCGGTACAACACATTCGCGATAAGGATGTTTTTACTTTCATATTTGAGAACATTATATGCATATTTGGGATTCCAGCACAGTTGGTATCTGACAATGGGAAGCAGTTTGAAGGACAAAATATAGAATTGTTGCTTAATGCATTTCAGATACGATGTGGAAAATCAACTCCTCTATACCCGCAGGCTAATGGCCAGGCAGAGGCGACAAATAAAACAATCGCAGACATATTGAAGAAGAAGTTAGAAGGATACAATAAAGGATGGTGCGAACAAGTACCCAATGCAGTATGGGCTTATAATACAACTAGAAGAGAAGCTACAGGCATGTAACCTTTTTGTTTAACATATGGGGTTGAAGCTGTACTCCCGACAGAAGTAATGATTCCAACTACAAAGAAAGAAGCTTGGGAGAAAAATCTCAGTGCGGGTAACATTTTAATCAAGTTAGATGAATTAGAAGAGAAAAGAGAGAGAGCACTACAACATATGGAGAATTATCAGCGAAGATTGGCCAGAGAATATAACAAACGTGTCAAGATACGTGAATTTCAGCCAGGAGATCTGGTGCTGCGAGAGACACCAATATATCAGCGTGAAAGTGGTGGCAAATTGGCAAGAAAATGGGATGGCCCTTATATCATTAAGGAAATAGTTGGTACAAGGGCATATAGATTAATGGATCCTGAGGGGAGAGATGTAGGACAAAGATTGGATAGACCATGGAATATATTATATCTCAAGAAGTATTATCCATAAAAGATGGATGAAATGAAATAAATTTGGATGAAATGTTTTTGCGACAGAATGATTGCAAGGTTAAATAAAACAAAGAAAGATTATGCGAATGTCTCGCAAGCAATACATTGCAGAAAATGAATGATTGAATGAATTAACAAAAATGAATGAGTGAGTGAATGGGACGAACCTTTATGGCGTACACCTTAGTTCGCGAATGATATTTCTCAAGAGGCAAATGTAAGACCTAAAGTGCATCATATAAGGGGGTATCTCTTGACATGGCTCAGGGGAAATGTTACACCGCTCTTGGAACCTGAGTCATGGAGATTTGGGGCCCATGAAAGCCTATCCGGGGAGATACCTTGGATTTCCAACTATATATATAAGGTTATACCCTGGTTGGACGCCCGAGGGTCTCTTCCAAGGAGTCGAGTGTATGCTCAAGGCGCGGGGTACACGGTTGAGCCAAGAGTGCCCGGGGCATTTGAAGTGTCTCGGACATTCTTGGCAAGTCTTGGTATATCTTGCACTCGGCCCGAAGAAAACTCCACTTAGGGTGCAGTCTCGTAACCATAAACCATATAGGTATAAGGGATAAGAGGCTGCGAAAACAACTGGTTGTTGTTAAGACCGGATGGGAGGAGCTAGTCTTGTATGGCCGATGTACGCCTCCTTGAAGGGGCAACCAGGGAGAAGATAAGGGCGGCACCCTCCATTAGGGAGCTGTTAAGTGTCAAAAGACGCAAATTTCATGAAGGCTTTATTTTCGCAAGGAAATTTAGGCTTGTCATATTTGTGCGATGATCTTGTAGAGGCAATAATACTTACGCGAGGATAAGACGAGATCAATGGGTTTTTGCATGAAAATGTAAAGATGTCCTGCGATTTCGTCGCGAAGACGGCAATGTCATGGGATTTTACACTCGCAAGAGTATTTATGCCTGTCATATTGTCGCAGATAAAATATCCTGCAGAGGCAAAAATACTTAGCAAATGATAAGACAAGGTCAATGGGTCATTACATGAAAGTGTAAAGACGTCCTGCGACTTTGTCGCAACGAGGGGTGGCGAAATAAGACCTTTAATTAGGAAGACAAAATAAGACCACACAATCAATGATAAGACAAGATCAATAGATTTCTTCATTTGTGAGGATATCCTGCGATCTTGTCGCAATGATAAATTTCAATATAAGTAAAGGTAAGTGAATAGGATTGCGAAATTAAAATTGCAAATTTAAAATGAGATGGAAAGAGAAGATAAGAGATTATTCATCAAGGGACTTGGTCTTTCCAATCAAAAAGAGTACTTCAACAGAAATTGAAAAGCATCTCATACAAAAAGTCATGCATAAAAAGAGACTGAAAGATATAAAATTACAGGAGTAAATTAATTTTCTACATCTACATCGACATTCTCGGCAACAAGAGATGATAAATGTCCTTCAACAATTTTATCAGCATCACCTTCACTAGAGAGAGGATTTCCATCAGAAGTTTTTTCATTGGGATTCTCAGCTTCATAAAGATCCTTCTCGACAAGTTCATTGTTTGCGATATCTTCGCAGCTTTCATAATCATAATCACTATCAGGAGAGTTAGGAACTTCATCATCTTCAACTTCCAAAGGTGCAACAGAGACGGGTTCAAGGGATTTAGAGAGTAAGATCTCATTCACAAAAACTTCAGCTTTGGGATGAAATTGACGAAGAAGTGCCTTCTGTTGATTCCTATTTTGGATATCTTTAAGATGGCTGAGATAATTAAGCCTTCTCGCGGCACGATCACGAGAATGGGCAAGAGTAGCAACAAGAGTTGTGTTTTCCTTGCGAATCTTGGCATGGGAGGATTCCAAAGTAGACAGAGAAGTGCGAAGATCTTTCTCAGATTCTGCGAAAATATATATGAACAGCAGGGTTAAGATTAAAAAATAATGAAAGAAATTAGAAAAGGAAAACGGCGGTTGAGGCAGTCAAATTTTATGACTACCTTCCTTTTGCGAGATAAGATGTTGGGTCAGGGCCAAGCAACTATTCTCCAAATGATCCATGGCAGTGTCAAAATCATCACCGACAAGACCTTTTAATCGAGAACGCAAGCTTTTTTCATTAGAAATCAGTAAATTATTCTCCTTCGCAAGGGAGGAATGCGATTCTTTTAACTTGGTATATTCATCCTTGAGTTGGTTTTTTTTTCACACTTAGGGTTATTCTACCCTGAATAAGCTTATCTCTTTCGGTAGTGGTTTCTTTGAGTTTATTTTTCAAAGAGAAGATAGATTGTTCTTGCTCATTCAATGCTTTTCGACAAACACCAAGTTGCTGCGAGGATATAGCCACTTTATCCAACAAAGCTCGCTTCTCTTGGGACAAAGTTCCATTTTCATCTGATAAGGTTTCCAATTCCAAATTAGATTTAGTCAAAGAATATGACAGATGCGACAATTCGCTACTTAACAATTCTTGTTTCTGGACTAAGTAGGTGTTTTCTTGGGTAAGATTATTTATCTGGTCAACATAATATGTATGGAGGTTATCTAATCGGTTATATTGCTCCATCCAAGCATCTCTTTCTGTTCGAGTTTCTTCCACGATAGATTCCACTTGATATATCTCCATTTTACGTTTCTGATTCAAAACTTTAAAGGCGAACAAAGTCTTCAAAAAAAAAAAAAAAAAAAAAAAAAAGGGGGGGGGGGGGAAGGAAATGGTACCTTTTAGTTCTTCATTTTTCCTGCGAAGATTGTCGCGATCCAGAGAAGCATTATGAAGGCTATTCTTTAAGATCTTAATTTCTTGTTCCAAGGATGCTCGCGACATTGTATCAGAACCAAAATACTTACTCAAAGATTCATAAACACTAGACCTGACAGGATCAGAGGAGATTTTCTTAACATCATTCATGGTAGCTGATAAAACTTTAAAAGATATATCCATCCCTTCTAAATTTTCTTTAGTAAGAGAGATAGATTCAGAGGAAGAGGAAATGATGGAAGAAGAGGCAAAAGCTAAGTCATCCTTAGTCATAAGAATGCCAGTTGGAGGAGCTTGATCAACAAGGGAAGATGAGATAGAGGTATTAAGAGTAAAAGTGGAGAGGGGAACATTCTGAAGAATCTCATTAACGGAAAATTCAGGGACTAATTTATCAGGCGAGGTCATCGCAGGAGAAGGTGATTTGTCATGAGAAGAAGGAATTGGTTTATCTTGCGAAGACGTCGCTAGAGAAGAAAGAATTGGGTTATCTTGCGAAGATGCCGCAGGAGAAGTAGTAAGTTTAAACCCAGGAAAAGTAATGGCAGGTGCGACAGGTTTAAAGTGGCGAGGTTTCTTGGGAGATAAATTAATATCTTTGTCATCCTGCGAATAACAAGTTAAATAAGAAACAGAGGCAACAATATTGTTATTAAAAGGGTAAAAGTTTCTTAAATACCTTGTCATTCGCAGTCTTTCTCTTGGAAGCAAAGGATTTCGGCTGCGAACTCTTGGGAATATTAGGGTTTGCAATGGTGAATTTGGTGCTAGACTTGTCCTTGCTAAAACAAAAATGGCAGGAAAGTCATAAAAAAAAAAAGGGGGGGAAGTATCAGAACAAAACTATTTCATTAGGAAAGATCAATCACGAAATGATTAAATTTAGCAAAGTTCGCAAACCTTGATGCCATGGAAACAAAAGAGCGAGAAGAATTACAAGAGAAAGATGATGAAGAAGACGATGAAGGAAAAAACAGAGAAAAAATTGCAGATAAGTAAAGAAGATGAAATAAAAGAAAAGAAGAATTTTCATGGGAAATTCTCCCTTAAATAGACAGAAAAAGAGTAACCGGATAGCATTAAAAACTCTCGGTAAAAAGGGGAATTTTAGACACGTGTAAGCGGTCATTCCTAAATACACGGAACCTTGCTGACAAAAAATTTTGGTGAAAAATAGACGATCGCGATATTTCAAAATATTAATTCTCATGACATAATTATGACTAATAAGACTTCGCAGAACATTAAAAGAATGACGTAGCAGATGATATCAGCATAATTCATGAGGAAAGTATGAGCAACTTGCGAAATTATAGAGTGAACCTGCGAGAGTAAGAGCTCATAGCATGAGGCAAAGAACATGGAACGAAAGTTTTGCATGATGGATTTGCAATACTTCTTACATTTAGAGGATTAAATGTTTATTATATTTCTTCAAGAATACTTCATACTTCGTATACTTCGGGATGATATTTTTAAAATTACTTTTCAAAGCTTCGAAATTTCGCAAAAGAATAGAGGCAAGTACGTACTTTTCAAGTCCAATATTCTTTCGCTCGTTCCTTCATCAACAAAAATCAAAGACTACTACAACAACGGATTTTTTCTTAAAGATCGCTCTTCAAGCAATATTCAAGAAAAAAGAGGCAAGATGTAGGAGAAGAATATCGCGACATCAATACTTCACGAGATTAATAAACGACTACATCGCGAAGGCGTCGCAGGAAAGAAATATAAATGACGCAATAGATGACGAAAGCCAGAACGTGAGAAAAGTGTGAAGACTTGGCGAGATTTAGGAGTGTCGCAAGGAAAAATGTTTATAACACTCGCGACACTTCGCGAGTTATTCCCGAAAATAAAGGACGACTTAGTTTGTCATCCATTTGTGTATTACCCTATATAAAGGGTTGAATTAGTATGTGATAGGAGAGTTCTTTTTGAATTGTTAAGCAAGTCATTAGGAGAGAGAAAATTTAGAGTGATTGTAATTTCTTTAGCTCTGTTCTATCTATCCTTGTAAACATTTCAAGAAGATAATCAATAAAAATATATAGTTATTCATCTTCAAATGGATTAGTAAAGTAAATTCTTGTGAGGGGTGTGATTTCCTGCAATTACAGTAGAACGGTTCTTAGAGGTCTTTATGGATGATTTTTCAGTGTTTGGTTCATCTTTCGATGAGTGCTTGCACCATTTGTCATTAGTTTTGACTAGGTGTAAGGAAAAGAATCTAGTGCTTAATTGGGAGAAATGTCATTTCATGGTTCGATCAGGAATTGTTTTAGGGCATATCGTATCTTCTAAGGGTATAGAGGTAGATAAAGCCAAAGTTGACCTTATCAAGACTTTACAGGTCCCAAAAACCGTAAGAGATATTAGGTCATTCTTAGGGCATGCAGGTTTTTATCGTCGATTCATTAAGGATTTTAGCTTGATTTCTAGACCTCTTTGCAATTTGCTTGCAAAAGATGTTAATTTTGTCTTTGATAATGCTTGTTTAGAGGCTTTTGAGAAGCTTAAGACTTTACTTACTACCACCACCATAGTCCAGGAACCCAACTGGAACCTACCCTTTGAGATCATGTGCGATGCTTCAGATTATGCTATTGGTGTTGTGCTAGGTTAGCGAGAAAACAAATTACTTCATGTGATTTACTATGCTAGCAAAACTCTGAATGATGCCCAGTTGAACTATACTACTACAGAGAAGGAACTGTTGGCCATTGTGTTTGCCTTAGACAAGTTTAGACCCTATCTCTTAGGTTCTATGATCGTAATCTATACTGATCACGCTGCTTTGAAATACCTTTTGTCTAAGAAGGATACCAAACCTAGATTGATTAGATGGATCCTTTTATTACAAGAATTTTGTCCAGACATTAGAGACAAAAAGTGTGCAGAAAATGTAGTAGAAGACCACTTGTCTACGCTAGTTGTTAGTTCCCCTGATGATTCCCTTCATATAAGGGATAGCTTTCCTGATGAACAATTGTTCTCTGTTTCCCAATCGCCTTGGTATGAAAATATAGTGAATTATCTTGTTACTGGTCGAATGCCCCAACATTGGGGTAAACAAGATCGTTCTAGGTTTTTAGCCGAGGTTAAGCACTTCTTTTGGGATGATCCTTATTTGTTTAAGTATTGTCCGGACCAGATTATTAGGAGATGTATACATGAGAGTGACCAGTCCAGTATTATTTCCTTTTGTCATGATCATGCTTGTGGGTGTCACTTTAGTGCTAAGAAGACTATTTGCTAAGATATTGCGGTGTGGATTTCTTGGCCTTCGTTGTTTAAATACTCCCACAGTTACTGTGTTACTTGTGAACGTTTCCAGAAATTAGGAACCATTTCCCGTAGGAACATGATGCCCTTGAACCTTATTTTAATCATTGAGGTCTTTGATGTGTGGGGTATTGACTTTATGGGTCTGTTTCCTAATTCTTTTGGTAACTTATACATCCTTGTTGCTGTAGACTATGTCTCTAAGTGGATTGAGGCGGTTGCGTGTAAGACCAATGACCATAGGGTTGTGATTGAGTTCTTGAAAAATAATATACTTACATGTTTTGGTACACCGCGAGCTATAATTAGTGATGGAGGGTCGCACTTTTGTAATGGACCTTTTAGGCTTTTGATGAAGAAATATGGTATTACACATAAGGTAGCTACCCCGTATCATCCACAGACTAGTGGTCAAGTAGAGGTTTCCAATAGGGAGATTAAACGTATATTAGAGAAAACAGTTAATCCGAATCGGAAAGACTAGTCGTCTAGGCTTACTGATACCTTATAGGCTTACCGTACTGCGTTTAAGACCCCTATTGGAATGTCGCATTATCGGCTTGTTTATGGAAAGGCATGTCATTTACCTGTTGAGTTAGAACATAGAGCTTATTGGGCTGTTAAGCAGCTAAATTTTTCACTTGACAAGGCAGGAGCCCAGAGGAAACTCCAGCTCAATGAGTTGGAAGAGATTCGTATAGATGCTTACGATAGTGCTAAGGAGTATAAGAACAAAATGAAACTTGTGCATGATAGAAATATTTTAAGGAAGTCATTTTCTCCAGGTCAAAAAGTTTTTCTGTATGATACCCGCTTGCATCTTTTCCCTGGGAAGCTACGTTCTCGGTGGACGAGTCCTTTTATTGTTCGCACTGTCTTTTCTCATGGAGCTGTTGAGATCGAGACACCGGATGGTAGTAGTTCTTCAAAGGTTAACGGTCAGAGATTGAAACCCTTTTTAGAGCCCTTTCCTACAGGTGATGTTGAGGAGGTCCCTCTGGAGGACCCTGTTTATCCTTGATTGACCATCGAGGCGATTGTATGTTGTATATTAGTTTTTGATTTCTCTCTTCACCCAGGTACTATCTTTTCGACTTCTCTCTTTACTGATTCCTCTTGTTACTTTACTTATTGGTATTGCTCTTTCATTAGAAACATTGAGGACAATGTTAGATTTAAGTTTGGGGGTGGGGAAGAAACTTTTTTTAGCTTTTAGTTGCAATAAATAAAATCCAGAGCCTAGAAATTTATGTTTATTAAGGTCGGCACTAACCAATCTAAGTGGATGGAAACATTTTGGTTGTAGGAGTTGAGGAACCAATATGATTAGATGGAAACATCTAGAAGAGTCTATTCATAAAAGCACAGAGCTCAGGTGTTGGAAAAGAAAACATGGTAGTTTCGCCATATCCTCGTGATGGAAACATCGGAAGAATCCTGATCACTTCTTTTTCTTTTTCTTTTTACCATTGCTAGGGTGAAATAGAGTGACTGAGATATATATATAAAAAAAAAAAATACCAAACCACTAGACCAACCGGAATAAATATAATAAAGTCGACCACGGGTACCCTTGTATATGCCAGCTGAGTTGACCTAGAGTTAGGATTATCGACCCTTGGTTCCTTTGTATATGCCGGTGTGTTGATATTAGTCCAGCACCGAGTATCTCAGTCCATTAGGATAGGTTCACCTTAGTCAACATCATCCACGTTTTTCTCTACATCCATCTTCTTAATCTATCCATGTGATTGGTTGACTCGGTTTATGATGTCCGAAACTATCCGAGTAGAGCTCTGTCACTTTATATGAATTTTAGTATGCTTGAGGGCAAACTCGTGTACAACAATTGGAATTTCGCATCAGGGTACTTCCCCCTGTAGTCAATAAGTATGCCAACCAAGGAGATTCTTTAGTGCCTTCTAAGGTTCTGCGTAGATATCTAGGGTATGGAGTAAAGGTTTTGTGGGTACACCTCTGGTAAACCCTCCGGAGACAACACTCCGCCACTAGGGCCACCTAGCGGTTTAACGGCTTGCTGCACGTGCTAAGTGTAGTCATTTTATTTTCTAGATTAGATTTGCTCGGGACTAGCAAATAATAAGTTTTGGGGTATTTGATAGACACATTTTTGTGTCTGATTTGTCCTCAGTGTCTCTATTGTTAGTCTCGATTTTTGTACTAATATTGTGTTTTTTTAATGTATTTTTAGGTATTTTTGGAAATAAACTTTGTTGGAAAATTCGGCTCGAAAAGTTGATTTTGACACCCGGAGGACACGTGTTATTCGGACTCTCACTATTGGTTAAGGGGCACTCAAATGATAAGGGGTGCCTTCCTGCTATTCGCACCCCAGCTGTTGGATAAGGGGAAACCCTTTCTTCTTCGTTTGAAAACATTTTTGGCGGGAATTTTTGTTCTTCACCGGCAGAATTAGGGTTGGAATTTTGGACGGGATTGAAGGAGACTCAACGGCTGGTAATTGTTGGGAAGACTTGACTAGTCTTAACAGGCAGGGTATGGTTGATTTCGTCAGCTAAAATTGGCGAGATACTCGGTGAGAAGAAAACAGAGGACGGGAGATATTCACGATTTTGCACGAGATATTCAAGGGATTTCCTGTGCATATTAGATGATAGCGTGTATCTTAACAGAGTTTTACTCCAACCGGGAGTGTGTCAACACCAGGAAACGCGTGAAGGGTTAAATCAGGGAAGAAAATATTCCCGAAAATATTTTCTTTAACACCGAGTAATGGAGGATTATTGTGGGTTAATGAGCGAGATTTATTGGTGTTGTTCAGTATAAATAGGTTCCTGGGGTCTCATTGAGGGGATACGGAGAGATTAGGGAGAGTTAAGAACATTACAGAGCGAGAAAATCAATTTGCAGGATACACCATTTTCTGCTGCTGCTGAAGAACACGAAGAACAAAAGACTACCAGAGGCAGTCATTCATTGCTGAAGAACATAAGACGCACAAGGAGCAGTCGTATTTGCTACAAAGACAACGACAGTTCATTCATATCGTACTTTGTAACAGTTCGGTTTGTAACAAATATAATTGTTACAAACCCGGTTTTTAATAGTTTTTCTCCATTTCATCATTTGTACACCTCCTTTGAGCAATAAAAATGAATTTTGAGCGTGTTTCCAACATGATGAGCGGCTAATTCTCTCACAACCAAGGCAATGAGGAAGCTATTTACGCATGAATAATTGGTAATTATTTATTTTCTCTAATTTATAATTTATAATTCACTCAATCACTGCTGTTGCAGAGTTTTTAATTGTTTGCAAAATTTTCTTCATTAGTTGTGATTCAATTAGATAGGTTATGCTTTGTTTAGATAATCTATGCTTAGGGGATACAATTAATTTTTGAGAATTTGTCTGATTATATGTGAATTAAGAAATAAGGGACTTAAAAGATAATTAGAGTTTTGGCTTATTTACCATAATTTATCCATGTGTAATAGTGGAATCAGTGTCTTGGTTATTCCTAATATCTTGAAATCAAATTTTGAGTTAAGTTTTCTTTATTTTTAAGTTTTATTAAGTCTAAAATCTATTGCTTTCACAAGTCTCAACGAACTTTTTACTACAACTCAATTGAAAATCACATCAAGCACCATTGACAAAATTTTGGGAGTTCAAATCCCAACAAGAAGAGAGGAAGACAAACCACATTGGACATTGAACAATACAGGTATGTTTTCAGTTAAATCCTTATATAATTCTATTAATTCCAATGATACCAATGACTACAATGCTAAGGATTGGAACGTAATATGGAATATGAAGGTAACCCCCTCTGTTAAAATTTTTGTCTAGAAAGCTGCCCATTCTATACTTCCCAATAGTATGAGAGTGGCAGCCATTCTACCTGATATAAATACCACTTGTGTCCTATCTAACAACGGAAATGAAAATCTTACTCACCTTTTCATCCAGTGAAATTTTGCTTCCCAGGTATGGATGCATCTGAACTTTGATATGCATTATGTTATTAATGGCACCGTTGACTTCCATGAATGGCTTAACACCTGGTTTAAAAAGCATAACAAAAATGGGAGAGCTATGGATTGGTCTGTTTTTTGCAGTATTGTTTGTTGGCATGTTTGGAAAGCACGACGTGACCTTGTTTTTAAGAAAGTTAAGAAAAATAGTACGCATACTGCTAGGAAAATAGTCAAGTTTATAAATAGCATCATAAATACAAATGCAGCTGATTATGACATTATGCAAACACTTTATTATAACCCAGTGAATGACGAGAACTTGAAAATCGCTTACGAAGAACCTCGAATTGATAAGGTGTTCTTGGCTGTCAGGATTAGTGTTGCTATAGCTATGCTTGACCCAATTACTAGCTCTGGAATAGGTTTGACTCTTAATGATTATGCCGGGATCATAACTGAAGCAAGAGGATCCAATGCAGATTGTAGAACCAGAGAAAAGATGGAATTAAGAGGTGCTGAAGCTGCTTTTCAATGGGCAACACAATGTAGTGGACACAATATCTTCCAAAGTGATTCATAACCTACTCTCCTGCTTTTGATGGGGATGTATGCCAGAGCAAGGGAAAAAAGATACAATATCAATGAAGACTTCGATTGTACGGTCAAAAACTGTATAAACTTCAAAGTCCACGGGTTTATTTTAAAAAGTAAATTTCAAA
The DNA here is from genome assembly GCA_023531295.1 of Papaver armeniacum. NCBI lineage: Eukaryota > Viridiplantae > Streptophyta > Magnoliopsida > Ranunculales > Papaveraceae > Papaver > Papaver armeniacum. The sequence continues at coordinate 113,073 of JAJJWW010014752.1, forward strand.
TTATAGAAGAAACTCATATATCTACCTACTGTAATAGATTAGCTATAAACAACATATGGTCTGGCAAAAATCTTAAAGTACTTTTAAACAATCTACATTTTTAATTCTGGAAAGCAAATGTAACCGAGTCTATTGCTTACTGTAACATATTAACTACAAGCTACTTAAGGTCAGGTGAAAACCTTAGAGTCCGCTTTAAGTATTTTTCAATTTCGAACTTGTGCTGTAAATGTAAATAACTCTACTGCTCTATATAACAAGGAGTCAGAGATTCAAATCAATGAATGAGAACTTTCCTCATTTTTGGAAAAAAAAATGATTGTCCAGAAAAACACCAATATTCCGGTATTGAAAAAGAATATTAAAACTTCAAACATTCAAGATACACGGCATAATAAAATCAAAATTTTAATTTTTAGGAAATATAAAAAAAAATGTTTTTAAGGTTTAGGCGTCGTCCCTGGATGGAATTGGACCACATGCATGTAATTATTTTATTTGAAAATTCTGATGATTTCAGCCTTAAAAATTTTCAAATCAAAATTTTCTACATATCAAGAAACTGTATGAATCATATGATGGTTTGTCGGGAATATTTTTTTTTTCTGCCGCAAGATTCAACTTGCTAAGTGAATAAGCTTCACAAAATTCATCAACCATCGTTTTCTCTCTACTCTCTGCGAATCGGTTTGTAAAAATGATTAGCTCCGTATTGTCCTTACTTTGATTTAGTTCGTTTCAATCTGTTTATCTTTTTTTATAATCATTCTACATGATTTATTCTGACTTCTCCATTCTTGATTACATTTTTTAATTTCCAGTCTTATAGTTTCATTGCATTGTTTTTACTCTATTTGTTCATTTCGTTTAAAGAATGCTTAACTAATACCTTTATCTGTTCTCTCCTATGATGTATTTCCAGCTTGTGTTTTATTCAATGGCGTTTGCCTCTTGTATTGTTGTGTTCAGAGCGTTTTCCGAGTATGTTAAATCTGATCGTTTGACAGTATGGAAGATCTGTGATGTTATCTGTGTACTTTGGATGTTGATGATACCATTTCCGATTCAACTCAGCAAGTAGGTTTAGGAGCTTATCCCGCCTCGTAGCCAATTCAAAAAATTTCAAAAACAATAATTACTCAGTCTCTCGTAATTTCAGCCTTGCAGTAACTTACGGCCTTCTGTTAGCCGGCCAAAATTACCTTATTCATTTCATTATAATATTTTCAAATATTAAGGCGTATCAACTTTGGTAACAATACTTGTGTTAAACCTAGAAATAATCCCAAAGAATTTTCAATCTTCTTTATTTTTCCCTCCGTCTACTCTCTACCCAAAAACCATAATACCCTAAACTGATCTACTATGGAAAACGAAGGTGACAATCAAGTTGGCGCTTTAGTTAACAAGTTCAAACAAGCCACCATTGATCTAGGTGATGTTTCTAATGTGGTAGTTGTTCAAAACGGCAAAAATATCAGCGAGAAAGATGAAGGAGAAACCTCTTGGGAAGCTGCTGCGATTGGCAAAGTAATCATTGAAGGAAGAATGAATTATGATCTGGTTCAAAAATTCATTCAATTTACTTGGCCATTTATGACTGGAGATGATTTCAAAACCGTAGAGATTGAGCCAAATCTGTTTATCTTTAAGTTCAACAATTGGGATCTGCTCAACAAGGTGGTTGAAGAACGTCCATGGCATATAAGCAAGAAGCTCTTGGTTGTGCACGATTACATTCCAGAATTAATCTACACTGAAAAACACTGGGGTTTTCAGCTCTTTTGGATCTAACTCCGATATCTTCTGCCTGAACACATGAACGTAGCTACTGTTACAAAAATCGGAGAAATTATGGGTGAAGTTGTGGCCATCGAACCCAAGGATGCTATCCTAGTTGGAAGTGTTCCAGTAAAAGTCTGTGTGAACATTGATCTCACGGATCCTTTAAGAAGAGGTGTTAAGGCCATCACAAATGCAGGACTGTCAAAATGGATTTGTTTCTATTATGAGCGCCAGCCTAGTGGTATCTGTACTGATTGCTATGTTATTAAACACTGCAAGTGTGCCTGCAAGGATGCTGCCATTTTTATTGCCAAGGATCATGAAAAGCCATATTTCTTTGGCAATGCAAGCAATCTTAGGAAGACTATCTTGTCCACTTCTTCTACTAAAACTCCCATGGATCGTTATACTCAGAAAAATTTCACTAAAGCTGATGGGTTTATCCCTCCAAAAGATGGCGTCCCAATCAATATGGAATTTCTGCTAAAGGATACTGAAGAAAACAATGATGAATCTAGTAGGTTAGGCAAACGTATCAGAACCTCTGAAGAACGTACCTCCATCTCCTCTGAGATTGTATCATCCTCATCCAATGCCTCTGCTGATAACATTACAGAGAACCAAACATCTCAAAGGTGCACAACACAAGAAACACAAGATGGTGTTGCATTTAAGGAGAGTCAGGTAATTACCAATCACACTATCTTTTTCAACCTTTTCATTCCTTTTTATTTTTTAAATTTCTGTCGACTTTTACACTTTTCTAGTATTAATTTCTGCGCACTCTTTTATTACCCTCAGGTATTAATAGTTTCTGCATGCATTTATTTCTTCATTAGGGTTTGCACTCACAACAGTCGTCACAATTATATCAGCATCAGTTGTAGTTTATTATTTCTCTCTTAATTTTTGAACTCCCAGTTTTTAGGTTCACTCAACATGAAAATCCTCTCCTGGAATGTACAGGGTTTCAAATCTCCTTCTATTAGAAACCGTCTCAGTTATCTAGTCAGAACTCAAGACCCTGATATTATTTTTTTTTTTGTGAAACTAAAATTTCACAACTCAAAAGTAAACCTCTTCTTGGTCACTATCAATACCCCAACCAAGCCTACACTGAACCCATTAGTCTCTCTAGTGGTTTAGTTATCCTTTGGAAGAATGGCTTTGTTTGTGACCTTGTGGATTCTAGTAATAATATGTTCAACCTAGTCATACAGTCTGATAATAGTAAACCTGAATTCCTGCTCACTTGCATGTATGGTTACACTAATTACTCCAAAAAGAAACAACAATGGGAGTAAGTTCATGAAATTAGCAAAGAAGTAAGTACTCCTTGGATCCTTCTAGGTGATCTTAATTTTCACATTCTTGATAATACCAATGACACTTCCTCTTCCTCCGATGGAATGGTGAACAACATTGTTAGAAACTGTGGGCTTGAAGACATAGGATTTGTTGGTAAAGATTATACTTGGACCAATAATAATCAGGGTGTTTATGGGTGAAAACTATTTCTGTCGGTTTTGGTAATTTGGGATGTGTGGATGAGAAATGAGTCTAAACCTTAAACAAATGCACTGCGCGGTGAGTGCTTGTATATTCGAGAGATCAATCTGTGCAAGTCCGGCCTAAACTAAGAAATGGCCGTTCCAGACTTGTTTCGGTCACAAAGTGAAGGAGATGGGGTTGATCTTATGGAGGGAAGCGAAGAAGGTGTTGAGAATGTGAAGGTGTTGGCTATGAATGACTTGTATCAGAAAGCTGAACTGGCTTGCAGGGTGTAAGCTATCAGTTCCGATGTTTGAATACGATTGTATCAACACTTGCCTCTGTTGTCTGGACTTGCTCTTTGTTTTCTCTATGTGTTTGGAAAATAGGGAGGAGAACCTATTTATACAAGTCTTTTAGCCTAACCTTCGTATCTTGTGGGAAGTGGAGAACGTGGAGTGATGGAGTAGTGGAGTCGTGTGTTAGTGTCACACGACCAGTCTTGCCCACTTCTCCCATCATCACTAACCGTCCATGACTTCCTAACACGTTCTTGTGATGGCGCATTGCACGCTGCACGCTGTAAACCGCCAGACCAATACCCCAGTATGTATCCCCCAGTTTGTGACATGATTGATGTCTCGAATGTGTGGATCGTGGAACCCACTGAAAGTAGCATGTAATGCTAAATTGAATAACTGCCATTATTCAGGAGGTCGATACCTGTGAAGTATCGTGTGTATTTTATGCAGGTACTGCATCATGGTGTGGTAAAGTGACGAGTGGTGATCACCAAGACGCCTTACTGACCAATTAACTCCTGACCAGGGTTGTATAACCAAGCCGATGAAGTTGGACGGACGAGATGATCTTTGAGACACTCATCTGCGACCGTTGATGAAATTAGGGATTTAGAGGAGGTGCGCAAGCATCCATCTTCAGCCTGGTCGAATCCAAGCTTGGGATACGATTTTGGCTAGGCCGATCGTACATGCGTGTAGACGGCATGACGGTGTAGGCGCCTATACCTGATAGGTGTAGAATACACCGTATTTAATATCTAGTATTTATGCTTTCTTTGCGAGTTTTCTTGTGAATTATGTATCTTATGTGTGCTTTTGAGTTTATTAGGTGCAATGGAGTCATTTGGAGCAAAAAGACCAATTGGAACTCGTTCAAATACAAGATTTCTACTTTTCATTGTGTAGAGGACGAGAAGATGAAGACAATGGCGAAAGAACGGAGTCATTCTGAGTTCGTATGAAGAAGTTATGGGCAAAACAAGGACTCATAAGTAAAGGGCAAGAGTGTCATTTCACAGGCATGTGATATCCGGATCCCAGTCAAGGATAAGGGGCAACCTTTTGGAGTCTAATAAGAATTTCTAAAACCGCCCGTGGGTGTTGATAGCCGTCCCACACCAATAGACCGAGTTTGGTCGAACTCAGTTGTTTTCAGAAAACACATTTCATTCTCCTCTTCAAATTGTAGATAGATTTAACTTTGTAATGGAGATCGTTAAAATCAGAAGGTTCTTGAGAAAAGAAGAAGATCGAATCCGAATAAGTTGTGATCTACGTACAGTTGAGCTTTGGTGATTCTGTGATGTATCAATTACAGCGAGGAAGGGAGTTAGGGTTTGTATGGTTTGTTGTTAGCGGGATTGTAGAGAAGATGAAATCAGTAAGATGGGTTTGGTTTAGAAATTGAATGTTGAAGGCAGTTAGGGTTTAAAGGGATATTTTGGTTTCATGAGAATTTAAGAGAGAAGGTTGGTTGCTGGGTTCATGAGAAATGATTAAATCGGATGAAGTTAGGGTTCTGAGATTCAAGGGCTTGGTGGTTATGAACAAATAAGAAGAAATCAGTTGAGCAACTAGTACGTAATTGATTCACGAGAGATGGGGAAAGGGTTGTTCGGATTGGAATTGAAGCCGAGAGCAGTCTTTGGGTGTGCTTATTGTGTAATGCGGAGCTGGTGATTGAGTGCGGGTGGTGCTGGCCGGTGAAATTGGGCCAGGGAAGATGGCTCTGCGGTTGTAGTGATTGGTATTGCGCAGGTGTGAACTTGAGGCGGTTGGAGATGGAGTAGGAAGTGTGTTTGTTGGAGCTGCTCAAATGGAGAAGTGATGGAATTCAATTGAGCTCAAGATGAAAAGTTGGCTTGGAAGTTGCAGTGGTGAAGTATCTGGAGCAGAATGGTGTTGTTGCTAATGTTGAAGGCAGGCATGGGATGAGTATAGCAGGTGCAAGCTGGAGTGGTTTAAATGCAGAGATTGCCTGTGGGTATTGATGGTGGTGTCTGGTGGATTCAAAAGGCAGGGCAGAGTTTGTGAAGTTACAAATGGGACTGGCAGATTGTGAATAGTGGTGATTATGAGCCACTACTGGAGATTGTTGGTGTTTGAGCAACTTAAGCTGGTGGATTTGAGCAACTTAAGCTGGTGGATTTGAGCTACAAGGGTTATGGAGTGGTTTGAGGCAAAGCTGGAGAGGAGTTAAACTGGAGCTGTAGGATGTAGTGCAGTTATTGAAGCAGAAGGAGTTTTGGAGTTTGCAGTGTCAAGGCAGTGTGGCTTGAAGGCTGTAATGGCAGTGGAGTTGTTGGCTGCTGTGAATGTGGCCCTATTGGTGAGAGCTTGTGTAAATGCAAATGGAGAATGAGGAGTTGCAGCTGCAATGGGAAGACACAGTGGCTGGTGTGGAGCTATGGAATGCTTGTTATGGATGCAGCTCAAATGGCCAAGAACAAAAGGGAAGTGATTACAGGGAACTGGTGATGTTGGGTCTGTGAAAGAAGAGTTTTGCCGAGATGGAATGGAACAGGTGGTATTCTGGTGTGGCTGTGAAGGTCAGGTGGTTTTGCAGCCCAGTGGTCTGTGATGAGATGCATTGTCTCGAGTACGAGACGGATTTGATGGCTAGAAGTGAAATAGGGGTTGTTAGTGAGTCCGAGATGGAATGTGGATTACGCAAACAATAGGATTTGAGTTCTGGGCTTGGAGATCTTGAACTTGGTCCGAATTGAATGCCGAGAATATTGCAGAGCGGTGAAGGCGAGGCTAGGAATGAACTGAGCTGAAGTGATGAATGGATTACACGGAGCAGGTCAAGTTGGCAGAAAGGCAGAGTTTGAGAGTTGTAGTCGCAGCAGCTGGAGTTGAACTGGGAGTTGCAGATGTTGAATGCAATTGCAGGTGGTAATGAGGAGCAAAAGTGAGATGTGGCATGATTGGTTGTGCAGCTGGACTGAGCTGGTACTGCAGTGGAGTTGAAGTTGTATTGCAGGCCAAAGTTATAAAACTCAGAGCCATCATGGCTGAAGTAAACTGATGAAGTGCAATCCTGGTGCAGCAAAACTTAAGGCTTGTGCAAAATGGCATTGGTCCAGCTGAGTTAGCACTGACTCAGATCTGACTCTGAGCTGACTCACATCTGAGTCATGATCTGACTCTCCCTGACTCGGTACTTGACCGAGTTAACCCACTGATCTGGACCGATTTGAACCGGCCGTTCTGACCCGTTGACCGGTGACCGGTTTGACTTTGCCGGTCACTTTTCCGGCGACTTTTCCGGCCAAATTCCGGCCATAATCCCAGTTTTCCGGCGAGCGTTTTTGGGACAATTTTTACACGGGTTTCTCTCCATGGTGGGCCGGGTGAATTTCCAACTAATGGACTTTGAAGACAAAACCTAGTTTTGGAAGGAGAAAAAGACTATAAAAGGGAAGACTTCTACAATTTACGGGGATCTAACGACGTTTTATTATCTCTACTTGGTTCTAGGGTTTACACCATGAAGTTTTTTCTCTTTCTTCTTGTGATGAACTCCATGAATATGAGTACCTAATTATCTTTTGGTTATGGAATAGTTGGATTTCACAAAGCATGATTCTTTGATTCAATATATTAGTTTTGTCTCATATCTATCGTTTGCAATTCTCTGAAAATATTGTTTTATGATTGGTTGATTGTTTTGTCAAGTTGTAAATTGGTAGAACTTCTAATCACATCTATTGCTAGTTTAGGGTTTATTATACGCAAAAGTGATATTCCTTGGATACAAGTAGCATAATATGATTATAGTTTGTAGTGATATATTCGTATGATCATATGTGAATCGTAACCTTTGTTAAATTGAATTAGTGCGCTTTCCACGTTCAATTGCTTTGATTGGCCAGATTTCATAGAACTTAACGCATCTAGGGAATTAAACTTGATTAGTGCTTTTACACGTTAGGTTGTTCCTTTAGGTAGAATTCATATTCGCATCTTTTAATGTGTTTGTTGATGACATGAGGAGATTTGCGGGATATTCTTGCGATCAAGGTATTCTAGGGTCTTTGATAAAAGTTGAGATTAAATATCAATTCTAGTTATTGTGAAAAGCATGTTAGTGAATGAAAACGAAATCCTTAACCAATATTTCTTATCCTTGATTTTATCTGTTTACTTTTCTTTATTTGTTTTATTTAGTTTATTATAATCACAAATCCTCGGTGTTTTATATAGGAAACCATAACAATTTGACAACCTAGACCTCTCTGTGGGATCGATCCTTTCTTGCCCTTGCTATATTTATATTTTGAGTAGTAAGAAAGTGTAATTATATTTGTGTCGCTTACGACAGCGATCAATACCCCATTACCTCACGAAAGTATGATCTGGGCCACTCAATTCGTCCGGTGAAGTTGAGTGGTCGAGATCAATTTGTGACAGAAAACTAGTGCCGCAAGAGCCGCACATCATGCCATTTTCAAGTGCGCGTTCCAAGACAACCAATTCTTGGTCGGTCTTGGCCGATCGGTCTGGAGTGTAGGTGATAGGCTGGTGTTCACGCCTATACCTGACTGTCCCATGAAAACGTGATCTAAGCCACTCAAATCGTTCGGTGAAGTTGAGTGGTCGAGATCAGTTTGCAGTTTGGGAAGTGTGACCACGCTGGTTTGGACGCGCGTTTTGGGATAGCCGGAGGCATGATATGCCTTGGCCGATCGGGTGAGGGGATAGACGGGACGGTGGTCATCTTGGTATGGCCGGACACGCTTAATCTAATCTCGAACCTTTCATTCGTGCTTAGGAGAAAATGGACGCTCGTGATGTTTAAAACCCTAATTTTGAGTTTCACGGCCGTGCGTCATGCTCTGTTCGGGCGCACGAGTGGGATGACCAACCATGGTTGGTCCCGACCGATTGGTCGGAGGTATGTAGGCGGGCCCTCGGTGATTGTGTTGACATGCTATGGGCCCTTTAATCTACATCTACACCCTCCATCTATACTGCGAAGATGGATGGTTGAGACTGTTTTGCGACACATGTAATATGCCGCAAACCCTAATTTAGGGTTTTCCGTCCATACTGCTCTGGTTTGGACGTTTTGGCAAGCTATGCCAATCTTTTGGGGAGGCCGACCATGCGGGGTCCGCGTTGGTTCGACAGTGAATATTCCATACCTGCTTGGGGGTTATGGAATTGATCTGGGCCATCCAATCATTCTGGTGAGGTTGGATGAACGAGATCATATCCAGACTGATACGGACAGTCCGGATGCTCAATCGGGCTAGTATAACACATCGAGAGTTCTCAATCGGGCTAGTATAACACACCGAGAGTTGCAGCCTGTACGGGTATTTCATACATGCTTTCATTATAATGCTTGGAGGTTCGTGTTGCTCTGCTGAGAGCAACACTCAGTCGTCATGCCGCACTGATAATGGGTACAGGAAATACAAGGCTGCTCACGCATTAATTAATAATGCTATATTCACAGGGTATATGGGATTGTTGCTACATGCTCCAACCTGGATGAATTTCATGTATTTAATTCACACAATGGGATTGTTGCCACATGCTCCATTCTAGGTGAATTAGTAAAGTGAAGAAGTATTCAACACTTATTAATGGCTTTATCTTTTACAAGATGTTAGCGCATAATTTTCTGATTTTTTACAATTTTAACCTTATATGAAAATCCACCATCAACATTAAGTCCCCTGCCTAGCACATAATGGTTACACTATTGTGGGGTAGGCATGAGATGGTGACATACATATGTGAGAAAGACAAGAAAGGAAGTTTACCCGGAAGAGTATTGACCGACCGCTAGTTGTCCATGTCGTTATGCTTGTATGGAATCCTTTGGTGGGACCGGTTTCCTTCTTTGGGTCAGGTGTACTCCCTTTCGTCTAGTAGCTTTCCTCAGATGTATCAAATAAGCATCGTTGATTGCTATCCCGAATTAGTGGCCTTTATAGGTGGCAAGTGAAGACTTATTTTCTCTTGGGATTCTGTCGACTTGCGAGATTATAAAGAATCATCTCACGTAGTCGTTTATTCAATATCTCAGGTACTGTTCCACACTTATCTGATCTTCGGATTGACTGATCGATTGATTTGATTATTTTTTTTTGTGTGTGCTCGTAACTTCTTCTCCTTTGCAGTTTATCATGGAAGCGGTGGACGATCATTCTGTCACTTCTCCAGAAAGAAGCTTCGAAGTTGACAAGCCTGAAACCCATGCGCATGAAGAAGTAATGGCTAAGATCGATCTTCCACTTCGCGAAGTCGTTCGCACTATACAGGGGATGTCTATTTGCACCTGCGTATTGACAGGGGACGCATCTGTGCACTTTCAGCTGCGATTGACATGGAGGAGCGGTGGAGGCGCGAGGAGACGTTGCAAGCACTAGTAAGCGCAAGGACAGAGAGATATGCAGCGCGGTTGAAGAGGCGGAGGATTGAGCATAAACGACTTCTGAATGAAGATAAGTGCGATTACCCAATCCAGGACGGCATGATAATTCTTGATTCTGACACAGACGAACCTGATCATTTGAAAGCAATCGACACGAATCCTGATGTTGCTGTGTCCTTTGATGCTCCCGCTGATGATGTTGGGATGGGGTGCGTTGCTGTGGAGATGTCTGATACAGAAGTTGAGGTAGATCCGAAGGGAGGAGCATCAACAGGTAATGGCGCTGAAGCAGAACCTAACGGTGGTGCAGGCGATGTCGACCCTCTTGGCGACTAAAACCTCTTTTCTTCTTTTTTCGCTCTCCAAGTAAATTCCGTATATTTGAACATCTTCCTTGTACTCAGTGGCAGCCGAGTTCAAGGTTTTCTTCTATTTGATTGTTTGAATAAAGTTTTTTCTTTTTTATAACCCTTTGTCAAGACTGCAATTGAACCTTCTCAGGCGCAAGGGTGCGCCTTCACACGTGATTCTTTGTGATAAAAGAAATAATGGCATAGTGGAATACCTACGGACCTGTGTTCCTGATGCGAAATCTTCCCGGCCTTGCTGGGGTGAGTGGCTCAAAGCTTCTTCTCTTCCCGCGCATATCTTTTCCCTCAACTCTTTTCAGGATGTTTTTTGTTTAGGGTTTCTTTCCTGACCTGCTCTAGTGGGTTGATTTAGGATGGGTTTGTGTCTTTAGGAGTAAAGAGGTTCTCAGGTGGAAATAACACTTCAATTAATTTGAAAATCGAAAATTGAAACCCTAATTATGAATGCAAGTATTGCAATCATGCTCTAGAGGAATTACAAATATGATGTGAAATTGTAAAGGGAAATACGTCGGAAGAAGTAGCACAGCGTCTTAAAGCGTGTAGGATGCTGGAAAGTGATAGCACAGCATCTTAAGTACGGTAGGGTTTGAGCCATCGTGAGTGAATTGTTACGCCTTCTAGCTTGTCGGCGTTGATGAGTTTGCGGTAGCCGCCTAGGATGACATCTGCTACAGGTATGGTTCATCCTCCTTCTCGGTGGCTGAATCGAGTGAGGTAGCCATTCTCACCATAATGCTTCCGACCTTGAATGCGGTTGTCTTCGTTACTAAGTCCCCAATTCCAAACGGGTTAGGGCGTGTAGACATTGGGGTCTTGGTTTTGTTGTCTTTGATCAAGACAACTTCTAGACTCCTGATGAACTGTTTGAAAGGGCCGTCCTCCCATTCACATCTCTTAGCCAAGGTTGGTTTTTTGGCTAGAGCCAGTCCCCAGGACTTGTCAAAGTGGAAGGCGGTAAGTTGTAAAGAGGGTTGCGCGATGAGACTTACTTGAGATCGGAACCTTTCAATGTATCTTTGGAAGGCTCTCTCCGGGAAGTTGTGTCACATTGGCAAGTTCTTTGGTGCGGCAATGACAGTCATCATCAGGTCCAGAAGGCGTGTTGGAGATTCTTTCAGGTATCGAAACCGGTAGAGGACAGACTTCTAGTATTGCTTTGTTGTCATGCATCCAAGAGCGTCCTAGGATCATATCGTAGTTGGGATGATCTTTGACTATGTATAACTTTGCTTGTGTCGAGGAATCACCCAATTTAACTTCAAGATCGATATATCCGTATGCATCTCTGAGTTCTCCTTCTGAATCTTTAACCACAGTTGGGTGACGAGTAGCTTCCTGCTTTAAAATCTTTGCTGCTCTCAAGGTCTTGATGGTAATGATGTTAAATTCGGAGACCGTATCAATCAACGCGCTATCGAACTCAACGTCTCTCAAACGGGCGACAGTTAGGAGTCCCCAGTTTCCCTTGCTAGCGTCCTTCAGGAAAGACTGGGATTCCTTGACTGCTTCTGGATACAAACGCCTGCCTGACACAATGCGGTTGAGGGCCGTAAATATGTCTTGACGCTGTCCTTTGGAGAAATACAAGACTTCACACAAGTGTTCCATTGTAGATTGCACAGTCTTGCGAACAGAATCCCTAGAAATCATGCAGTTCCTGATAGGAAGAGGGTTTCTATGAACACCTTCGTTTCCAAGCTGGAGTTCTCCTGTCTCTATCTTTTCCCTGAATATTTGTTTCAACCTATTACAATCTTTGGTCGGATGATGGACGAATCTGTGGTAGTAACAGTATTTGCGATCCGCCATGTCTTTCTCAGTTGGAGGACGTCTGATAGGAGGCAGCTTGATGGCATCGTCTTGGATCCATGCTTCTAAGATTTCTATCACTTCATTCATGGGGAAAGGAAAACCTGCATCTTCAGCATCTTGTGCAGGAGTTTTGTCCGCTCCTTTCCGAGACGAAGTCTTGTGTGCCGGGGATGCCCGCTTAGTTTGTTGTTCCGTCGCTGGAGCTTTCCTTTTTTCTCCTCCGCTCACTACACTCACAGAAGGACCAGTGTTGTATTGCTTGTTCGTGAGACGCCTGCTTCCTCGACTTTCACGTGAATCTTCACTTCGAACAACTCTGGTTCTTTCTAGCAATGCTGGTGCAGTTGTTGCTGAACATTTGGCGGCTTCATGGAGTTCAGAGAACGTTTGAAAGACCAGATAATCTAACAGAGCGCGGTATATGGGTATCATCCCATTGATGCACAACTCCACCAATTGTCGTTTGGTGACGTTCGGGTCGTGACAATCTAGCGCTTGGGTTCTGAACCTTTTAACAAAGTCGTTGGGATGTTCGTTGTTACGCTGAAGGATTCTTCCCAGATCTGAAAAGGTTATCTGTTCAGACACGAAGAAATACTTTCTGTAGAAAGCACTGACCATCTCGCTCCAATTGCATATGCTGTTAGGCGCGATGTTGTTGTACCAGGTGTACGCCCTCCCCGTAAGTGACTTTGAGAATTCTTTTAGGCGTAGAACATGATTATATTCATGTTCCCCCAAGGATTCCAAGAATCGAGAGATGTGTTCACGAGCATTACCAGTACCGTCGTAGAGGGAGAACTGGGGAGAGGTGTAACCTCTTGGAAGAGGAATTCGTTGCACATCTTGAGGGTACGGTGGTCGATGTTGGTGTGCATCCATCAGATTTCCTTTGCCTCGGTTTTGGAGAAATCGTTCCAGGTCCTCACGTGTGATGAAGTTGGATGGATGGTCCCTCTCTCTTGGGCGTTCAGGAGCAACACGAGCTTCTTCACTCATGTGGGTCTTAGTGGAAACGCCTGTTCCGAGTGCATTGAAGGCATCTCTTGTTGGCTCCAAGGATTGCCGTGAATCTTGTGTCAATCGTTCAGTTAAGGTATTAAGGAAAGTGAGTACTTCTTTCTGAGTTGTGGCCATATCTGTTTGAGTCTTAGCAAGAACTTCCTGTTTCTCCATCAGATCTGCAATGGTAATGGACGGTGGTCCTCCTCTCGTTCCTCCGGCTCCTTGTCCTGATGAGGGAGTGAAAGTTGTTGCTCTGGTGACTACCGGGGGTGTTACACTTGAGGAGATGCCGGGATTCGCGGCTGCTCTGGCTCTGGTTATGGGAGGTGTTACACTTATTGGAATATTTCCTGCTACGCTGGTGCTGATGGTAGAAGTGACGGCTCCACGAGATGTATTGACCACGGTAGCTCCACTGACAGGTACTTCGACACCAGGATTGTTATCCACACTAGCTCCATCAGAATTAATTGTTGATCCAGACCTTAATTCCACCATCTTGAAATGAATTGTTGATTGAATTGATTCTAAGATCTACCCTTTTTGAAATTGAAGAAATTGAATTGTATTTCGAAGAAATTGGCTTTACAACCAAGAGATTAATGTCCCACCGTGATCGCCAATTGTTTATGGGTGAAAACTATTTCTGCCGGTTTTGGTAATTTGGGATGTGTGGATGAGAAATGAGTCTAAACCTTAAAAAAATGCACTGCTCGGTGAGTGTTTGTAGATTCGAGAGATCAATATGTGCAAGTCCGGCCTAAATCAAGAAATGGCCGTTCCAAACTTGTTTCGGTCACAAAGTGAAGGAGATGGGGTTGATTTTATGGAGGGAAGCGAAGAAGGTGTTGAGAATGTGAAGGTGTTGGCTATGAATGACTTGTATCAGAAAGATGAATTGGCTTGCAGGGTGTAAGCTATCAGTTCCGATGTTTGAATACAATTGTATCAACACTTGCCTTTGTTGTCTGGACTTGCTCTTTGTTTTCTCTATGTGTTTGTAAAATAGGGAGGAGAACCTATTTATACAAGTCTTTTAGCCTAACCTTCGTATCTCGTGGGAAGTGGAGAAAGTGGAGTGATGGAGTAGTGGAGTCGTGTGTTAGTGTCACACGACCAGTCTTGCCCACTTCTCCCATCATCACCAACCGTCCATGACTTCCTAACACGTTCTTGTGATGGCGCATTGCGCGCTTCACGCTGTAAACCGCCAGACCAATACCGCAGTATGTATCCCCCAGTTTGTGACATGATTGATGTCTCGAACGTGTGGATCGTGGAACCCACTGAAAGTAGCATGTAATGCTAAATTGAATAACTGCCATTATTCAGAGGTCGATACTTGTGAAGTATCGTGTGTATTTTTGCAGTGCGCATCATGGTGTGGTAAAGTGACGAGTGGTGATCACCAAGACGCCTTACTGACCAATTAACTCCTGACCAGGGTTGTATAACCAAGCCGGTTAAGTTGGACGGACGAGATGATCTTTGAGACACTCATCTGCGACCGTTGATGAAATTAGGGATTTAGAGGAGGTGCGCAAGCATCCCTCTTCAGCCTGGTCGAATCCAATCTTGGGATACGATTTTGGCTAGGCCGATCGTACATGCGTGTAGACGGCATGACGGTGTAGGCACCTATACCCCATTACCTCACGAAAGTATGATCTGGGCCACTCAATTCATCTGGTGAAGTTGAGTGGTCGAGATCAATTTGTGACAGAAAACTAGTGCTGCAAGAGCCGCACATCATGCCATTTTCAGGCGCGCGTTCCAAGACAACCAATTCTTGGTCGGTCTTGGCCGATCGGTCTGGAGTGTAGGTGATAGGCTGGTGTTCACGCCTATACCTGACTGTCCCATGAAAACGTGATCTAAGCCACTCAAATCGTTCGGTGAAGTTGAGTGGTCGAGATCAGTTTGCAATTTGGGAAGTGTGACCACGCTAGTTTGGACACGCGTTTTGGGATAGCCAGGCATGATATGCCTTGGCCGATCAGGTGAGGGGATAGACGGGCCCACGGTGGTCATGCTGGTATGGCCGGACCTGCTTAATCTAATCTCGAACCTTTCATTCATGCCGGAGAAACTGGATGCTCGTGATGTTTAAAACCCTAATTTTGAGTTTCACGGCCGTGCGTCATGCTCTGTTCGGGCGCACGAATTGGGATGACCAACCATGGTTGGTCCTGACCGATTGGTTAGGTATGTAGGCGGGCCCTCGGTGATTGTGTTGACATGCTCTGGGCCCTTTGAATCTACATCTACACCCTCCATCTATACTCGCGAAGATGGATGGTTGAGACTGTTTTGCGACACATGTAATATGCCGCAAACCCTAATTTAGGGTTTCCGTCCATACTGCTCTGGTTTGGACGTTTTGGCAAGCTATGCCAATATTTTGGGGAGGCCGACCATGCGGGGTCCGCGTTGGTTCGGCAGTGAATATTCCATACCTGCTTGGGGGTTATGGAATTGATCTGGGACATCCAATCATTCTGGTGAGGTTGGAAGAACGAGATCATATCCAGACTGATACGGACAGTCCGGATGCTCAATCGTGCTAGTATAACACACCGAGAGTTCTCAATCGGGCTAGTATAACACACCGAGAGTTGCAGCCTGTACGGGTATTTCGTACATGCTTTCATTATAATGCTTGGAGGTTCGTGTTGCTTTGCTGAGAGCAACACTCAGTCGTCATGCCGCACTGATAATGAGTATAGGAAATACAAGGCTGCTCACGCATTAATTAATAATGCTATAAATTCACAGGGTATATGGGATTGTTGCTACATGCTCCAACCTGGATGAATTTCATGTATTTAATTCACAGAATGGGATTTTGCCACATGCACCATTCTAGGTGAATTAGTAAAGTGAAGAAGTATTCAACACTTATTAATGGCTTTATGTTTTACAAGATGTTAGTGCATAATTTTCTGTTTTTTTACAATTTTAACCTTAAATGAAAATCCACCATCAACATAGGGTACTGGATCTAAAATATCTAGGATAGATATGGCTTTAGGCAATGGAGATTGGAGTATCCATTTCCCTAATTCTAAGCTTATCTTACTCAGGTAGGCAGTGATCACAGCCCAGTTATGCTTATTACTGATTCTTCTAACCCCAAGTGTTGGAAACCCTTCAAATTTTTCTTTACTTGGTTAAATGATGAATCTTGTTCTACTGTTATTGAAAATACTTGGAATACTGTAGTTTCTGGCTCTCATGGTTTTCAGTTAGTTACAAAACTGCAAGTTATAAGGAAAGATTTATCTCTCTGGAAAAAAAATCACTTTGGTGATATCAACCAGAAAGTAGATCAACTTCAACTTGGTGAATCATCTTCAGTGCACCCCCAAGTGATGAACTACACAACAAAATCTTCCACATCAACAAAGAGTTGGACAAATGTCACAAAATGAAGATTGAGTTCTTTCAACGAAGTCTAGGGATCATCTCATAAAAGACATGGACAATAACAGTAAATACTTCCATATCAAGACAAATAGAAAGAAGTGTAGAAACAACATTGATTCTATTCAAGACCATGACAATAATTGGTTGCATACAATGGATGATATTGGTTTTCATGTTACAGATCACTTCAAGTCCATCAGTACTTCTACAAATCCATCTCTGGATGACAGTTTCTTCACAATTATTCCTTCACTAATCTGTGAGGCTGATAATGTTCTTCTTACAAGTATTCCTTCATCTCAAGAGATATTCAACACACTAAAATCAATGGAGAATTGGAGTGCTCCAGGCCCCCGAGGGTTTTCAAGGAGGTTTCTACAAGAGCCAATGGTCAACTGTAGGAGAAGATGTATGCAACATGGTTATCAAATTCTTTGAAACCAAGTTTATTCTTAAACAGATAAATAAAACCTATATTTACCTAATTCCCAAGAAGAAAAAACCTATATGTGCAGCTGATTATAGACCGATAGGTCTATGTAATACTTCATACAAGGTTATTTCAAAGATTTTGGTTGATTGAATGAAGCCCCTAATGGCAAAGATCACATCTCCTTATCAGGCTGCCTATGTTTTTGGCAGACTCATTAGTGACAACACAATGATAACACAAGAAATAATTCACTCCATGAAGAGGAAAAAAGATCAAACATGCTGGTTTGCTTTAAAACTTGATATGTCCAAAGCATTTGACAGACTTGAATGGAAATTTCTAATGAAAGTAATGAGATATTTTGGGTTTTGTGAAGACTTTTGTGACTTGGTTTATCAGTGCATTAGCACTACTTCTTTATCTGTTATACTCAATGGATCTCCATGTGAAGAATTTCATCCTACAAGGGGGATAAGACAAGGTGATCCCTTGTCTCCTTATCTCTTCATCTTAGCAATGGAATTTCTCTCTAGAAAGTTCAATCTAGCACAACAGAACAACACCATTAAAGGTATTAAAGTGGCTGCAAAATCTCCAACCATTAATCATTTGCTTTTTGCAGATGATTGCTTGATTTTTATTCAAGCTAATATCTCTTCAGTTCATAATTTACTTGAATTGTTGAAAGATTTCAATTCCCTATCTGGTCAACTTATCAACTTTGAGAAGTCCTCAGTTTATTTCAGCAAGAACACCTCACCTGAAGTTGCTACTTCTTTAATTGGAATTCTTGGAGTTAAAACTATGTCTTCAAAAGAAAGATATCTTGGCTCTCCTCTCATACTTGGTCATTCTAAGCAGGAAGCTTTCAAAAACATTGAAGAGAATTTTCAGAACAAATTTAATTCCTGGTCTTCTACTTCTTTAACTCAAGCTGGCAGGGGTATCATGGTAAAATATGTACTTAATTCAATTCCCATTTATCGGATGGGAACTTTCAAGTTACCTACATTACTGCTTAATAAACTTACTTCTATCCAAAGAAAGTTATTTTGGGGTTACAAATTTAATAGAGGATTTAATCCAATAGGATGGAATAAAGTTTGTAAACCAAAGGATATGGGAGGCATGGAATTCAGAGATTTAGAAATGCTTAACTTAGCATTACTTATCAAAGTGGCTTGGAGGCTTTTAACTGAGAAGGACTCTTTATGGACTCAAATAATGGAGTGTAAATATTTCAAATATGGTGATATTCCGCATCAAAAGATTGAAGCAAAAAACTGCTCCTACACTTGGAATGGTATTTCTAAAGGTCTTCATTACATCCAGCAGAATTACTTCATGGAAGTCAATAATGGAAAGAAAACTAAGATTTGGCTTGACAGATGGATTCCAGGTTTATCTCATCCACCAACCCCTGCCAATGATCTCCATAGATTTTATCAAGAAGTAGATGAACTCCTACTGCCTAATTATAATGTATGGAATGTAGAGATTTTGAACAGATTATTTGATGCAGATACATCTTTAAAAGTCCAAGCTATCTTCATGGATATCACTAAGGATGACACCATGATTTGGATGCCAGCTAGAGATGGGAAGTTTTCAGTCAAGAGTACTTATAAGATGCTTACTAAGATAGAGACTAACACACAAATCAATGGCAGAATAATCCAATCAAAACATGGACAGCTCTTTGGGACTGCAAGATTATGCACATAATTAAGGTTTTCACTTGGAAAAGCGTTCATGGTATTCATGCTTCCAGATCAAAACTTGCTCTCCATAATCCTGAGGCGGAAACACACTGTGGAATTTGTGGGGATTATTATGAAACAATGGAGCATATAGTTTTTGATTGTCAACACTCCAAAACAGTATGGAGAAGCCTGGGAATTAATATTGACACAGAGACGAATGGGTATCAAAGTGTGTCAGAATTGACTGAAAGCTGGTTCTCTGGTAATCTTAGGTTTACTTATGAAACTAAACTTTTCACTCTCATGATTGGTACATGGGTCTTATGGAAAGACAGAAGCGATGCCATCTTTCAGGGAGTATCTCTTAACCGATACAATTCTGTGCATAGAGTTAATTTTTATTTAAACTCTCATCAGCATACTTATGACATGCATTCCAATAATATTGTTCTTCCTGCTATTTCCCGTTGGAAACCTCCTCTGCAAGACACATTTAAGTTTAATGTGGATGCTTCATTTGATCAAGACTCTAATCAACTTGGTACTGGTGTCGTGTTGCGTAATTTTGTAGGTATCTGCCAAGGAATCAGGAGAAACTGCGCAAATGGAATTTTAAGTCCTGAAGCTGGTGAATGCTTAGCCATACGAGAAGCACTACTCTGGGAAAAAGAACTAAAGCTAAGCAAAATACACATTGAAGCAGATGCAATGCTAGTTATCCAATCAATAAAAGAGAACTCTCTTCTAATCCAGTGGGAGAACAGAAATATTCTCAAAAAAATTAGACATTTAAGCTCATATTTCAGTTATTGTAAGTTTTCATTTGTTGGTAGGGATGACAATCAAGTTGCTGACGCTGTCGCCAAATCTGTAGGATTATCAGCATCTGCACTTAACTATCTTGACAATTATCCAGTTGAATTTTGTGATCTTCTAGCTAGAGATCGAAACAATGTTCCTCATTAATAATGAATTTCTTTTTTTATCAAAAAAAAAAAATTGTCGATTCATATTTTCACATCACAATAGTTATTAACTCTAGCTAGTATAAGGGACTTTGGTAAAAGGGACTTCTGATGAGAGTTGGCAGGGACAGTGTGTAATGTCACACAGTCCATTAGTCATCTGACATGTTTTTGATTGGTTTTTTCTTGAATCCTATATTATTGGGGCTTAAAAAAGGTTGGTTTTTTGGGGCTATATAGGGTCACTAAATAGCAATAGTTAACACCCCTATCCTAATATTTATATAATGACTAATATGACCCCCATTTGATTTGAGATAATAAACATGATTAACATCACTAATCATGATAAGCTACTAATTCA
The DNA here is from genome assembly GCA_023531295.1 of Papaver armeniacum. Classification (NCBI taxonomy): domain Eukaryota; kingdom Viridiplantae; phylum Streptophyta; class Magnoliopsida; order Ranunculales; family Papaveraceae; genus Papaver; species Papaver armeniacum. The sequence continues at coordinate 133,124 of JAJJWW010014752.1, forward strand.
TTTCTTTAAGTTAAGTGATGATGATGAAAATCAAAAGAAAAAAAAATCAGAGGGAAGAGAAGAAGAAGAAGAGAAAAAAAAAATTGGGGAAAAAATGGAAATGAGTGATTCAAGCAAAACTTTTGATGTAGGTGAACCCTCATCTTCAAAATACGATAACATATTAATTGTAAGGACCCTCAAGCTCGTCAACGCTATTAGACCGGTCAAGAGTCGATCAAGAGACGGTTTAGCCGATAATGACTCGATTAGTTAATATAGATTTTAATTAATAGAAATTAATATAACAACTATCTAGATACAAAATTAGTACCGTTAGATAGATCTCGAAAAGTTATGCAAGATGGACTACTCGAGCGTGTCATTCGGATACTGGACGAAGAAGAAATCACCAGATTAGCATAAAGGGAAAAATAGTCATTTCATTGATTGATTTTATGGAAGCCCTTATCCAAGAGCGTTGGGTGCCTCAGTATTTTGGTCGGCCTTATCAACCCAAAACGAGAGAAGAAACTCTCATTTTCTTATTTTCTCTTCTTCTTTGTCTTTCCTATGTTCTTCATCTGTTGAGAGTTTGAGAATTAGAAGTGAGGATTTTGAGATGGAATCAAGAGTAGAAACATCAAGGAAGGGTTCATGGTGGTGAATTATAGTTCATGGAAGAAGATTGAACGGGTTTGTGTTTAATTAGAGTTTTGAATTTGGGTCAGTAATGAATCAGAGAGTTAGGGTTTCATGTTCTTCCCCAAGTTAAGAACTAGGGTTTTGGATATATAATGAAGATTCAATTTGGAGTTAGACAAGAAGAAATTGAAGGCTGGGTGTGGTGATTTGAGAGGTGAATCGAAGTGTGGAACTCAGGTTTGAAAGATAAAAGAATTGGCAAGTTTTGGGGTTTCTTGTGAAACAGTGAGGGTGATGAAGATTGTTGGGTGTATATGGTTTTGAGATGATTGTTCAATTGAGGTAGAGGAATAAAGAGATCGACCTCAGTTACCTGTGTAAATCTAATTTGAGGTAATTCTTTCTCTAAGGTTATTCAATTTAGTTATTCAGTTTTCATTGTTTGATTATTTGTTAATCGAAATGGAGATTTAAATGACATGGTAGATAGGTGCTTAAATTGTGGTTGTTCCTGAAGATGGATGTTTGTTGATGAAGCTGAGAATTGAGAATAGTTATTGAGATATTTTTGTGGTTGAAATTATGGACTGAATTAGATTGATGCAGGGAATGGTTGAAGTTGCAGGGGATATGAGTGATGTGGAGGATTGTATTACAACTGGTGATGGTGTTGTTGTGTTTTGACTAGCAGTTGAAGTGAAAAACATGTAGGAGATGTGTAATGGTGGTGGTTCTATATTTGTTGGTGGAATTTAAGGGATTGTAGTGATGAGTAGAATTGAGTTAGCAGTGAAGGTTGTTTAATTGGCAGAGGGTGGATTTGGGTCTATGTGTATGAGTTATAGATGAAGAGTTGAGATAAGTTTGGTGACAGATAAATAAGAATCAGTTAAGAGTTGAAATGGTGGTGGAGCTGAAATTGCAGGTGGAGATGTCATGGCTAGTTAGGTGAGATGACAGTGGTTGTGGTGCTGCTGATATGCATGCGTGTTGGAACTGAAATTGAACTGCAGAGAGTGGTACTGGACAAAGTAATGGTTAAGGGTGTATGAGTTGGACAAGGAAATTGGAGTTAGTAATGGAACTGAGTTTGAGTCGGTTTGGTGGGTGAGTAGTTGTTATTGAATTACAGGGATTAAACTTTAGGAACTGGTATTGTGATGTATTGCCAGAAGTGCAAATGGAGAATGAAGTAGTCTGTGATTTGTGTAGAACTGTTGGAGTTGATTTGTGATGTTAAGATGTATAGGCTGAGTTGGTTGTAATGATGTCATAATAAAGGGTTTAACAAAAGCTTGCAATTGCAGATTAAGGTAAATAGATTTTGTAATTGTAATTGTGTTATAAAGTTATTTGAGATGTTTGAGTTTGTATGCATATATGTTTTGGTTTAGACCTATTAGTCATCCTAGTCAGTTTAGCTGACTCAGTGTATCTGACTGAGTTAACTCGTTAACTAGACTTGACAGATTCTGACTCGGTGAATGTTGACTGAGTTGAACTAGTTGACCAATTTAGACTTTGACTAGTGGACTAGTGGTCGGTTGTCAGCCGACACAAATATAAATTACACTTTCTTACTACTCAAAATATATAATGAAGCAAGGGCAAGAAAGGATCGTTCCCACAGAGAGGTCTTGGTTGTCAAATTGATTCGGTTTCCTATAAATAATACCGGGGGTTTTGTGATTTTTATAAAATTATAACTAAATAAAAGCAAACAATAAAAAGTAAACACGCAAATCAAGGATGAGAAAGTATTGGTTAAGGATTTCGTTTTCATTCACAAACATATTCTTGTCTTAATAATTAGAATTGATATTTTAATCTCAACTTTTATCAAAGGCCCTAGAATACCTTGATCGCAAGAATATCCCGCTAATCTCCTTTTTGTCATCAACAAACACATTAAAAGATGCGAATATGAATTCTATCTAAAAGAACAACCTAACGTGTAAAAGCACTAATCAAGTTTAATTCCCTAGATGCATTAGGTTCTATGAAATCAGGCCAATCAAAGCAATCGAACGTGTAAAAGCACTAATCCGATTTAACAAAGGTTATGGTTCATATATGATCATAAGAATATATCACTACAAACTATAATCATATTTATGCTACTTCAAATCAGGAATTATCACTTTTGCGTATAATAACCCTTATCTAGCAAAAGACATGCATGTGAGTTCTACCAATTAGCAACTTGACAAAACAAACATTCAATCATACATGGCGATATTTCTAGTGAATCATAATCGATAGTATTGAGACAAAACTAATATATGAAACAAAGATTCATGTTATGTGAAATCAACTTTATCCATAACCAAAAGAAAACTCTAGCTCATATTCATGGAGTTCATAACAAGAAAAAAGAGAAAAGACTTCATGGTTTCTAAACCCTAGAAAACAAAGTAGAGGCAAAAGATAATATATAATGGAGATAATAAAAGAGATATCCCAAATTCTATCTAAGCTTCCATATATATAGAGTTTTGTAACCTCCTCTTGAAGAAACTAGGAAACCTAGTAAAAATAGGAAAGTGCACCTCCTTAAGAATTGTGTCCCGTGCATCAAACCCCGGTTGAAAGTAGTTGCCAAAACTCGCCACAATTCCTTAACACAACTCACGGCCAAGGCTGGTCACGTTTTAAGTTCGGCAAACAAAACAATTGGGCTCACATCACCCAAATCCAGCCCATTTTCTCATTATTATCTTGTCGATTCCGTGAGACCGATGCCTAGTCTCGTAATTTACTCCTTGTGATTGTCTTTCGTCCGTAAGCTTTCCCCGTATCTCAACTCTTACCCGTAACTCACGTCCTCTTCTCCATCACCTTTAACGCCGGAAAAACCTAATGACCGAGCTCGGTCTCCTCTATATTCATCGACACCATCTTTCCTTCCCTGTCACGTTACTGCCATCTTCTGGTTCATCATTTAGTCACTGCCATTAATGGAAGCAGTTTCCTTAAACTTGAGCTACGCTCATATGCTCGCGACCATTGTCCATTGTAGCCCCATTCTCAGACTCCATTAACAGCGACCCAAACTCGTCACTATTGCCATGACATGCAGACTCAAGTTCATACCTTGGCTGCATCTTCAATATCCATCACTAACCGAGCATCTAATAATATTAAGATCGAGTTCTTCTCTAGCCATCTTTCACGATCAGCCGGCAAAGAACCCAAACTCCAGATCTCCGTCTTTTATCGTCACTGCCATCAAACCTTCATTCATCAGCACCAATCCATCTTCTCTGTCTTCAATCATGGCGATGACCGACTTCATCAATCACTGCCAATCTCCGTTACCCGAGTATTCCCTATTACGTTCATCTTCATCGAAGTTTCTTGGTCGAGTTCCATCAACAAGAACGGCAACTCAACACCATCAACACCGAGCACATGACTCATCGATTTCTCTCGAGCTTTTCAACACCGTAAGCTCTCAACCAGTCACCATCATTCATGAGCTGAATTGCAGTCTCTCCCGCAAGTAATCACCATCGAACCCGGCTCAAACCCAACATGAGCCTCATTCTCCTATCGGCTTCACCACAACCACAACTCAATAGAACTTCAACTTCTCTGTCATTCTCGAGCTTGATAACAGTTCCATCGCTGTGTTTCAAAACTCGAGCTGAGCTCCTCCATCCCAGTCTTCAAGAGCAGCAAACAATACATCACCATTTACATTAATCGATGCCATTATCAGCAACAATCTCTCTACCAAGCTCATCTATCTTTTTCTCCATCATCTCAGCCTTCAATCTCGTATTCGATAATGGTAGCAGCAACAAACTTCTTCATTTTATTTCGAGCTCATCACAGCTAACCTAACCCGAGCCATCGCTGCCACCATCTTCTTCACCGATACTCGATCACCAACACTGCCATTAATACCAGCAGTCCCTTCTGATATAAGACCTATCCTAAGGCATCATTCACAGCTCCATTGACCTCCAAAAGCAACCCCGATCAATCACCGATCATCACAGCAAACTCCACCTTTTCTGTTCTTTTTGATCAAAGCTCCATCACGATCATCAGCATCTTCCGTCAAGAACAATCGATCAACAATGGCATCTGCAAATTCCATCAGTGTCCTATAACACCATCGCTGCCATCAAACTCCATTACGTGACTTCTTTTCATCAACAACATCGATTATCATCATCGCTCAACACATCTCGATAGTCTCATTCGCCAAAGCCCAACTCCATTGATCATCTTCTCACTCCATTCCTTGACAAACTTTCACGAGCCCATGGTTGGCAACAACCCTGAAATAACGCCAAGCCATGACTGACGCATGAAGAACGTAAACTTGATTTCCTGAACTTTCAGTTCTTCTTTGGACAACAGATTTTGAATTCCTGACTTCCCTTTGTAGAAGACCAAACTGCCTTTAGCAGTTCCTTTGAAAACAGGTCACCCCTTAATAGAATGACTGCCCCTTAACGTACAGTGGGGGTGCCAATATCACTTGTCCTCGGAAATGACCATTTTGCCCCTTTAGCCTTCCAAGTTCTTGTTTTGCTCATAATTTCTTCATACGAACTCAGAATGACTCCGTTGTTTCGCCATTGTCTTCATCTTCTCATCCTCTACACAATGAAAAGTAGAAATCTTGTATTTGAACGTGTTCCACTGGGTCTTTGGCCCTTCTTCACTTGTAACTTCACTTTTGTAGCTATTTTCACTTTTTTTTGCTCCAAATGACTCCATTGCACCTAATAAACTCAAAAGTAAACATAAGATACATAATTTACAAGAAAACTCGCAAAGAAAGCATAAATACTAGATATTAAATACGGTGTATTCTACACCTATCAACTAGTCGGACCTTGACCAGACTTTGACTTGACCGTTGACTTGGACCTAGACGTTGACTGTTAGTCTGACCGTTAGTGACTGTTAGTTGACCAGGATGAACCCTATTTTCCTAATTCATGTTTTGGACCTCTTGTGGTCCTAATTAGCATATGGTCCCTTCTACAACGTTGTGGATATCTATAAGAGTTAGCTAATGGACTTCAGAACCAATTTAATTGAATTAGTAGACCTTAGATATGCTAAAGGTATATAATGAAAGGTGTAGAAACATAAATGGGCTTAGAACCATTAGATAGACTTGTATGATTCTTGTGTGAGCCATTTTGGTTAGATTCTTAAAGTTCTTGTGTGAATAACAGTTAGTTTGTATTAACAACGATCGATTCAAAGGATGAACCAGTGGATCGTGGATCTCAAGGTAGGCGTGGCTTATCATCAAAAGAGGTGGGAATTTACATTTAACTCTTTTGAAACCATTATTGTTCTTTTACAAAAGTTTATGTTTGACAAAATCATGCATTGTCTGTTTTATGCGTTCCATGCATTGTTTATTTGTATGATGATAGTTTTGTTGATTCTGTTAATCTTTCCATGGTTTGGAAAGGACTTGTAATGTTTTGTTTATGCATATGAATTGTTATGGGAAATAAGAATTTCCACGTGTGGTATATAGGATATGCTCATTCACATTTATACCTCCTTACTTTATGCTTTTATGCTTATGAGGTATGGAACAACCCGGCATCAATAGTATTATTAGGTGTTGAACAACCCGGCATCATTATTATACATTGTTTGAAGAAGGAGTTTGTCCATATACATGTTTGTTTATTCAATGACTTGGTCACTTTTGATGTTTGGGAAAACATGTATTAATTTCTGAATCTTTCTCATGGTTACTTGAAAGTTAAATGTTATTCCTGCTGGGAACCCCTTTTTGGGATGATGTGCTCACCCTTTTCCCACTTTCAGTTTCAGAGACAGATCAGAGTTGCGCATCGAAAGCTTCGAGGACGTTGAGTCCGTTTGTTAGATTACTTTGGCTATGTTTATCAAGTTGTGTATTATATTTGCAAACCAAATGACTATTGTATATGTATCATTTGAGATGAGTTCTTGTATATATCTTTATGAGCGGGGCTAGTTTTGGGTTAAGTTTTGTAGCAGATTTCTTGATTGAATGTTTAAGTAAATGATTTAGATTCTTAGTGCCTCTTTATTTAGTTAATCTCTTGGATTAGTCAGTTGCTAGCTTTGGGGGCGCTACAACTTGGTATCAGAGCTCACTATTAGATCTTATATGGGAAAAGATAGAATTAGCGAGTGCTAGTTAGTGAAACAGATTAGCTTAGAACTGGGTTGGGTTTCTGAGTTAAATCTTAATTCACTAAAAACCATCAATAATTAAAATAATTATTTGATTTATTGATTTGGTTGTTTGGTTGTTTGTATATGTAATGAATTAAAAATTGTAGGATACACCAGTAACTTTAGCTAATAAGGATTTAAGAATAATTAATCTATAAAATATGAACGTATAGATAATCTAATACGATAAAAATAGTGAAATTAGTATTATTAATAAATCTTGAAAGTCACATAGAAACTTACTGAGTACCTTGACTCATATGTTGAATCAATAATTTATAATTAAATAAATATTAATGATATTTTTGGGATTCAATAATTTTGTAAGAATAGTCAGAACAATAGTCCAACCATCGATGTTAATAATAAAAATATTACGATAGTAATAATAAATGAAAATAATAGTAATAATAATTTCACGAAAGTAATAATTAGCATTTACCAATAAGCATCATATTGAACTTAACTTACTTAAAATCTCATTAACAAATATTTAACGATAAGAATAATAATTATGATTAAATAGCTATGGAAAATTTATAACTCTTATCTACGATTAAATTTTATAAATTAAACTAATGACAATTAAAAACATATGTTCTGCGTTTAAACTACATAGTTAACATAATACTTATTAGACGTTAGACGTAAAAAGATGAGAATATAATGTATAAAAATAAAAAGACTTAACTTGTTAATAACCTTGTACCGAAATTAGTAAATCTCTAAAATGAAATAAATCTACGTGAAGTATTAATAATAGCGTTCAGATGTTTAGTGTAATATTAAATTTAAAAGAAAATAAATAAATTTATTTATTAATAGGATACTCTACATTAATAGCAAAACCTAAAGGCTATTAGGACATATTATATTTTTTTATGCAGACTCAAATTTAGATCATATTAAATTACCAACGCCAATATTAAATAAGATATTGTGTACGGATTCGCGGCTGCTCTGGCTCTGGTTATGGGAGGTGTTACACTTACTGGAATATTTCCTGCTACGCTGGTGCTGATGGTAGAAGTGACGGCTCCACGAGATGTATTGACCACGGTAGCTCCACTGACAGGTACTTCGACACCAGGATTGTTATCCACACTAGCTCCATCAGAATTAATTGTTGATCCAGACCTTAATTCCACCATCTTGAAATGAATTGTTGATTGAATTGATTCTAAGATCTACCCTTTTTGAAATTGAAGAAATTGAATTGGATTTCGAAGAAATTGGCTTTACAACCGAGAGATTAATGTCCCACCGTGATCGCCAATTGTTTATGGGTGAAAACTATTTCCGCCGGTTTTGGTAATTTGGGATGTGTGGATGAGAAATGAGTCTAAACCTTAAAAAAATGCACTGCTCGGTGAGTGCTTGTATATTCGAGAGATCAATATGTGCAAGTCCGGCCTAAATCAAGAAATGGCCGTTCCAGACTTGTTTCGGTCACAAAGTGAAGGAGATGGGGTTGATCTTATGGAGGGAAGCGAAGAAGGTGTTGAGAATGTGAAGGTGTTGGCTATGAATGACTTGTATCAGAAAGCTGAACTGGCTTGCAGGGTGTAAGCTATCAGTTCCGATGTTTGAATACGATTGTATCAACACTTGCCTTTGTTGTCTGGACTTGCTCTTTGTTTTCTCTATGTGTTTGTAAAATAGGGAGGAGAACCTATTTATACAAGTCTTTTAGCCTAACCTTCGTATCTCGTGGGAAGTGGAGAAAGTGGAGTGATGGAGTAGTGGAGTCGTGTGTTAGTGTCACACGACCAGTCTTGCCCACTTCTCCCATCATCACTAACCGTCCATGACTTCCTAACACGTTCTTGTGATGGCGCATTGCGCGCTTCACGTTGTAAACCGCCAGACCAATAACCCAGTATGTATCCCCAAGTTTGTGACATGACTGATGTCTCGAACGTGTGGATCGTGGAACCCACTAAAAGTAGCATGTAATTCTAAATTTAATAACTGCCATTATTCAGGAGGTCGATACGTGTGAAGTATCGTGTGTATTTTATGCAGTACTGCATCATGGTATGGTAAAGTGACGAGTGGTGATCACCAAGACGCCATCGACCAATTAACTCCTGACCAGGGTTGTATAACCAAGCCGGTGAAGTTGGACGGACGAGATGATCTTTGAGACACTCATCTGCGACCGTTGATGAAATTAGGGATTTAGAGGAGGTGCGCAAGCATCCCTCTTCAGCCTGGTCGAATCCAATCTTGGGATACGATTTTGGCTAGGCCGATCGTACATGCGTGTAGACGGCATGACGGTGTAGGCGCCTATACCCCATTACCTCACGAAAGTATGATCTGGGCCACTCAATTCGTCCGGTGAAGTTGAGTGGTCGAGATCAATTTGTGACAGAAAACTAGTGCCGCAAGAGCCGCACATCATGCCATTTTCAGGCGCGCGTTCCAAGACAACCAATTCTTGGTCGGTCTTGGCCGATCGGTCTGGAGTGTAGGTGATAGGCTGGTGTTCACGCCTATACCTGACTGTCCCATGAAAACGTGATCTAAGCCACTCAAATCGTTCGGTGAAGTTGAGTGGTCGAGATCAGTTTGCAGTTTGGGAAGTGTGACCACGCTAGTTTGGACGCGCGTTTTGGGATAGCCAGGCATGATATGCCTTGGCCGATCAGGTGAGGGGATAGACGGGCCCACGGTGGTCATGCTGGTATGGCCGGACCTGCTTAATCTAATCTCGAACCTTTCATTCGTGCCGGAGAAAATGGACGCTCGTGATGTTTAAAACCCTAATTTTGAGTTTCACGGCCGTGCGTCATGCTCTGTTCGGGCGCACGAATTGGGATGACCAACCATGGTTGGTCCTGACCGATTGGTTAGGTATGTAGGCGGGCCCTCGGTGATTGTGTTGACATGCTCTGGGCCCTTTGAATCTACATCTACACCCTCCATCTATACCTGCGAAGATGGATGGTTGAGACTGTTTTGCGACACATGTAATATGCCGCAAACCCTAATTTAGGGTTTTCCGTCCATACCGCTCTGGTTTGGACGTTTTGGCAAGCTATGCCAAAAGAGGCCGACCATGCGGGGTCCGCGTTGGTTCGGCAGCTGAATATTCCATACCGCTTGGGGGTTATGGAATTGATCTGGGACATCCAATCATTCTCGGTGAGGTTGGATGAACGAGATCATATCCGACTGATACAGACAGTCCGGATGCTCAATCGTGCTAGTATAACACACCGAGAGTTCTCAATCGGGCTAGTATAACACACCGAGAGTTGCAGCCTGTACGGGTATTTCGTACATGCTTTCATTATAATGCTTGGAGGTTCGTGTTGCTTTGCTGAGAGCAACACTCAGTCGTCATGCCGCACTGATAATGAGTATAGGAAATACAAGGCTGCTCACGCATTAATTAATAATGCTATAAATTCACAGGGTATATGGGATTGTTGCTACATGCTCCAACCTGGATGAATTTCATGTATTTAATTCACAGAATGGGATTGTTGCCACATGCACCATTCTAGGTGAATTAGTAAAGTGAAGAAGTATTCAACACTTATTAATGGCTTTATGTTTTACAAGATGTTAGTGCATAATTTTCTGTTTTTTTACAATTTTAACCTTAAATGAAAATCCACCATCAACACAGGGTACTGGATCTAAAAGATCTAGGATAGATATGGCTTTAGGCAATGGAGATTGGAGTATCCATTTCCCTAATTCTAAGCTTATCTTACTCAGGTAGGCAGTGATCACAGCCCAGTTATGCTTATTACTGATTCTTCTAACCCCAAGTGTTGGAAACCCTTCAAATTTTTCTTTACTTGGTTAAATGATGAATCTTGTTCTACTGTTATTGAAAATACTTGGAATACTGTAGTTTCTGGCTCTCCTGGTTTTCAGTTAGTTACAAAACTGCAAGTTATAAGGAAAGATTTATCTCTCTGGAAAAAAAATCACTTTGGTGATATCAACCAGAAAGTAGATCAACTTCAACTTCAGCTGAATCATCTTCAGGTGCAACCCCCAAGTGATGAACTACACAACAAAATCTTCCACATCAACAAAGAGTTGGACAAATGTCACAAAATGAAGACTGAGTTCTTTCAACAGAAGTCTAGGGATCATCTCATAAAAGACATGGACAATAACAGTAAATACTTCCATATCAAGACAAATAGAAAGAAGTGTAGAAACAACATTGATTCTATTCAAGACCATGACAATAATTGGTTGCATACAATGGATGATATTGGTTTTCATGTTACAGATCACTTCATGTCCATCAGTACTTCTACAAATCCATCTCTGGATGACAGTTTCTTCACAATTATTCCTTCACTAATCTGTGAGGCTGATAATGTTCTTCTTACAAGTATTCCTTCATCTCAAGAGATATTCAACACACTAAAATCAATGGAGAATTGGAGTGCTCCAGGCCCTGAGGGTTTTCAAGCAGGTTTCTACAAGAGCCAATGGTCAACTGTAGGAGAAGATGTATGCAACATGGTTATCAAATTCTTTGAAACCAAGTTTATTCTTAAACAGATAAATAAAACCTATATTTACCTAATTCCCAAGAAGAAAAAACCTATATGTGCAGCTGATTATAGACCGATAGGTCTATGTAATACTTCATACAAGGTTATTTCAAAGATTTTGGTTGATTGAATGAAGCCCCTAATGGCAAAGATCACATCTCCTTATCAGGCTACCTATGTTTCTGGCAGACTCATTAGTGACAACACAATGATAACACAAGAAATAATTCACTCCATGAAAAGGAAAAAAGATCAAACATGCTGGTTTGCTTTAAAACTTGATATGTCCAAAGCATTTGACAGACTTGAATGGAAATTTCTAATGAAAGTAATGAGATATTTTGGGTTTTGTGAAGACTTTTGTGACTTGGTTTATCAGTGCATTAGCACTACTTCTTTATCTGTTATACTCAATGGATCTCCATGTGAAGAATTTCATCCTACAAGGGGGATAAGACAAGGTGATCCCTTGTCTCCTTATCTCTTCATCTTAGCAATGGAATTTCTCTCTAGAAAGTTCAATCTAGCACAACAGAACAACACCATTAAAGGTATTAAAGTGGCTGCAAAATCTCCAACCATTAATCATTTGCTTTTTGCAGATGATTGCTTGATTTTTATTCAAGCTAATATCTCTTCATTCATAATTTACTTGAATTGTTGAAAGATTTCAGTTCCCTATCTCGGTCAACTTATCAACTTTGAGAAGTCCTCGGTTTATTTCAAAGCAAGAACACCTCACCTGAAGTTGCTACTTCTTTAATTGGAATTCTTGGAGTTAAAACTATGTCTTCAAAAGAAAGATATCTTGGCTCTCCTCTCATACTTGGTCATTCTAAGCAGAAGCTTTCAAAAACATTGAAGAGAATTTTGAGTAACAAATTTAATTCCCGGTCTTCTACTTCTTTAACTCAAGTGGCGGGGGTATCATGGTAAAATATGTACTTAATTCAATTCCCATTTATCGATGGGAACTTTCAAGTTACCTACATTATCGCTTAATAAACTTACTTCTATCCAAAGAAAGTTATTTTGGGGTTACAAATTTAATAGAGGATTTAATCCAATAGGATGGAATAAAGTTTGTAAACCAAAGGATATGGGAGGCATGGAATTCAGAGATTTAGAAATGCTTAACTTAGCATTACTTATCAAAGTGGCTTGGAGGCTTTTAACTGAGAAGGACTCTTTATGGACTCAAATAATGGAGTGTAAATATTTCAAATATGGTGATATTCCGCATCAAAAGATTGAAGCAAAAAAACTGCTCCTACACTTGGAATGGTATTTCTAAAGGTCTTCATTACATCCAGCAGAATTACTTCATGGAAGTCAATAATGGAAAGAAAACTAAGATTTATCTTGACAGATGGATTCCAGGTTTATCTCATCCACCAACCCCTGCCAATGATCTCCATAGATTTTATCAAGAAGTAGATGAACTCCTACTGCCTAATTATAATGTATGGAATGTAGAGATTTTGAACAGATTATTTGATGCACATACATCTTTAAAAGTCCAAGCTATCTTCATGGATATCACTAAGGATGACACCATGATTTGGATGCCAGCTAGAGATGGGAAGTTTTCAGTCAAGAGTACTTATAAGATGCTTACTAAGATAGAGACTAACACACAAATCAATGGCAGAATAATCCAATCCAAAATATGGATGACTCTTTGGGACCTGCAAGATTATGCACGTAATTAAGGTTTTCACTTGGAAAAGCTTTCATGGTATTCATGCTTCCAGATCAAAACTTGCTCTCCATAATCCTGAGGCGGAAACACACTGTGGAATTTGTGGGGATTATTATGAAACAATGGAGCATATAGTTTTTGATTGTCAACACTCCAAAACAGTATGGAGAAGCCTGGGAATTAATATTGACACGAGAGACGAATGGGTATCAAAGTGTGTCGAATTGATTGAAAGTCGGTTCTCTCGGTAATCTTAGGTTTACTTATGAAACTAAACTTTTCACTCTCATGATTGGTACATGGGTCTTATGGAAAGACGAAGCGATGCCATCTTTCGGGGAGTATCTCTTAACCGATACAATTCGTGCATAGAGTTAATTTTTATTTAAACTCTCATCAGCATACTTATGACATGCATTCCAATAATATTGTTCTTCTTGCTATTTCCCGTTGGAAACCTCCTCTGCAAGACACATTTAAGTTTAATGTGGATGCTTCATTTGATCAAGACTCTAATCAACTTGGTACTGGTGTCGTGTTGCGTAATTTTGTAGGTATCTGCCAAGGAATCAGGAGAAACTGCGCAAATGGAATTTTAAGTCCTGAAGCTGGTGAATGCTTAGCCATACGAGAAGCACTACTCTGGGAAAAAGAACTAAAGCTAAGCAAAATACACATTGAAGCAGATGCAATGCTAGTTATCCAATCAATAAAAGAGAACTCTCTTCTAATCCAGTGGGAGAACAGAAATATTCTCAAAAAAATTAGACATTTAAGCTCATATTTCAGTTATTGTAAGTTTTCATTTGTTGGTAGGGATGACAATCAAGTTGCTGACGCTGTCGCCAAATCTGTAAGATTATCAGCATCTGCACTTAACTATCTTGACAATTATCCAGTTGAATTTTGTGATCTTCTAGCTAGAGATCGAAACAATATTCCTCATTAATAATGAATTTCTTTTTTTATCAAAAAAAAATAATTGTCGATTCATATTTTCACATCACAATAGTTATTAACTCTAGCTAGTATAAGGGACTTTGGTAAAAGGGACTTCTGATGAGAGTTGGCAGGGACAGTGTGTAATGTCACACAGTCCATTAGTAATATGACATGTTTTTGATTGGTTTTTTCTTGAATCCTATATTATTGGGGCTTAAAAAAGGTTGGTTTTTTGGGGCTATATAGGGTCACTAAATAGCAATAGTTAACACCCCTATCCTAATATTTATATAATGACTAATATGACCCCCATTTGATTTGAGATAATAAACATGATTAACATCACTAATCATGATAAGCTACTAATTCATTTCTTTAAGTTAAGTGATGATGATGAAAATCAAAAGAAAAAAATCTGAGGGAAGAGAAGAAGAAGAAGAGAGAAAAAAAAATTGGGGAAAAAATGGAAATGAGTGATTCAAGCAAAACTTTTGATGTAGGTGAACCCTCATCTTCAAAATACGATAACATATTAATTGTAAGGACCCTCAAGCTCGTCAACGCTATTAGACCGGTCAAGAGTCGATCAAGAGACGGTTTAGCCGATAATGACTCGATTAGTTAATATAGATTTTAATTAATAGAAATTAATATAACAACTATCTAGATACAAAATTAGTACCGTTAGATAGATCTCGAAAAGTTATGCGAGATGGACTACTCGAGCGTGTCATTCGGATACTGGACGAAGAAGAAATCACCAGATTAGCATAAAGGGAAAAATAGTCATTTCATTGATTGACTTTATGGAAGCCCTTATCCAAGAGCGTTGGGTGCCTCAGTATTTTGGTCGGCCTTATCAACCCAAAACGAGAGAAGAAACTCTCATTTTCTTATTTTCTCTTCTTCTTTGTCTTTCCTATGTTCTTCATCTGTTGAGAGTTTGAGAATTAGAAGTGAGGATTTTGAGATCGAATCAAGAGTAGAAACATCAAGGAAGGGTTCATGGTGGTGAATTATAGTTCATGGAAGAAGATTGAACGGGTGTGTGTTTAATTAGAGTTTTGAATTTGGGTCAGTAATGAATCAGAGAGTTAGGGTTTCATGTTCTTCCCCAAGTTAAGAACTAGGGTTTTGGATATATAATGAAGATTCAATTTGGAGTTAGACAAGAAGAAATTGAAGGCTGGGTGTGGTGATTTGAGAGGTGAATCGAAGTGTGGAACTAAGATTTGAAAGATAAAAGAATTGGCAAGTTTTGGGGTTTCTTGTGAAACAGTGAGGGTGATGAAGATTGTTGGGTGTATATGGTTTTGAGATGATTGTTCAATTGAGGTAGAGGAATAAAGAGCTCAACCTCAGTTACCTGTGTAAATCTAATTTGAGGTAATTGTTTCTCTAAGGTTATTCAATTTAGTTATTCAGTTTTCATTGTTTGATTATTTGTTAATCGAAATGGAGATTTAAATGACATGGTAGATAGGTGATTAAATTGTGGTTGTTCCTGAAGATGGATGTTTGTTGATGAAGCTGAGAATTGAGAATATTTATTGAGATATTTATGTGGTTGAGATTATGGACTGAATTAGATTGATGCAGGGAATGGTTGAAGTTGCAGGGGATATGAGTGATGTGGAGGATTGTATTACAACTGGTGATGGTGTTGTTGTGTTTTGACTAGCAGTTGAAGTAAAGAACATGTAGGAGATGTGTAATGGTGGTGGTTCTATATTTGTTGGTGGAATTTAAGGGATTATAGTGATGAGTAGAATTGAGTTAGCAGTGAAGGTTGTTTAATTGGCAGTGGGTGGATTTGGGTCTATGTGTATGAGTTATAGATGAAGAGTTGAGATAAGTCTGGTGACAGATAAATAAGAATCAGTTAAGAGTTGAAATGGTGGTGGAGATGTCATGGCTAGTTAGGTGAGATGACAGTGGTTGTGGTGCTGCTGATATGCATGCGTGTTGGAACTGAAATTGAACTGCAGAGAGTGGTACTGGACAAAGTAATGGTTAAGGGTGTATGAGCTGGACAAGGAAATTGGAGTTAGTAATGGAACTGAGTTTGAGTCGGTTTGGTGGGTGAGTAGTTGTTATTGAAATATTACAGGGATTAAACTTTAGGAACTGGTATTGTGATGTATTGCCAGAAGTGCAAATGGAGAATGAAGTAGTCCGTGATTTGTGTAGAATCGTTGGAGTTGATTTGTCTTTGTTAAGATGTATAATTTGAGTTGGTTGTAATGATGTCATAATAAAGGGTTTAACAAAAGCTTGCAATTGCAGATTAAGGTAAATAGATTTTGTAATTGTAATTGTGTTATAAAGTTATTTGAGATGTTTGAGTTTGTATGCATATATGTTTTGGTTTAGACCTATTAGTCATCCTAGTCAGTTTAGATGACTCAGTGTATCTGACTGAGTTAACTCGTTAACTAGACTTGACCAGACCTGACTCAATGAATGTTGACTGAGTTGAACCAGTTGACCAATTTAGACTTTGACTAGTGGACTAGTGGTCGGTTGTCAGCCGACACAAATATAAATTACACTTTCTTACTACTCAAAATATATAATGAAGCAAGGGCAAGAAAGGATCGTTCCCACAGAGAGGTCTTGGTTGTCAAATTGATTCGGTTTCCTATAAATAATACCGGGGGTTTTGTGATTTTTATAAAATTATAACTAAATAAAAGCAAACAATAAAAAGTAAACACACAAATCAAGGATGAAAAGTATTGGTTAAGGATTTCGTTTTCATTCACAAACATATTCTTGTCTTAATAATTAGAATTGATATTTTAATCTCAACTTTTATCAAAGGCCCTAGAATACCTTGATCGCAAGAATATCCCGCTAATCTCCTTTTTGTCATCAACAAACACATTAAAAGATGCGAATATGAATTCTATCTAAAAGAACAACCTAACGTGTAAAAGCACTAATCAAGTTTAATTCCCTAGATGCATTAGGTTCTATGAAATCAGGCCAATCAAAGCAATCGAACGTGTAAAAGCACTAATCCGATTTAACAAAGGTTATGGTTCATATATGATCATAAGAATATATCACTACAAACTATAATCATATTTATGCTACTTCAAATCAGGAATTATCACTTTTGCGTATAATAACCCTTATCTAGCAAAAGACATGCATGTGAGTTATACCAATTAGCAACTTGACAAAACAAACATTCAATCATACATGGCGATATTTCTAGTGAATCATAATCGATAGTATTGAGACAAAACTAATATATGAAACAAAGATTCATGTTATGTGAAATCAACTTTATCCATAACCAAAAGAAAACTCTAGCTCATATTCATGGAGTTCATAACAAGAAAAAAGAGAAAAGACTTCATGGTTTCTAAACCCTAGAAAACAAAGTAGAGGCAAAAGATAATATATAATGGAGATAATAAAAGAGATATCCCAAATTCTATCTAAGCTTCCATATATATAGAGTTTTGTAACCTCCTCTTGAAGAAACTAGGAAACCTAGTAAAAATAGGAAAGTGCACCTCCTTAAGAATTGTGTCCCGTGCATCAAACCCCGGTTGAAAGTAGTTGCCAAAACTCGCCACAATTCCTTAACACAACTCACGGCCAAGGCTGGTCACGTTCTAAGTTCGGCAAACAAAACAATTGGGCTCACATCACCCAAATCCAGCCCATTTTCTCATTATTATCTTGTCAGTTCTGTGAGACTGACAGCCTAGTCTCGTAATTTACTCCCTGTGATTGTCTTTCAGTCCGTAAGCTTCCCTGTATCTCAACTCTTACCCGTAACTCACGTCCTCTTCTCCATCACCTTTTACTTATTTGGAAAAACCCAATGACCTGAGCTCGGTCTCCTCTATATTCATCGACACCATCTTTCCTTCCCTGTCACGTTACTGCCATCTTCTGGTTCATCATTTAGTCACTGCCATTAATGGAAGCAGTTTCCTTAAACTTGAGCTACGCTCATATGCTCGCGACCATTGTCCATTGTAGCCCCATTCTCAGACTCCATTAACAGCGACCCAAACTCGTCACTATTGCCATGACATGCAGACTCAAGTTCATACCTTGGCTGCATCTTCAATATCCATCACTAACCGAGCATCTAATAATATTAAGATCGAGTTCTTCTCTAGCCATCTTTCACCGATCGCTTGGCAAAGAACCCAAACTCCAGCTCTCCGTCTTTTATCGTCACTGCCATCAAACCTTCATTCATCAGCACCAATCCATCTTCTCTGTCTTCAATCATGGCGATGACCGACTTCATCAATCACTGCCAATCTCCGTTACCCGAGTATTCCCTATTACGTTCATCTTCATCGAGTTTCTTCGGTCAGTTCCATCAACAGCAACGGCAACTCAACACCATCAACACCGAGCACAGCTCACTGATTTCTCTCGAGCTTTTCAACACCGTAAGCTCTCAACCAGTCACCATCATTCATGAGCTGAATTGCCAGTCTCCCTGCAAGTAATCACCATCGAACCCCGGCTCAAATCCAACATGAGCCTCATTCTCCTATCGGCTTCACCACAACCACAACTCAATAGAACTTCAACTTCTCTGTCATTATCGAGCTTGATAACAGTTCCATCGCTGTGTTTCAAAACTCGAGCTGAGCTCCTCCATCCCAGTCTTCAAGAGCAGCAAACAATACATCACCATTTACATTAATCGATGCCATTATCAGCAACAATCTCTCTACCAAGCTCATCTATCTTTCTCTCCATCATCTCAGCCTTCAATCTCGTATTCGATAATGGTAGCAGCAACAAACTTCTTCATTTTATTCGAGCTCATCACAGCTAACCTAACCCGAGCCATCGCTGCCACCATCTTCTTCACCGATACTCGATCACCAACACTGCCATTAATACCAGCAGTCCCTTCTGATATAAGACCTATCCTAAGGCATCATTCACAGCTCCATTGACCTCCAAAAGCAACCCCGATCAATCACCGATCATCACACAGCAACTCCACCTTTTCTGTTCTTTTTGATCAAAGCTCCATCACGATCACTGCATCTTCCGTCAGCAACAATCGATCAACAATGGCATCTGCAAATTCCATCAGTGTCCTATAACACCATCGCTGCCATCAAACTCCATTACAGCGACTTCTTTTCATCAACAACATCGATTATCATCACTGCTCAACACATCTCGATAGTCTCTGTTCTGCCAAAGCCCAACTCCATTGATCATCTTCTCACTCCATTCCTTGACAAACTTTCACGAGCCCATGGTTGGCAACAACCCTGAACTAACGCCAAGCCATGACTGATGCATGAAGAACGTAAACTTGATTTCCTGAACTTTCAGTTCTTCTTTGGACAACGATTTTGAATTCGACTTCCCTTTGTAGAAGACCAAAGCGCCTTTAGCGGTTCCTTTGAAAAGAATGACTGTCACCCCTTAATAGAATGACATTTTGCCCCTTAACGTACGGTGGGGGTGCCAATATCACTTGTCCTCGGAAATGACCATTTTGCCCCTTTAGCCTTCCAAGTTCTTGTTTTGCTCATAATTTCTTCATACGAACTCTTGAATGACTTCCGTTGTTTCGCCATTGTCTTCATCTTTCGTCCTCTACACAATGAAAAGTAGAAATCTTGTATTTGAACGTGTTCCACTGGGTCTTTGGCCCTTCTTCACGGTGTATTCTACACCTATCAACTAGTCGGACCTTGACCAGACTTTGACTTGACCATTGACTTGGACCTAGACGTTGACTGTTAGTCTGACCGTTAGTGACTGTTAGTTGACCAGGATGAACCCTATTTTCCTAATTCATGTTTTGGACCTCTTGTGGTCCTAATTAGCATATGGTCCCTTCTACAACGTTGTAGATATCTATAAGAGTTAGCTAATGGACTTCAGAACCAATTTAATTGAATTAGTAGACCTTAGATATGCTAAAGGTATATAATGAAAGGTGTAGAAACATAAATGGGCTTAGAACCATTAGATAGACTTGTATGATTCTTGTGTGAGCCATTTTGGTTAGATTCTTAAAGTTCTTGTGTGAATAACAGTTAGTTTGTATTAACAACGATCGATTCAAAGGATGAACCAGTGGATCGTGGATCTCAAGGTAGGCGTGGCTTATCATCAAAAGAGGTGGGAATTTACATTTAACTCTTTTGAAACCATTATTGTTCTTTTACAAAAGTTTATGTTTGACAAAATCATGCATTGTCTGTTTTATGCGTTCCATGCATTGTTTATTTGTATGATGATAGTTTTGTTGATTCTGTTAATCTTTCCATGGTTTGGAAAGGACTTGTAATGTTTTGTTTATGCATATGAATTGTTATGGGAAATAAGAATTTCCACGTGTGGTATATAAGATATGCTCATTCACATTTATACCTCCTTACTTTATGCTTTTATGCTTATGAGGTATGGAACAACCCGGCATCAATAGTATTATTAGGTGTTGAACAACCCGGCATCATTATTATACATTGTTTGAAGAAGGAGTTTGTCCATATACATGTTTGTTTATTCAGTGACTTGGTCACTTTTGATGTTTGGGAAAACATGTATTAATTTCTGAATCTTTCTCATGGTTACTTGAAAGTTAATTGTTATTCCTGCTGGGAACCCCTTTTTGGGATGATGTGCTCACCCTTTTCCCACTTTCAGTTTCAGAGACAGATCAGAGTTGCGCATCGAAAGCTTCGAGGACGTTGAGTCCGTTTGTTAGATTACTTCTGCTATGTTTATCAAGTTGTGTATTATATTTGCAAACCAAATGACTATTGTATATGTATCATTTGAGATAAGTTCTTGTATATATCTTTCTGAGCGGGGCTAGTTTTGGGTTAAGTTTTGTAGCAGATTTCTTGATTGAATGTTTAAGTAAATGATTTAGATTCTTAGTTCCTCTTTATTTAGTTAATCTCTTGGATTAGTCAGTTGCTAGCTTTGTGGGCGCTACATTAATACCCATCAACAACGATCATTTCTTTGCTATTTTTGAGAAAATCATGAATTTTTTCTCAAACTCAAAATAACCCTTATGAACCTTACTATGATTTGAAGGACTAATCCAAGAAGAAGAAGAAATCGAAGAAACAAATGCACAAGATAACCAGGTATACCTTTATTCTAACTCCAATTTAAGTTTTTAAGCTCAGAGTGGCAAGAAGTTTCAATTTTTTACTTCCGGAAACCCTAGGTTTGCAGCCGTCAGGTACAATCACAGCTGGGAACCCATGATCTCCTGGCCATTATTCTTTTTTACGACTAAATATTGATGAATTCCCAGCCGTTACCAAAAGATTTCGGATGGAACGATGAATATTCCTGACCGTAACTGAAAAATTACGGCCATGATTTTTCTACGTGCATGGGAAGTATTAAATAACATTTAATACCGTCGGCGGTGGTTAGGTTTCCTGGCCGAAAATATTAAATGCTATTTAATTCTGTCGGCGTCGGTTGGGTTATCCACCCAGAATCTGTATTTACGACTCGTTTTCTTGGACGTAAGCAGGCTCTTCCAGTTACATGCCAATTTATGGCCTGGAATTCCTGGACGTAACCATTTTAAGGTTCAGAATAATACTTTTCGACCCGTCCGTGTACTTTATTACGGTTGGAATATTACGTTTCAATCCTGCCGTTTAAGTTATAACGGCTGGAATATCACTTGTCGACCCAGCCATATACTCATTGACGGCTAGAATATTACTTGTCGACCAGCCGTTTCTGTGTGTTTAAATTTCTTTGGGGCAAATGATGTGACATATTTTGATTTTATTATAGATTGTACCGTACATTCCGGTGGAAGACCAAGAGGTGTTTATGGAAGACCAAGAGGAGGTTATAGAAGATCAACCCCAACCCGTGCAAGTTTCCGAGGACACAAGTGCTCACAATGCAAACAACTATGAGTGGAAAGATAAGGAAGATGCAAAGAAGTGGGCTCGATCACAAGGGTTGAAAAAGATGTGCATCATAGTCCAGAATAAACAAGTTATAGCCACCACCTTTCAAATGGTTTGCTAGTGTAGTGGAAAGTATGAGAGCCATTGGAAAAAGGGTAGTGAGTATAAACCAAAAACAACAAGGAAGAAGGGACGTTGTAATACGAAGAAATGCGGATGCCCTTTTAAGCTTCAATTTAAATATAACGATGATAAGAAGGTGTGGTTTATGGTGAAAGTCGTCTCGGGTTATCATAATCATACTATTCCGGAGAGTTTGATCAACCATCCTTATTCGACAAGGCTCAACCCCTTTGAAAAGGAGTTAGTACACGTGTTGAGTAAAAGACGGACAAGACCTATTGATATTCTTAGTGGCGTGAAGGTGTTAAACCCCCAAAACTCATCCTCATTGGCAACTATCTATAACGAAAGAGAAAAATTTAGAAATGATACATGGCAAGAGAGAGTGCTTATGCAACAATTATTATTTTTATTTGAGGAGGCAAAGTACTCTACCGCCTATGACACGAATGAAGAAAACGAAGTGGAGTATCTTTTCATCGCGAATCCGGAATGTGTACAATTGACAAGATGCTTTCATCAAATTCTCTTTATGGATTGCACGTATAAAACTAACAAGTAAAACATGTCGATATTGAACTTTGTTGGGGAAAACATCTACCAAGTCAACATTTACCGTTGTTGTTTCTTGAAAGAAGAGACGAAGGAAAGTTATATGTGGGCATTGCAAAAGGTGAAGTTGTTGTATCAAGAAGGTTATGCTCCAAAGGTGTTGATTACGGATAATGAGCAAGCATTGATGTGGGCCATACCACGTGTTTTCCCTTACGCGCGTCATCATCTTTGCACGTTTCATCTATGGAACAATGTGCAAACTAATTGCAAGAGGGTTATTTGGCCAGCAAAGAAGACCCAGATGGAGAGGATTAAAAAACTACCATTGGAGAAACAACAAGAAGAGAAAGATAAGTTTGAGATCAATGAATCAATAACCGAGGTGCTTTGGGCGGATTTTCAAGGTGATTGGGAAAAACTAATATGATCGCTCACGGAAGAAGTTTATTTCCTAAGGGAGCGTTTTGTAATGGAAAAATGGTTAACCTACCCGGATGTTATAACATATTTGAAGAACGAGTTATTGGATCCCCACAAAGAAAATTTTGTTAGTACATGGGTAAACCGATATAGATATTATGACAATCAAGCCACAAGCACGGTGGATTCGGCTCACTATCGGTTCAAGAGTAAGTTAAATGGTTGTGATGGTGGATTCGTTGTTGTTTTTGAAGCTATGGTCGAGTATTTCAATCGTGATCTCCATAGAATTAAAGGGGATTTTGAAAAGAGCCGATCTAGAAAGCTTTCGATTACAGGGATAGTCCTTGGCTCCGGGGAATAAGTTTATACGTTTGTCAATGGGCAATCCTAAAAATTATAACGGAAGTGGAGGCTTGGGAGGAACACAATTTTCCACCGGGAATGAGATGTAATTGTCCCATCAAGTCGGCTTTGGGCCTCCCATGTAGGCATGCATTAGCAAATTATCCCACAAGGATGATTCCAATCTAAGATATAAATCCATTTTGGAAACAACTAACATTTAGCGATCCATTACCAAATCAAGGTCTTGGAGACGTGTTTTGCGACACGGAGGCACACAAGGAACTTTTTGAGAAGTTTGCTTCAATACTACCGGCGCAAAGATAACTTTGGTTGTATGAATTGCGGAAATTCAACCGTCCGTTCACTAGAGAAGATATTTTGGAACCTACCAAGGGGAATGGCAAGGGTAGACCTTCGAACAAAATAACAAAGAAAACGGAAAGGGCAGAAGCTAAGAGAAAGGTTCAAGAGGGTACACAATTGACTCCTTCATTACGAAGAGATCTTTCGGGTTTTGAGAAGTTGAACGAGTTGTACAAACTTAAACGAAAGGAAATGAAAAAAGGCGGACCAAGCCGAGCTAGTGAAATGAAGGTAAAGGGCCCCAAGAAAAAGGTGGTTGATGTATCCCAAGAAGGTTCAAAAAAAAAGAATAGAAAAGTTGATAGTGGAGTCAAAATTAAAGACCCGATTGTTCCATCCCAACAAGGTTCAACAACAAAAGAAGCTAGTAGATTCCAAATAAAAGTTGGTGGTGCAGTTAGTATTAAGCAATTAGCGAGAAGCCGAGGTAATGATGTCAAAGGAAAAGCACCGATGGTCGAACCATCGCAAATCACCCCACAAAGAGTTGTTAGTGGTGAGAAAGAAACGTTTTTTTTTATGTAGGTCCGATGAAATCACCCCCTATAGATGAGGAAGGTAATTATATCCGACCTACTTACACGATATACAAAAATTACATGTACTTTTTACAACATTTTATTTATGAGTACGTCAAGTTCACCGACGATGTTGAGGGCGACGGAAATTGTGGTTACCATGTGTCCTTAGATAAACTTGGACCTTTTGAGGAGGCAAAAGTTTGGGGTATCGACCAAATTACTTATGTAAGGCAAAAGTGTTTGCTTGAACTACGTGGTTTCCCCGATTTCTACAAGCCAGTGATGAGATTTGAAAGAGATGACACGAAGGCGGTGCTAAATGAGGAGTTCAAAGCATTTGAACTGCGTTTAATGGGCAACACTACATTGACAAGTGAATATTGGATGAGAATGCCAATATGCGGCTATCTACTCGCCAACTCATTCCATTGTGTTATTCATGCCATCTCCTATGGACAGAGTCTTACATACGCACCAACAAGACCTATTTTTACCGAAGAAGAATCAGCAAAGATAGTCATCATGGGGTTTGTGAACATGAACCATTATATCGGCCTCTAATTGAAAGATGGATGCCCAATACCTCCATTAAGGAAGGGAGACGGAGGTGACGAAATACCATTGGGTTGGTGTCATACGTTCGAGGAAAGATTTCAATTGTAGGATGCATTACAGATTTCGAGGGATGGCCCTTGTGTACTAATGAGTTCCGATGAGGATGACTATGAGTAAATGTGGTGTGAAGATTAGTGATAATATGATAACAATCTTTTTTGTAGGGTGGTGATTAAAATGATAATATGATAACAATGTGGTGTGAACCTATGTATTTTGAATAACTCATTATATATGAACAATCTAATTTTACTCTTATTATGTGTTTGCAATGATAATATGATAAACATGTGGTTATTTAGAGGTGCTTACAGCCAGGTTATACGCTGACACGACCTAGCCGTAATGACCCATGTGAGTTTTTCGCAGAATTACGGTTAAAACACCGAACCGTGAACATGTTTACGGCTAGGAATCCTTCCCGTATTTCTGGGTACTGTCAGATTTGCGGCTGGTAATCCTGGCCGTAACTCGCCCTGGAATGTCAGTTTCAGATTTTTCTCCGTTACAGCTGAAACACCTAACCGTAAATCAAATTTAGGCTAGGAATCCTACCCGTATTTCTGGTTACTGTCATATTTACGGCTGTTAATCCTAGCAGTAAATCTAATTTATGGCTGGTAATCCTCGCCGTAAATCGTCCAGGAATGTCAGTATCAGATTATACTTAAACAAGAATCTGATAAATTAAGAATCAAAACACTAGTATCCATTCATTCAAGGTAAATTAATATCCCATTACTTAAAACAAACGAAATCACCCAAATCCATAACCTAAAACATGCTAAACGTAAGTCTGCATAATGAAAAGCTAGAATGACTTAAACAAATACATAAAACAATCATCCACTACGACCAACAATCTTGGGAACATCCTCAGAAGATGATGAAGAACTTTTGGGAGTTTGGGAACCACTCATCCAATCATCCTCGTCTTTAGTATAGAGATCATCCATCGTTGGATTATGTAACTCCTGAAGCCTGAGAAGCAGTGTTCTTTGTTGGTCGCAATCCAAATATAAAACCTCCTCAATGTTACAGATCAGTCCCCTGGCAATCCACTTAGCTCTCTTGACCTATTTTCACATCATTCAATTAATAGTGGTACATAATTTGAGAAACGTATACAAAAAAAAGAACCATATACTTAGCATACGTACCATCATCGTAGAAATATCACACATTGGTAGTTCATGGGGTTCTTTCTCCTTTTCAGGGTTCCTAAAAATGGTGAAAAACATATCAGAAGATAGGACCAATTCAGTCAGAGTTATACGTATTACAAAATATCGGCTGGGAAATATGAGACATCCTAACCGTAAACCTAGTCTCGGCTAAGAAACATGTAGACGACCCATCTATTTGACACAATTGCGGCTGGGAAGTGTGACACCACCTAACCGTAAAAACAGTATCGGCTAGGAAATATAAATAACGGTTAGGAAATTTGGGTAACGGATAGGAAATTCCCAGCCGGAACAATCAGCACCCAATTTTTTTCTGCAAACACAGGACAACTTACGGCTGTGAAATTTCTGGCCGTAAAGAAATTTCACGGTTGGGATCTCAAATTTTCCTAACCGCATGAGGCATTAACGGCTGGGAGTTCTTGATGTCCCAACCGTTAGTTATACATTACGGCCAGGACGATATGATATCCTAGCCGTAAACGCTTCGGAATACCATTTTTGAAAACCCTAAAATCTTCAATCGAACCTATTTTTTCAATCCGATGGTAAAATAACTGGTGGGTTTTTCGATTCTTACCTATGAGTTATTTGTGGAGGATTCGCAGGTGTTTGAACAGATTGGTTCTCCACATCTCCATTAAAAGGAACATCAATAACTTGCCCTGTTTCAGAATTAGGGTTCAATCGGCCGGATCTTGTCACTCTTGATCTTGCTGCCATGTTGAGAATCAAGAAAAAAAATCGAATCACGTTGAGCTGCTTCAAAAATCAAAGGAGAAGAGAAGGAGATATTATTATGTTTTGGAGAGTGTTTTTGAGAAGAAGAAGAGAGAAAATGAAAGGGTTTTGATTTTTGGGGCTTGAAACAGGAATAGGTTTTGATTATATAAGATTTGATTTTAAAATTGATTTATTAGGAGGGGTAAATCTGACTTTTCAATCACTTAAGATCCCCCTATCCATATTTTAACTACCCAAAGCACATTAAGCCCCAAAATTCCTATTGGGTTCAAGCCCCAATAATAGGATTCTTTTTCTTAGTCACTGTTCCACTTGTTTCTTGGACCACATAAATATTACATTTTTGACATGTTTTTGATTGGTTTTTTCTTAGTCAGTGTTCCACTTGTTTCTTGGACCACATAAATATTACCCTAATAAAATGACTAATGGAATGTGTGACATTACACACTGTCCCTGCCAACTCTCATCAGAAGTCCCTTTTACTAAAGTCCCTTATACTAGCTAGAGTTAATATCTATCGTGATGTGAAAATATGAATCGACAAACCATCATATGATTCATACAGTTCCTGCATCTAATAAACAAAACCCAGTGGAGATCAAACCAAATACATGATCACAATATTCAACCCTCTATTGGTTGTTCCAATTTTATGCATCGATGAACACCTTTGACATATATTATTCATTATATGTCATAAAGAGTTAGTGGAATAAGCTCTTTGCGTGGTATATAAACCCATGCATCTCATTTCACTGATCTTCATCCCAACACAATTGCACTCCTACATATCCTAAAACTTACTAGAATCTCTCTTAAAATTTGCTACAATCAATATGGCAAAAGTAATTAGCATGGTGCAAGCTTTTCTTAGACTAGGGTTGCTCGTGCTAGTTTTGATTGGGATGACCCAAATTGTTGGGGCTCAGATTGAAACCGAACTCAAGTGTTCTGCAGACAAGTTCTATAATTTGTTTAGGCACAACGCGATGCAAATTCCTAAAATTTTCCCCGATTACTTCAAGAGTGTCAAAATTATTAAAGGTGATGGCAGCTTGGGTACCATTAGGCGGTGGCAATATGTTGCACCAGGTAATTAAGAAATCAGATCAAACACATCCTAATATTATTTTGTTTATTTAGCCTTTATAATGATGACCCAATTTATTTCATATGCATATGTATGTACAGGAGCATCTTCCAAAGAAATGGTGCTCAAGGATATTGTTAAATCTGTGGACGACGAAAATAGGTCAATCACATTCGGTGTTTTGGAAGGAGATATATTGACTCATTATAAGAGTTTTGATTTCACTTTGACTGTAACTCCTAAAGATATTCATAATATTGAACAATCTGGTAGCAAAGTGAAATGGTGGATCCAATATGAAAAACGAACCGAAGATGTTCGCAGTCCAGATGCACATATTGGCCTTGTAGATCTTTGTTACTAAAGAGTTGGGTCATTACCTTCTCCAACAATAGCCTACTTAAAGATCGGCAGACAAGATCGTACATGGAATGTTTTCTTTTATCTTTCTTTGAAGTGTGCATGCATGGTGTGGATTTGTAGTTGAACTGTAATGTGAGATGTTTTTTTTTTTCTTCTTAAAGGGGCGCCATCCCCTCACAGACCCAATCTCACAGACATTATCACGGAGTGCCTGGGCCGTTGATTTTGTCCATTTTGAATGGATGTGATTAATTGATAAACACGCGGATTTATTGAACAACCCATGACCCGATTTCTTTTGTAATATTCTTTTCATTGTTTTTCATCTTTCTCTCCATTCTTCTTCCAGTTTCTATGAAATTAAAAAAGTTCATCGATTGATTAAACAATGGAAAGTCTTAAGATCTCGAAATAATTATTAGGTAAGCCAAATTTTTGTGTCTAACAAGGATTATCAAATTATTTCATGTCTAGGGTTTTGATTTAGGGATTGAGATGATGTCAAATAATCAATTGATTTTTCGACATCATGTTTTTGTTTTTCCCACTAAATCATTGTTCTGTACTTCTGTTATGAGACTGTAATTAAATTGTTTTGTTTATGCACAAATAAGGAGGTCATCATGATGTAATTAAAGTTAATAAGATTCAAAAGGTTCTGCGAACGTGGTCTTCTTGATTCCTTGATTTCGTTCTCTTGGTTGCAGGGTAACAATCAATCCCAAAAACCCCCTATTTTGCAACTTCAATCATGATTTTTGCTTAATTTTCTTCATGGGTTTTGTTTCAAATTCAATGTGTGTTCTTCCTTAATTGAATTGGTTGATTGTGTCTGTTTGGGTTTTCATGAGTATCATCGATCGACTGCAACCATTAACGATTTTTTTTGGTGGATAACAGTAGAAGAAAAGGAGAGAACGAGAGAAGACAGGGGAAAGCTGAAAAATACATCTAAACTATTGAACCTGGTCATGGACACTTATTAGAACCCGCGTGTTTGGTTTAAATCTTAGCCGTCTAAACTTACAAGATCCATTGGCTAGGACACTTTGTGACAAAATCTGTGAGACAAAGTCTGTGAATGGATCGTGCCTCTTTTTTAAAAAGTTAAAATGTATGTAATAAGATGTGTATTATGTATTGTGGGCTTTGCTATTACTATTATCTATGACTATGGTACAGAACAGTACTTGTTCCCAGAATTCTAGAAGATCCCGCAAAATACCCATAGTTTTAGTCTCTGTGTTCTTGCTTGGTGATCCAGTTCACTAAAAATCGAAATAAAATTCAACCATTACGTTTCAAGAATTAAAATTTCTTTTTAATTACGTTTCATCATTTTTTATTTTTTTTTTACTCAAAAGGGCAATATGTATTAAAAGAAAAACAAAATTATCACTAGGTGTGGCTTTCTTGGAGAAAAAGTACCGAGCCAATTCAAATGCTACATTGTATGTGGTTGAAGAAAAAAGTTCATATAGAACTTACAAAAAAAAGAAAATAAACTCGAAAACTAAGGAATTCCAACAACTCCTTCCCAATTATGCAGGACCATGTTGAGAGAAATATTATCAAAAATCTAAGTACCCATTGACCAGTTGTATAACAAGCACTTTACTTCATTCAAAAAGTTCCTTGGATTTTTTTTTTGCGTCAACCCCTGAAGTACTTATAAAGTTGTAATCAAGAAAGGGAAGTCCGGTTACAGTTTTTTAAAATCATCGTCTAGAAGAACACTGAAATCCAAGTATTGAAAAGAAATTACGAACTTCAATCACTCAAGATACGTGCCGTTGCAAAATTAACCAGAATTTTAAAGTAGAGTTTTTGACCGTCAACGTGATAACAGCATCCTAAACTGATAACAGCATCCTTAACGTGGTCCAGGTACTGTCCTCGGGTCATGACATCCAGTTCCGTGCAAAAGTCCTAGCATAAACCACAAAGTAAAGGGTCTCATGGGTCATGGCCATGGGGGACTGTCCCTCAGTTTGCTTACCTTTTTTAGTCCTACTCCGTTTTGGAAGCAGTATAGATATGTGAAAAAGGGAAAAATATCGTTTGGTCCTTTTTTAGGTGGGCCCATGTCTGTTTAGTCCTTTGGTCAAACGCCTTTACTGTTTGGTCCATAATTATTTAAAAATACTTAAATGGACAAAAATACCCTTCCGTGTTTTTTTTTGTAGCAGTTTTTTCTACTTATTTTTTTCATAAATCACCTAAAAACAGAGTTCATTCCAGAAAATGAACTTTATATAAATCCTAAAAAAAACAGAGTTCATTCCAGAAATGAATTCCATATAAAAACCTAAAAAAAAACAGAGTTCATTCCAGAAATGAACTCCATATAAAAACCTAAAAAAAACAGACTTCATTCCAGGAATGAATTATATAAAAACCTAACAAAACAGACTTCATTTCAGGAATAAAGTCCATATAAAAACCTAACAAAACAGACTTCATTTCAGGAATGAAGTCCATATTAAAACCTAACAAAACAGACTTCATTCCAGAAATGAAGTCCATATAAAAACCTAAAAAAAAACATACTTCATTCCAGAAAATGAAGTCCATATAAAAACCTAAAAAAACAGACTTCATTCCAGGAATGAAGTCCATATAAAAACCTAACAAAACATACTTCATTCCAGAAATGAAGTCCATATAAAAACCTAAAAAAACAGACTTCATTCCAGAAAATGAAGTCCATATAAAAATTTAAAAAAACATACTTCATTCCAGAAAATGAAGTTCATATAAAAAAACTGACTTCATTCCACTTACACTAGATACTAACACTAGATAGATGCATTTGCATCTCCCGATCATATGGATGTGTAACTGGAGATTACACAAGCCATATGCATGTGTAACCGCCGTTTACACAAGCCATTACATGTGTACCTTCTAAGCACCATGAAACCCAACTGTTTCAGTTAGCGTGTTCACCTTGAGTAGCATTTTTTTATCTTTGTGTTAGTGAATTTCTTTGTATAAAGGATCTCCTCTGGTTAGCATGTGTACCTCCTCTGATATCATAATATTATATTGCAGATAGGAAAAATTAATCTTCGTATCATGGAGGTTGGTACTGACTACTGTGTTGCAATTTTCAGCGTGATGCATTGTTTCATAAGAAGCATGGGATTCATATTTCTGGGAATAGTGTGTCGTTGCCACCTCATAGGTAAAAGCTCAACCCTGTTGACTTTATCATTTTTCCTCCATATGAGATAATAATTCTTGAAAACCACATTTTTAGATCTCAATTACATGCCTCAGACGAGGTATAACAATGATGCATTGTCTTCGGATTACAGAATGGTTGGACAGGTAGTAGCTTTTTCTATGTCACCTTCATGTGAGCCTATTTGCTATTTTAATAGCAAACCACCATTCTGTAGAAAGAATTTCTCTCTGAGTTGTTTTTCTGCTTGTGTTAATCTCCTCCCATGTATATCTTTGTAGTTCATCGCATGTATATTTGCTTGTAAAAAGGTAGGATAATACTGATTATTAGACTGATTAGATACATGTGTAACTCTTAATTACACAAGTGACATGCATGTGTAGCTACCAGTTACACATGCCAATTAGATGTGTAGTTTCTAGTTACACTTGCTAATTGATGGGATATAAAGGTTATGAATGTGTAACTCTCATCGTACCAGTCAGACGCATGTGTAACTCCCAGTTACACTAATGAGACCCATGTGTAACTCCAAGTTACACTAGTCATATGAATGTGTAACTCCTAATTACACTTTTAGTTGTTCTACAATATTATTTCATTCTTTTTGTTCATCCAATCTAATTTCATGGATGTTTATTTTGTTACAGATATGGAAGCATTTTGTAATGAGGAAGAAAAGAAGGGAAGGAACAATCGAGGATTTCGTGGCTCATTTCTAAGATTTCGTTTTACATATTTAGTGTTCTAACTCGTTTATTGAATTCAATAACAGCCAATTAATAGATAAACAGAAAAATTATTGTAAATGAATATTAAAGCAATACATATCTTTTTTGTATATTTTTTTTTCCTGATAATTGTTTGCTATACATGCCATATGCATGTGTAACTTGTGGATACACATGTCATATGCATGTGTAACTTTTAATTACACATTCCATGTGTAACTTCGGGATACACATGCCATATGCGTGTGTAACTTCTCGTTACACACTTTTGAATGCATGTGTAACTTCCGGATACACTTGCAATATGCATGTGGCCGGACGTGGTGGTGGTCGTCGTCGGCGGCGGCGGAGGGGTGGTTGTCGGCGGTGGTCGGTGGTGGTCGGAGGCCGTGGTTGGCGGAGGTGGTTGGCGGTGGTTGTGGTGGTCGGAGGTGGTGGGAATATCATCACATTATATTTTAATAATTTTGGGCCTAAATTTAAATTTTATTTAATTATGGGCTTGACAATATGCATAAAAGTATCAATGTCTTTTACTAACTCGGGCCTAGATTTAAACTTCTTTTAATTAAGGGCCTCATATTATGGGTTATCCATGGGTCGGTCCTTAGCATAATTTTCCCATAAGATATACCAAAAATAGAATTACATTCTTTATAGGACTCCACTTCGTTCCCTATAAAAACAAGTTCATGGCCTAGAGTTTTTCTCATTCGCTTTCTTTTCTTTGTTATTCTTTGTTTTCGGTCTCTTTTTTACATTGAGTTAGGGTTTGGAGTTAGATAGTATGACCACTATGAATGTATTGGATTGGGAGGAAGGATGGCAATCCTGCAAAATGGGATCACAAAAGTGATTAATACACTTGAAGGAGTCCCTGAAGAACCCATGGATGAGGTTTTTCTTTCGAGAGATGCACACATCAACTTATAACATGTGCATTCGAAACCTCCTCATGATTATTCGCATAGCTTTACGAAGGATACGTAGGTGCTTACAATGACTACTTGAAATCAATAGCTTTACCGACCATTCAAGAGAAGCAGGATGATGCATCTATGTTGCAGAACTCGTCAAGAGGTGGGTAAATCATAAACTTATGGTAAGGAAGCTTTCCGAATTTTCAATTATCTAGATCGCTATTTTATTATGAGAAGGTCACTTCCATCGTTAAAAGATCTTTGGGTTTCGTTGCTTGGTAAAATTGTCTACGAGGAGATGGATGTTCGCGTTAAGGATCTGTTATCACGTTGATTAATCAAGAACGCGAAGGAGTAGAAATCGATCAAACATTGGTCAAGAATGTTTTAGAGATTTTTGTTGATCTTGATTCAAATATGGATTATTATACAAAGGATTTTGAAAACGGCCTTTTTGAATGATACAAAGGATTATTATATTGGGAAAGCTTCAAATTGGACACAAGAAGAGTATGCGGCTGTTGAAGGCCGAGGAATGTTTGAAAAAGGAGAAAGATAGGGTCTCTCACTATTTGCACTCAAGTACTGAGGAGAAGTTATTGAAGGTTGTTCAGGGTGTGCTTAATCCTGCTCAAACAAGTTCTTGAAAAAGAACACTCTTGATGACAGATTGAACCCGGATGATCTCTCGAGGATGTGACGCCTCTTATTTATATCTACTAGTATTTTTTTTTTTTGTTTCACTGCTTCTATCATTGTCATCAGTAGTTATTCTTGATTTTTCTTGTTAGAGTATTATTTTGATGGATGTTCAGTTAATGTTTGGTTTAATGAATTGTTTTTATCTTGATTATCTTGCTCAAATTTCTCTGTTTATTTTTTTATTGGTTAATGTTCAGAAGCAGAAGTCAGAAGCAATACTATTTTGCTTCAGAAAAAGTTATAATTAATTTTTCGACTTCTAGAAGTAAATATGATAGCCAAACTGATTTCTGACTTTTCGACTTCTAGAAGTCGAAAACTACTTCTGATGTGGAATCTAAACAGGCTATTAAAAAACCTTGCAACATTACACATTGAACAGTTAACCACTTTGCTTGATCGACACTTTTGCACACCTAGGCGGTAGGCTCGGCTAATAGTATCTTTGTTTGGAAGAACATGCCCTTCACTTTTGGCTTTCTTCTGTTTGGTGGATCAGTGCTTTATTTTTTCTCTTATACTGAAAACTCAACAAAATACCACTTATACCATAAAATATACATGTACTAGTCAAGTCTTCAACAATTACAAACCGATGATACTATAAAATCACAAATTTGAACCCACAATTTCAAAAACAAAGTAAGAAGAACAAAGCAAAAAGAGAGAAGAATGCCGTAAGCTTGGTGTACCTTAAGTTTAAGGAGCAACATCTTTAACCTTACTTCGTAAATACTCCCTAGCAATGCTAGAATCTCTCATTTGGCCAGCGGTACCCATAATCCAGGCTCCGACATTGTCAATGTCAACCCAATCGAAACCAAGTGGATATGTTCCTCTCAAATACGTGTACATCCAAGGCAAACCAAATACCAGCAAAGAGCAGCCATACCCACAAACCCATAGAAAACCAACAACACTAATCAGCAGAACCGTTCCTACGCAACCCAAATTGGACTTGATATCGTCATGAAAACAAAAAATATTAGGAAATTTGGGAATATGTCCCGTTTTCACTAATTCATTTGGGGATCTATCCCATAACGGAGAAAATTAAGAAATTTATCCTAGAAAGAGAAAAAAACCGTTAGATGATTAGTATACCACATGTGGGGATTACACATGTGTCGGTTTTACATTTTTACCCTTATATCATTTATACGGGATAGGTGTGTATCTTCTCGTACTCGGTATCTCCGTTGAGAAAGAAGCCGAGAGAAACTTTAGGGATTGACAGAGAGAAATCGAGAGACCGAGAGAAAGAAAGAGGTAGACCGAGTGAAAGAGTTCCAGATCGAGTTTGTTTATGTGTTTTTGGTGATGAAGCAAGAACAACTCGAATCTCGGAGACATTGATTTTTTCATTATCGGTTACGAAAGGTGCTCAAATTGTGATTCAAAACGGGTAATTTCTTCAAATCCAGTTCCATTTTTCGTTGTATCTCACATCTAAGTAGTTTAATTTTTGTTTAATCGCAACTTTCCATTTAGGGTTTATGAAAAAATTTATTTTCCGATTTTGAGAATTGGGGATTTTGTTAAAACATGTATTTTATGGGTTAAATAACATGCAATACTCTTAGTTATTGTTTATATATGATTAATTGTTACATGTAATTAGGCTCGATAGATGAGATGATAAACAATATAGACTAGTAGACAATAAACAAACTGGCAAAACCCCTAATTTTATGCCAATGGAAACAAACTAATGGAATAGCTATTTTTTAGCTAGGTAAACTAATGGAATAGCTAGCGTAGTGCATAATGCTATATGTCTCCGATAATTAAAGCTATTGTGTGATTGATAGATAAAAACAAGATGTCAATCCACTATGCTAGCTAAATATACTTGTCCGATGTTATTTTGATTTTCTTTTAGTTCAAAAATAAGAGTGGAATCACTATTTTGGTTTGTCTCGCACAGATTTGGAATATTATGGTCTTTGTTGAATTTTTCCCACTGCTGTGTTCTCCCTCCAAGGTCTATAGATGAAGATCTCCATGTTCAGTTTTGATTATGGTACTAGTTGTTATCTCATCAGCAGAAACAATATATGGTGGTCATATTTGCTAAAACTAAGAATTGTAGTGTATTTTTGCAATGATCGAACATACAATTAGGTATGCCACTCATATTTTAATTTCCAAATTCAGGTATCTAAGTTTGGATTCTAGGGAAAGACTATTAAGTGAGTGTCATTGTAGTTTAGTTTTTAATATCAAATTTCTAAGAGTGTACCATTAATTTCAAAGAGTGTACTATTCTACTAGTCTTTAACATAAGCAAAACTTGCATTAAGTTTACTTGTAAAAATATACAAGAGTAATAATACTTCTATCTGAAATTGTTTGTCATATACAGAAGTTCACAACTGATGGTGCAAAGGTGGAGAGGTTGGATCCAACCCCAATAGAAAGAAAGCTAGAATTGAGTGTGAGGTGAATGGAAGTTCTTTTGTTGCTATGTCAGCACCAAAAAAGATGCCCACTAGAACCACGAGAGCAGGGCAAGTGTGTCTAACGACAACTCCGAAGGTTGCTACTTCATCATCTATACACTGGTTAAAAAGACTTGTATACATCAACAACAACTAGCAAGCCAAAAGGGAAACAAGAAAACACTAGCACTAGTCAATGTTTTCTGTTAAGATAATCTTCGTTCTTCTTATTTTGTTGTCAAATCATCACAATTTTTCCACAGTTGAGTTTTACTTCA
The DNA here is from genome assembly GCA_023531295.1 of Papaver armeniacum. Classification (NCBI taxonomy): domain Eukaryota; kingdom Viridiplantae; phylum Streptophyta; class Magnoliopsida; order Ranunculales; family Papaveraceae; genus Papaver; species Papaver armeniacum. The sequence continues at coordinate 169,638 of JAJJWW010014752.1, forward strand.
GTTCTCAATTTTTTTTTAATGTTGTATTTTCTGCTCCGGCTTGATATGGCGATGGGTAATTTCATACACCTAGCAAAGTTTGTCCTTCATTAGACTTGTCAATGTGGCACGTTCATCGTTTCCCAGTGATTATTTCTTGTGAATAGACACATGTTAAACATTTAGCGTCGTTGTGCATATGAATGGTTTCGTTGCCAGCTCCACAAAATTAACACAGGCGCATTACACATGAACTTCATGCTGTAGATGATTTTATGCTGAAGTATGCAATAAAGCTAGAAGCACACTAGAAATTCATCGAAACTCTACATTACTCCTGCACGCGGAGTTAAGTCAATACTGATTAATGTCATTGCCAAAAGCGCGTGCAATCAAATGATAAAAGGCCCCTAGGCAAAGGGCAAAATTGTAAAATTTACGCATGTGTAACCCCACACATGTGGGCTGCTAACAATTTAACAATTTTTTTCTCTCTCTAGGATAGATTTCTTAATTTTTTCAGTTATGGGATAGATCCCCAAACGAATTAGTGAAAACGGGACGTATTCCCAATTTTCCCAAAATATTATACCGAATACTGCACTGGTCAATGTTATTCCTGCTAAACATAGTAAAATTCCTCCATATATTATCAATATCAATTTCATGAATCCCGTCATCTCTTGCCCTTGCCCAATCCCAATTGATGGTTGGATTACGGTTCTGGTGGCAGATTCTGTGGCAACGATGCTGGCAATGATGGTGTTGAGTTCATCACTTCGCATTCTCTGGTGGTGACCCGGAACGTCTTCCGCCTTTGCTAATAGGACTTCAGTAAAGTCACTTGTATTCAGTGCAGTACCACTTAAATCGTCTACGGATTCAGCTAATTCCAATTGAAGCACATTATAAACTATTCAAGTGCATTATCATCACCATCTCCTGTACCACAATCCCCATTATCAACACCCACTATTTGAACTGGTGAATCTTCTTCGGATGGTGTAAAGAATGGTGTTTTTACTGCCATGTTGACAATTACTAGCTAGCTAATGTAACTTTCAAATATTACCCTACTGAAAACAAATTATCGAAGATTTTCTTTTTATTTATGCTGACAGATGTTTATCCTTCCTTTTCCTCAGATTCGGACTCTATAACAGTTGGCCTGAAATTTGGTAACGTTACTAACGTATTACGTATGCAAAAAACGCTGCTCTGTTTGAGTTTTTTTTTCTCTTTAACCAACTTGGGCTTGGGCTAGCCCATTTTACTAGTAACCATTTTTTGGGGACTACTCAAAAATGGAGGGGACTATTATAAACGTGTAATAATTATATTAAGAATATTTAGAGTGAATCTCGTTTATTATTGTGATGCCTTTGTGTCTAGCCCTATAAATAGCTAGCATTTTTAGGGGCGACCCCAAACGAATTAGGGGCGACACAAAAGACAAAATAGGATGAAAATACTTGTATGCCCCTTCATAATCGGTAGTTTAGTTAGCTACCGATTGCAAAATCTCATTTTTGGGACAACTCTATATTCGGTAGTTATATGAACTATTTTGGGACAACTCTATATTCGGTAGTTTAGTTATATGAACTGTATAATCGGAAGGCAGCGCCCCCTAGCAGAGTGTTTTCTACGAGAAAATTGAATTTCAGTCTGTTTTGGGTTTTTTTTCTTCTGGTTTTCAGTCCGCTGCCGGCACAGTCATTTAATTCTCGAGAATAATTGAATCGGGAGTGAAGATAACTTTATTTACTACCGATTATAGGATTTTGGCAAAATCTCATTTTAGGGCTCCTCTATATTCGGTAGTTATATGAACTATTTTGACTACCGATTATGATAGGAATTCAACAAAAAGACCTAATGTATAATCGGAAGTCATGATAACTCTTCCTTTCTTACCGATTATATGCTCAACCAAAAATCAAAAAAAGAGGATTTTTTGCAAAATCTCATTTTGGGGCTACTCTATATTCGGTAGTTATATGAACTATCTTGACTACCGATTATGATAGGAATTCAACAAAAAGACCTAATGTATAATCGGAAGTCATGATAGCTCTTTCTTTCTTACCGATTATAGGCTCAACCAAAATTCAAAAAAAGAGGATTTTTTGCAGCATCTCATTTTGGGGCTACTCTATATTCGGTAGTTATATGAACTATCTTGACTACCGATTATGGTCGGATATTTGCAAAGAGAGCGACTGTATAATTGGAAGTCATGATAGCTCTTCCTTTCTTACCGATTATAGGCTCAACCAAAATTCAAAAAAAGAGGATTTTTGCAAAATCTCATTTTGGAGCTACTCTATATTCGGTAGTTATGTGAACTATAATTACTACCGATTATGGTAGGATATTTGCCAAAGGTCTACTTTAATCGGGAGTCAAGATAACTTTATTTACTACCGATTATAGGATAATCAAAATTCAAAAGATAGAGGATTTTATTTTGGGGATACTTTATATTCGGAAGCTATATAAACTAAATTGACTTCCGATTGTTGATTAACTACCGATTGTATAGTTACCTACCGATTGTAAAGGGTAGTTTGGCCATTAAAAAAAACGGGATTATGGATTAACCTTCCGATTATGACCTATTTTGTCCTTTTGTGTCGCCCCTAATTCGTTTGGAGGCGCCCCTAAATTTGCCAGGTATAAATAGAGGCTATAATGTTTGTCTAATATACATAATGAATAAGAAATCTCTCTCTTTTCTTTTCCCTATTTTCTGCCTCCTTCTCCTTTTACAAGACGTTATCATGCTGCTCCACCAATACGGGCAAAGGAAGATTAATTACATCCCTATTTAACCCTTTTGAATTGATTTTTTTTTTCTCTAATTCATTAATGGGATTCTAACTAATTCTTTTTTATTGGCTTATTCTAGGTTTAGACTGTTAGCTAATCTCACATGAATCGTTACTGGATCTCATGATTAAAGTGATAACAGTCACTGAATGGTCGTAACCCTAGCTGGTGATTGCAAGCCACCGGTTACATGCATGGAGATGTGCCAAAATCAATCAGGGAATCATCTTCTCGTATACCAAGCTTGTTAACACCAAGCTTTTAAGGGTTTTCCCCTTGTTATCAAAGAAAGAAAAAAGTAAAATCCATCGAAAGATGGTTTACAGTTATTATTCTTTAATGAAACTGTAATAAAAAAAAACTGGTACTCCCTAAGTTTCTGGAAAAGAGATACTTTCACTTTTTCATTTTAGGCTAAAAATAGGCCAAATTGAAAAAGTGAAAGTATCACTTTTCCAGAAACGGAGGGAGTATTATTTTTCTTTTCCTCTATTTTTTTCATAGAGAGAAAAAATAAATAAAAAATCCATTGAAAGATGGTCTACGGTTTCTATTTCTTTCATGAAACTGTAATCACCAAAATGGTGTTATCGCGATTTAGCTACCTTTACGGTAGTTAATCATATGCATGGTTGAAAAACCTACGGTCAATTAATTTTGGTATCTTCGTCTATTGGATGGAGATCATGTGATTTGTATATTCGGTTTCTATTTTTCTTACAAGAAACCATTCATCACCATAAAATGGTTTTCCCATAAGCGGTGATTAAGACGATATTTTCTTTTACCTGTCATTAATACGATTTTGACATATCGTTTAAATCAATTGGAATTGATCTTGTCTATCGATTCTTCAAGATGAGATGTAATAAATTGGCATTGTAAATTATTTTTAAGCCAATGAATTTATTGATTGGTTCCGTTTCCCTACAAGAAACCATCATTAACTAACCACGAAGTGGATTTTTATCCAAAAAGAAAAACGATAATGCATTCTTTATGTTCTTAAAATTAAATATCGTTATCATGGTATAATACTTTACGAAACTTGATTTCGTATATGAGATGCAAATATTTCCGCCATAATCAGGGGGAGACTATATACACTATAAAAAACTTGTGTTAATTAACTTTAAAAGTTATATCAATTTCTCTCCCATTAGATTAAATCGAAAATGGCTGCCAGTAAATAATAGGCGTGGAATTATCTCATTTAGCTTTTCCATAAGCTAATGTCGTCTGAAAAGGCAAATCCAATCACTTCTAGCAAAAATGTAGTGTTTTTCTACATGCTACAGATAGTGCTCCAATAGAGTCTATCAAAAGATCTACATTCTCATAGTTCATATCTCCTCACTCGAAGATGGGGAGATTATAATGCCCGCAGGTGCTGGTACCAGCAATTCTTTGAATGTTTTTCACGATATGCATACAGTTGAGAATTTTTTAGGATCGTCATTAGTTAATATGTTGTTGAATATTCAAATAAAGTAGCTACTGAAATAAATGATGGTGGTTTTGAACCCCTTTGCAGAGGAATATCGACATATGTGATTGGTTGGCATGTAATCCAAATTATATTGGATTATTATAATTTCTCAATTGACGCAATATAAGGATCCTAGTTCGACTTGACACCTTAAAATTTCCAAGCCTGGAAATTACAGGCTGGTGTTAGTCATATTGCGTATTAAGAGAAATATATCGTTTTAAGAGCGATTTGGGGTTATATGTTCAACCCCTAGGATTGATTCATTAACACTTTGTTCTTCTAATATGATGCATTTGCATGGTAGTCTTTAAGGACTCGTATTGCATTCACACAAGATGTGGTTGGAGAACATTATCGAATTTGTTATCCTTGGTGGATTAAAGTTATATTCAGGCAGCCAACTGACTCGCTTACGTCAGATTTAACAATCCTTTGTGTTTTTAAAAAATTTGGTACAAAACCAAAAATCTAGATTAATGAGTTGATCATATCAACTTTGTAGGTCTCGTGAGGAGCCCCTTAAAAACACCAAAATCCATGCTTTAGCAGCATAGATTCTATTTTCTTTATTTCTTTCTTAAATCTGCAGTTAGAATTATGCTAGCTTAAACTCGTCTTTGAGATAGACTAGAGTTATGATTTTGATGCTCATTTTCTGTAATACTCATATAGTTGAGTTAGCATCCATAAATCGTCAAAAGTTGTACTCTTTTTCATTCGTTTCAAGTTTTGTCCCATGTGGTTTTCCTGACAAGGTTTTAACGAGGCAACATCTTGTTGACATTTAATTATTTTATTTTATTTATAATGTTGATATTTGTGCTCTTTTTCCTTCGGCCAAATTTTTTCCCATTGGGTTTTATTAGCAAGGTTTTAGTGATGCAATTTAATTCAACATGATGGTCATCCAAGGGGGAGTTATATCAATTTTAGTTGTTTAGTGGATGCCCACATTTGATTTAACCAAACCAACTTAATCATCTCCTAAGAATTTGGATTTACTTCTCACAAATACAATTTTTGTTCACATATGATAAGGTATTCATATCTTGGCACTTTGTTGAAGAAACTACATCAACTATTTCTGCAAATCATCTCCAAGAAATTAGCAATCCAAGACACAAATACCTAATGTATTGAAAGAAACATGAAGACTCGAGAACACTACTATTGGAAGACTAATACAAAAGAAGACTTCAGACACTGGAAGATTTCACACGAAAGCATTGCTATCTCCTACATTCAAGAAATTTGTTTATCGAAATTGGGAAGTGTCAACTCGAAGATTTGCAAGCCAAGATTTAATTGAAGTACTTATCATGGGGAGCATCATAGTAAAAGATATTTTACCAGACTATCACGTTGTACTCTTTTTCCTTCGTCAAGGTTTTGTCCCACTGGGTTTTCCTTGTCAAGGTTTTAATGAGGCAACATATGCATGTCCATCTCCGTCTAGATTTACTCACAATTGTACTTGTTTCCCTTCGGGGTTTCCTGACAAGGTTTTAACGAGGCAATTATCTTAGACATAATGTCATCAGGGGGAGTGTTATAAACGTGTAATTATGTTAAGAATATCTAGGGTGAATCTCGTTTATTATTGGGATGCCCTTGTGTCTAGCCCTATAAATAGAGGCTCTAATGTTTGTCTAATATACATAATGAATAAGAAATCTCTCTATTTTCTTCTCCCTATTTTCTGTCTCATTCTCCTTTTACAAGAGGGACTACTCTTCAATTTTTTGGGTGGATATTAGAAATAATAATGAGTCACCCCTTATCTAAGTTTTTTTTTAATACCAAACTTGCCCTTGATAATTAAATTAGTTAGTGTAATGATTAATTGGTGCTAGTGTAATGATTAATTAGTGAGGTTTGATTAATTAGTTGGGTATTTTTAAGAGAATAATTTTTGAGAAGAACGGTTTTTTTTTTTTTTTTTTTTTTTTTTCAAGATGGTTGATTTCGAAATGATGGTTTTGGGTACTTTAGCTATACTTCAAATTTAGTTAATGTTGCGTGAATTGGAAAAAACTTTCGAAAAAATGAAAAATTTATAACCTGATTTCGACCATGGAAATAAAGTTCGGCTACGACATCTGAAGAACAGGTAGCCGAACTCATCTGTAAGTGTAGTTCGACTAATGGTTCTGAAGACATAGGTAGCCGAACTCAGCTTTAATGGAGTTTATTTGCTGGGTTGCCCGCCTAAACCGGAGGCTTGCTTTCAGAGAAAAGTTCGGCTAGGAAAAAAAAGTTGCGACGTAACCGAACTAAAAGTTCGGCTGGGAAAAAGAAAATTCGACGTAACCGAACTCAATATATAGGTTTTCAGAGAAAAGTTCGGTTAGGAGTGCGACGTAACCGAACTAAAATTTCTGCTGGGATTTTTTTTTGCCATATGACCCGATCATCAGAGGATATGCCATTGGATTTCCTCTTCCTCATACTTGCTAAAATATGAAAAACCGTAGTTACGGTTTCGATCAATCTTCCCCAATATGTTTGTATACATAGCAAGAGATTATCTTTTATAGTAAGAATAGATATCAAAAACTAGAAATAACTAGCTTTAGGAAATTCTACCAAAATCGGAAACCGAGGCTTGTGGGGAGACAATTCCGATTTTATATCTAGGTTTTTCTTTTGGAAAACCGGTTTTTCATGGACTGGATCTTTATTTCCGATTGATTCTATGTTTTTGTCCAAAAATCTGTTTACTCTTTTATTACCAGGATTTGATAACATCATTTGAAATTCACTCAAGAATTTTCTAATAGAGTATGCAGAGAAAAATTTGAACATATTATGATATTTGTTAAAAATACTATTAGAATAAAAAACCTTGTAATATTTCAAAAGATTACTTGCTTCATTAAAACAGTTGTGAGGTGTATGAAGCAATCCATTGTTAATAGAATTATTAACTGAAAAATCATTCCTTGTAATACACGGTTTCCAAAATCGCATCATAGGTAGTGATACATTGACAGTCTTTGATCTGAAAATGTACATATATATACTTTGGTAGTTCATCCAAAATATATTTAAGATTCCAGATTTTTCAAGAACATAATAGCCATGGTTCATATAATAATGAAATTTTTTGAGAGGAATCTTATGTATTTTCAAGATACATCCTGTCTCGTATAGAATCGTATCATTGTCACAGTTAGTATCAAACACAATGATATACAACTCTATCGGATCCAAAGTATTATGTAAGTCACCCAAGACATACATAGATATAATTCCAATTCTTAAAACATTTAGGAGTAAGAGTATTACATACTTCATTCGTGTTTTCCACCACGATTTTTTGAAGTAGTCAAATCCTGCCGTTACGTTAACTGAATCACTCATTAGATTCATTTTCTTATTGGTTGGATCGCACCAAACACAGATTGTTAGATCTTTTCGTGTTTTCCTGCTCTGATACCAATTGAAAAGACGAGGGTACCCAAATATACCTCAATCTAAAACTTTTCCACCTATAAGTCCTTTCTCCGAAAGTGATTGTCTATGGACTGAGTCGAGACAATACAACTAATCGGTTCACACTTCGTGTGATCGTCTATGGATACGAGATCGAGACAATACAACAACAAGATAACTTGCCTGATTGACTATGGATACAAGATCGAGACAATACAACAACGAAGTATGTTTACTTGATAATAGGTTCGGACTTAACCAAACACAATAGCATTGATATCAAGTAAATAGGAATTAACGATTGTGTATTTTGCTTCTAATTACAATAAAAACAATTATAATTGCGGAAATAGAAAAGTAAAAGACACAGCAAGATTTTGTTAACGAGGAAACCGCAAATGCAGAAAAACCCCGGGACCTTGTTCATAATTGAATACTCTCAGGATTACCGCTATACAAAATCTAAACCAACTTCGTATAGTTGAGACCAAGCAACTAAATCTATAGTTCACCTAGTTCCGCCTGTATCCCTGCGCCTCCAACTTGTAATAAGTCACGCACTTGGTACAATTCCTTTGGTTCGTATTCCAAACAGTAAAGGAACAACAAATCTGTTCGGTAACAACTCTTTTCAAACAAGTGATATGAGTTTGACAAAAGGCTCTTCCGTTTATCCCAATAAACTCCTTTGTCAGGTTCTTAGATCAATCTATCAACAACTACCAAAGTAATTATTTAGACTATGCAATCAATACTTGGAATCACAAAGAATTGTATTGATGTCGATCTACTCAACTAATTAATCAAGGTTATCACAAAGATAAATCGATTATAATCGGATCCCCAGCCGATCAAGTATTGTGCACACCAAAGATTATGAACTCTAATCAGAAATATTCTTTGTCTTCAAATCTTCTTAAATCTTCAATAAACACATGCACACAATCAACTTGAATCTCTTGTGATCAATCACACACAGAACGGAGTCTGTTAACAATACATTATCACAAGACGTCTTTAGATCTACAAACAGCCTAAAGATCAATTCTCTAAGACCCGGACCAGATGTCAAACCAGAAAAATCACTGGGTCAGGGTCAATTGGTTAGACCAGTGGTTAAACCAGTGGTTCACTGGGTCAATAATATATACACATATAAGAGACAATTTAGCTTGTTGTATAATATGGTTCATGTAAAACTCCTATGTAGTCTCTGCCAACGTCCCAAGTGTCCCACTACTCCACCCTACGTGGCTTTGCTTGAGATATTCTCAAGTACTCCCTCTGTCCCTAATTAGATGAGCTATTTGGTTTTTAGTTTGTCCACAAATAGATGAGCTATTTCACTAATCAAGGGGATATTTCTAAAACTACCCTTTTAATTGATTATTTTTTCTATAAGAAATATGTATAATTTGATAGTCATGTTTATATTCGTTGCGTAGGTGTTTTAAAATGCTTTTCAACGGTATAAAGTTTATAAAAAACCGTGGTATAGTTTAAGAGATAAATCGTTTCTAAATTTTACTAATTATTGTCCATAAGGGTATAATTGTAAAGAATACTTAAATATACTCCACTTTCCTCCTTGCCTTAAAATTTGTGCAAACTACAAGTAGCTCATCTAATTAGGGACGGAGGGAGTAATTATTAATTATCTTTATTTTTTATTTTTTACAAGATTCCATTTTGAGAAAATCTCTTCTGTTCTTCATCTTCTTTCTTCTTTTCCTGTTTCGTTTTCTGCTTCTCACCCCCATCGTTCTATCCAAACCGACTAATTATCACATGCAATCCCCAACAATTTATCAAATCACACAGTTGCTTAATCTTACCCGATTGATTGACAATCGGAGGAAATCTTTGTTCTTAGGTTAATGTATATACCAAAAAATACCTTAACACATGGACGGCGATTATGAGCTGAAGCTGGATACAAGCATACAACGACATACACCGAATCAGTTCTGAGTTAGCTTAGAATCTAAGCGGATGTCATTTTAGTAATAAACTAGTGTCTCCTTTCCCTATAAAGAGGAAAGATATGGAGGAGAAGGGGACAGACTTTTGGGAGCTAGAAAAGGAGGAGTAAGAAATCCACTATCTCTGAAGAGAGGAATAATAGTTGGATTGGTTTGCTACATTCGTTTTATCTTCGTTTACCTTCGTTTGCCTTCGTTTTACCTTCGTTACTAAAAACTTACACTGAACTCCATCTCTAATGGAGCTTCATGACCTCTGTAATCAAACCCAAACTTAGTAAAACTTTTACTACCACTACCCCGTGGATGTAGGCGATGCCGAACTACGTAAATCACTTGAGTTATTGTTTCTTTATTTCCCTGCACCTTATATTTTTCTCTTTATTTATTTATATTCTCATATGATTTTATCTATTTTTTGTCTTTTTAATTAATTGAATGTGAAACCAAACAAATGATGTTCACATTTTGGGGCTAGAAACAGGGAATGGGTAAAGGATTTATTCTACCTAATCCTATCATAAGGGTATTCCCATATCCTATATCCTAGGTCGTTCCCACGAGGAGCGGTGGAAATATCGTAACCAATATCTCTAATAAAACTAACCAAGAAGAATATTTATGTGTTTTAGAAAAATAATTTGAAGAAGAAAATAATAACTAAGCTAATAAAAAAAAAAATCAATAAGAGAAACGGTAACTAGGGTCTATGGACTCCACTACTATTTATAATTCGCACCGAAAAGAATTCAAATCCAAATTTATGTATACGTCTTTGTTCTATTGCAACACCTATTATTGATATATGTTTTTGATCATAAACTCGCATCTCCTAAGTATAGCCAATCAAATTATCTAAGCATGACCTATCAAATTATAATGACGAGGGAATTATCGAAAACATAATTTATAGATTCACAATTTTCATTTGCATCGTCTAAGCATAACCCATCAAAAGATTTAACCTAAGCATGAATTATCAAATACTAACAAATACAATTGCAAACTATATGAATTTATGAATAGAGGCTAATACAAAGCCGGTGTGCAACAACTCATATTCTAATAAATCGATAAACATAATTATAGACTTGAAATTCATTTGTACTGACCTATTACCAAAATAATTCCAATTTATTTCATAATTGTCTATGCTTAAAGTAGTTTCCACCAAAAACCCTAGCTACAAAAGGTTTAGAACATATCAAAGGGTTTCTTAAAACCCATCAAAAACAATAACAAGAGAAGAAAGATTAAACCAATATCGCTTCCTCTTCTCTTGGTCTTGTGCTGTCAAACACAGCGGCGACAGCTTCCAGTCCTCTTCTCCCCTGTGTTGCGGTGCCAACACCGACCCAAACTAGTTTCCTTTCATAGCTTTTCTATTTTAGCTTACTTTAGATTTCCTGGTTAATTAGGACTCTACTTCTTGTTCTGCAAGTCTAAGCAGTTATATATACTACATCTTAGCTTTGTAAAAGACTTAAGAATTAATACGAGAAACTCTTCTTCAATCTCTTCTAGTCTTCTTTTCTTCTTCTCAATCTTCTTATTCTCTTAATTCTTCTTATTATCAGGGTTCTATACCTATTTTCAGTTACGTAAACCTTGTGTTTTGGTCTAGAACCCTAACATCTGGTTCAGAGCAGGTTTATCCTGTACCTAATTTTACACCAAATTTTTTTCTAATGGGTCATGATTATACAGACAATTTGAAGCTTGTCAATGATAACATCACAAAGCTAACGACGAAGTTTGATGAGATTCTTTCTAAACTCCAAGATGATTTGAAGCTACGGGATGAAGCTCGTAAGGAAGATAACACTGCTAGAGATGCTCAAACTACTGCAATCACAAGGTTAACAACTGCGTTAACCACGACGTTTACAACATCACTCACGTCTTCTTTACGTACTGTTTTTGATGAGTATATGCCAAAGACGAATACTGGGAATGAGAGTGCCAACCCTAAATCCAGACAACGTATACCACCCTTATTGGATACTCCTCCTTGTGTTCAGCTTAAGTTTCCCACATTCGATGGCACTGATCCTGATGGATGGATTTTTCAAGCAGAGCAATATTTCACCTGGCATGTTATTGCTAACAATCAAAAAGTAAACTTAGCCGCTGCACATCTCAAAGGTGAAGCTAATGCATGGTTCCGATGGAAGCGTACGCAGATACAGATTCTGACATGGGTAACTTTTTGTACCCATATTCGTGAACGGTTTCAACTTAATTTTGTTGATCCTAAGATAGCTATCTCTACAATTAAACAGAAGGGTTCTGTTAAGGATTTTCTTCCAGAATTTGAAAGTCTTTTGAATCAGGTTGATTTTGAGGAGAGCCATCTGATAAATCTTTTCATATTGGCATTAAAACCAGAAGTTGGCAATGTGGTTAAGTTACTGGAACCCACATCTTTATCTTCTGCTTTTAAAAAAGCACTGAATCAAGATGAAGTTTTGTTAACCACTAAACAATCATGGAGATCAAGACAATCCTCTTTTCCTAATTCTTCCCAGATTAACAAATCTCCTATTCCTGCCGGTTCCAAACGTCTTACAGTGGAAGAACAGAGGCAACGTCAAGCAAAGGGATTGTGTTTTAATTGTGATGAACAATACAGTAAGGGGCATGTTTGTGTTAAACCTCGTTTATTGTTCTTAGAAGTGGCTGATGACAAAGAAGACTTATGTGCTAATGAAGTTACTGAGGAGAAAGTGGATATGGAATTTTCACCTGAAGTTCCAGAAAACCCTACAATATCTCTTCACTCTTTATCGGGTTCTTCTTTCCCTAAAGCAATGCGAGTTCAAGGGTATACAAAATCTCAACCTCTTTGTATTTTGATTGACTCTGGCTCTACACATAATTTTCTGCATCCTAAATGGGCCAAACATTGTGGCTATTCTGTAAAACCCGATGAGGTTGTTTTACAAGTTACTGTGGGTGATGGAAATAAGCTGCAGACTAAGGGGTGTTGCCGCAATGTTCCTCTCAAACTTCAAGATTATTCGTTCACACCAGATTTCTATTTGCTAGAAATTAGTGGTTATGATGCTGTTTTAGGAGTTCAATGGCTAAGTACATTGGGTCCAGTTACATGGGATTTCTCAAAACTGACGATGCAGTTCAAAGTTAATGATACAGCCGTCTTTTTACAAGTAAATCATTGCTCTTCAGTTATGTTCATGGATTCTGTGCCCATGCAATATTTACTATGTCGAGAAAGTTATGCAGTCTTTCTCCAATTATCAGCCATTAATACTTCATTGAATGCGTCGGTTACGGCGTCAACGGATCATTCGCCAGCCTTACAAGAGCTTCTTTCCAAGTTTGCTGATATTTTTACAACTCCAACTTCCTTACCTCCAGCACGAGAACAAGATCATCGTATCCCATTGGTTTGGGCTCTACCCCGGTCAATGTACGGCCGTATCGATATCCGTACTTTGAGAAAAGTGAAATTGACAAGATTGTATCCGAATTGCAACAAGTCGGGCTTTATTAGATCAAGTACCAGTCCTTATTCTTCCCCAATATTGATGGTCAGAAAGAAGGATGGCTCCTGGCGTATGTGTGTGGATTATCGTGCCTTGAATAAGCTAACTGTCAAAGATCGATTTCCAATTCCGGTAGTCGATGAGTTATTGGATGAATTACATGGTGATCGCATATTTACCAAGCTTGATTTACGTTCTGGTTATTACCAGATTCGAGTGCACCCTGCTGATATTTCCAAAACAGCTTTCAGAACTCATGATGGCCACTATGAGTTTCTGGTTATGCTTCGGCCTCTCAAATGCACCATCTACTTTTCAAGGTTTGATGAACACCATCTTTCGAGCATATTTAAGGAAGTTCGTGTTAATATTTTTTGACGACATCTTGATTTATAGTAAGAATTTGTCAGATCATCTAACCCATTTATCTCTGGTGTTTGAATTGCTTCGCATTAACAACCTATTTGTGAAGGAATCTAAGTGCACTTTTGCACAGCCAACAGTGGGATACTTGGGACATGTTATTTCCTCTGAGGGAGTTTCTGTGGAGCAAGAAAAGATTGAGTGTATCTTATCTTGGCCTGTACCTCAAACAATTAAAGAGTTACGTGGATTTTTAGGTTTGGCAGGCTACTATCGCAAATTTGTCAAGAATTTTGGCAAAATTAGTGCCCCATTGACCCAGTTATTGAAGAAAGACGCTTTCGCGTGGAGTGCTGATGCTACTGCTGCCTTCAAACTACTTCAGCAAGCTTTAACCACGACTCCAGTCCTGATTTTGCCAGATTTCTCAAAGGAATTTGCCATTGAATGTGATGCTTCAGGAAGTGGTATTGGTGCTGTGTTATTACAGTCCGGAAGACCTGTTGCTTTTCACAGTAAACCTTTGGCTCCCAAACACCTTGCTTTATCTGTTTATGACAAGGAGATGCTCGCCATTATTTCAGCAGTGCAAAAATGGAGGGCTTATTTGTTAGGCAGTCATTTCAAAATTTATACCGATCATAAAAGTTTGAAGTACTTTTTAGATCAGAAGTTGTCTTCCATGGAACAGCAGAAATGGGTTTCCAAGCTTCTGGGTTACGACTATGAGATTATCTTTCGACCTGGCAAGGACAATGCTGCAGCTGATGCATTATCTAGAAATTTCAGCTCCAATTTCAGTTTATCTACACCGGTCTTTTCAGGATTACAAGAGATCATTCAGGAGTGCCATGATGATGAAGAAATGGGTAATCTCATTCATCAGTTAACAATTTCTCCAGATTTCAAACCCCATTTTACTTACACTGCAGGGATTCTACGTTACAAAGGTCGTATAGTGGTGGTTTCCACTTCTCCATGGTGTGTTAAGCTACTGGAAGAATTCCATTCACACCCTATTGGTGGCCATTCAGGATATTTACGTACTTACAAGCGGGTACAACAGAGTTTTTATTGGAGAAGTTTAAAGAAGTCGGTCAAAGACTTTATTTCGCAGTGTGATATCTGCCAGAGAAACAAATCAGAATCCATTGCTCCACCAGGACTTTTAAGTCCTTTACCCATACCTTCAGATGTGTGGATTGACATCAGTATGGATTTTATCGATGGCTTTCCATCCTCTAACAAGAAGAATTCAATTCTGGTGGTGATTGATCGGCTATCTAAATATGCTCACTTTATATCGTTAACTCATCCATACACGGCTAGTTCAATTGCAGAAATTTTTGTTCGTGAAATTGTTCGCTTACACGGAATGCCAAGGAGTATAGTTAGTGACAGAGATCCTATTTTCATCAGCAAATTCTGGGAGGCCTATTTCTCATTGTAGAATACTAAGTTATGTCATAGCTCTGCATATCACCCACAATCTGACGGGCAAACTGAGGTAACTAATCGAACCTTAGAATGTTATTTGCGGTGTTTTGCTGGTATGAAGCCAAAGGATTGGACAAAATGGCTTCCGTGGGCTGAATGGTGGTACAATACAAGTTACCATTCTGCCATTCGAATGAGTCCTTATCAAGCACTCTACAGCCGTCCTCCTCCCCGCCATTCTGACTTATCTTCCGGGTTCATCCTCGGTCCATGATGTTGATTTGAACCTGCAAGCTCGTGACCACACACTACAGTTACTGAAGTCCAATTTACATGCTGCTCAAGACCGTATGAAGAAATACACTGATGATCATCGTACAGAACGCACATTTGCAGTAGATGATTGGGTCTTCCTTCGACTTCAACCTTATAGACAACGAACAGTGGGACAACAGTCTTTCTCGAAGCTATCTCCCAAGTTTTATGGCCCTTTCCGCATCCTGGAAAAGATAGGTTATGTGGCTTATCCATTGGAATTGCCTATCACTAGTCGCATTCATCCGGTATTCCATGTTTCTCAGCTTAAACTTAAGCTTGGTTCAGCAAATTCTCAGGCAAATGACTCTAACCAGATATTATTGACTACGACAAGTGGGAACCTGATATCATTCTTGATAGAAAAATGTATAAGAAAGGTAAGGGGGCAGGAACACGTTGGTTAGTCAAATGGAAGAATCATCCACAAGAAGATGCAACTTGGGAAGATGCGGATGATTTTTTAATCAAGTTTCCAGATTTTCCAGCTTGAGGACAAGCTGATTTTCAAGAGGGGTGGGATGTTGCGGTGCCAACACCGACCCAAACTAGTTTCCTTTCATAGCTTTTCTATTTTAGCTTACTTTAGATTTCCTGGTTAATTAGGACTCTACTTCTTGTTCTGCAAGTCTAAGCAGTTATATATACTACATCTTAGCTTTGTAAAAGACTTAAGAATTAATACGAGAAACTCTTCTTCAATCTCTTCTAGTCTTCTTTTCTTCTTCTCAATCTTCTTATTCTCTTAATTCTTCTTATTATCAGGGTTCTATACCTATTTTCAGTTACGTAAACCTTGTGTTTTGGTCTAGAACCCTAACACCCTGTCTGTCACGAACAGAGATTAACCAAAACCCAAAAAAAACGATCCTCCAAACCGGCCTCCCTTTCTTTTCTGTCTTTGTTCGTTTATATAGCAGCTGTAGACGACTGAGACCTAGCAGGAATTGCCCAAGCGCCAAAGCCCAGACCATCAGATCCATTATAGCGTACCATTTCCATTCGTCTCAGCATCTCTCGGCACCAGCATACCAGCTCCGGCAAACACTAACTCCACTCGGACCAAAGCAGTCAACACTAGTCAGTTCTGTAGACAAACCCCCCATAACTATTATTACCAGAACCCCATATTCCATTCATGTTGTTGCTGTTACATACACCATTATATCGGCCATCTTGAGTCCATGAATTGAATCGAACAACAACTCCATCTAATGACCCTGAATTCGATCACCACTACCTATCATCCATTCTTCCCTTGGCTGCAATCAACTGGTTCACTCGATCATTAACAAGAATCCTGACTACATCTTTACTTCTTTGCTGTTTCGATTCCTCCATTACTCCGTCGACTCATCAAACAAAATCCATTGATTCAACTACGGCAAAGCTTCCTCCACCAGTTGCACCTGCAACAGCTCAACCACGGCCAACTCCATTCCAGTTCGTCTTGCTTCTTCGATCCCATCTAACTCCGACTACAGTTCATTCCATTCGTTGCTGGAGCAATCAACATCTCTCAAATTTTGGAAGAGAGTTTACTGCCATCTTCAGTTCACGCCAATATCCATTTGAACTCAATGATACGAAACCCATCTATTATCCCTTTCACCATGTTACAAAGGAATTCTTGTTATCTGTCGAGAATCCGTTGATGTCGATCAACGTCCAATCAACCCATCTCTGCCATCGTTCTCGGAGGAAACCCATCTTCATAATATCCGTTCCAAGCTCGAGTTCAACTGCCAAACTCGTTCTCAAGTCTAGCCAAGCACCACGTTCAACTCCCTGAGCTTTGCTTTGCTGCCAACAGAAGGACCAAGCAGCTTTGCCTTCTTCTAATTTAAACACGTACATCACCACCAGCTCCTTGTCTCGCTCCCATGGCACCAACAACACACTTCTTACACTCTAGCACCAAACTGCTCTGCATTCCTCTCCAGTTCCTCCATCACAGCCAAACCCGAGCTCTTCTCTTTCTCATGCACAATCCCATTTTTAAATTCATCCCAATGCAGAAACCCCTAACAATTCGTTGTTGTGATAATCAACTTCTCCATCAGAACCTTCTTCATTACCTGCTACAGATTCATCTCAGAACTAGGCTCCATCTCCATTCAATTCCCATGTTGTTCTCGGCACAAGAAAAATCGAGAACTGCAGTCCTGAAACCCATTCGTTCCCATGCCTTCAGCACCTTCAGTAAGCGCTTCCTTTCTCCCATCTAGTCTGGATATGTGAGTAGCAGCAACAATTAATTCCACCTCCACTATTAGCATCAATTCAGCTTCTTTGCTCCTTCAACTGCACAGCAGCTCCATCGACTTCAGTTCGAGTAGAAGATAGGAACCCATTGCAGTCGCCAACCCATCACTGCCATACATTATTCCGATCTCCTCAGCGTCATCAGACTCACGCTCAAAACTCCCATTTCTCCGTCATCATTGTCTATTGTTGGTATCGGAGAGAATCACCGTTTGCACAATAGCTTTGATGCAGTAGAACATATCCATCCTTCCCATATCCGGTTGACTAGCTGCTTCTTGAATAGTAAAATGAGAATTTAATTCAATCTGACCACGTCTTCAAGCCAAATCATATTCCACTGCCAAAATGTGGTGTCTAAGGCCACTTGCCACTGCTCTTCAGTTTGTTTAACCAACACCCTAGCTCTTGCCACTTGCACCACGTTAAAACTTAAACAATACATACACTCCACTTATCTTTTGGTTTCCTAGGAACTAACGTGCTCGACTCAAAGCAAGTGCAAACATTTCTTTCCTCTTCTTCTTGTCGTAAATGGGGAGTTAGAAATAGCCACAGTGAGCTTTCTCTTCTTTTAGTCGTTGCCTGAAGGAGTGGCATTAGAAATTCTTCTCGTAAATGCTTTTAAACTTGTATTTTAGCCGTTTATCCTTGGATGACCGGATTTACTTGTACTTTCTACAAAAGCACTAAAATAGTGTTATTAACCAAAATATCGAGTCCTAGCTAATATAAATATGGGTATAAAATGTAGCACCTACGTTCTTATCAACTTACGTCAGCAAACGAGATGATGATACACATTCCCGACGTGAAGGGCACCAGACATTTAAGCTATTTGACATGATGATCCGACGTAAAAATGCCAAACGGAAAGAGGAGTTCCAGAGGAGCGAAAATCTACCAATTATACCACATGAATTCCAAAGTCTTATGCAGGTGCATGACCAGATTGTCGCATCCACTAAAATCTCACTGATAAAAGGTTCAACTATAAAAACGACATAAAGCCACTGCTGGCCCATCAATGTTGCTACCATGAAGAGGAGAGCCCAGTTCAAGTGTATAATATAGCACCGACAACGCACTAAAGAGCAAAGATGGTAGACCCTGCAGTCCAACGATACAATCACGCCCGTAAAAGCCAACCCAAGGTTGCTGTAAAGCCGTTATGTAACTACAGCGGCTCAGGACGATGATATTTCCGAGCGCCTCGTCCAGCAACGATAATCGAGACTAACGTCGATGACGCATAGTCTAGCAACGACGAAGATGTAAAGATGGACGGTGATTCAAAGCTCAATACAGGTGAACCATAGTTCGACGATTGACGGTCCGATCCCGACGACGAAGATCTAAAGTCCTGTTACGAAGACGATGAGCCAAATACTTCCACGAGGATGGAGTATCTCCAGTCCCTCAATACAATAGTGCAGCTAACATTCCCCACTCCGAAGACACATGCACCCGATGTACAAGGCTACCTGACGTGCAGTTTCTCCAGCGTAAAATACGATGCTTGACCAAATGTGAAAGCTTCATGTTGATGGTGGTTTTTAGCTTAGGGATAAAATCATAAAACCGTACATCTGACATGACGTCACTATGACCAATAGCGCATTTATTAAATCAATCAGCGTATTTATGTAAGAATTACCAGGGTACCTTTTTTTTATATACATGTGTCATGTTCCACGACAGAACCCTTAGTATTAACTAACATCACCTCTGTATACACCTAACCCTAATTCTATCACCGTTCCAATGGAAAACCATGACAACCACGTCTCTGCGCCAAGGCATGCCAACCATGCCAGCCACACCACCGTGCCAACGGCAAACCATGCCAGCCGCACCACCGTGCCAATGGAAAACCATGCCAGCCACGTCTCTGCGCCAAGGCATGCCAACCATGCCAGTCACGTCTCTGCGCCAAGGCATGCCAACCATGCCAGCCGCACCACCGTGCCAATGGCAAACCATGCCAGCCACGTTTCTGCACCATGGCATGCCAACCATGCCAGACGCACCACCGTACCAATGGCAAACCATGCCAGCCACGTCTCTGCGCCAAGGCATGCTAACCATGCCAGCCGCACCACTGTGCCAATGGCAAACCATGCCAGCCACTTCTTCACGCCGAAACGAATGGTTGCAATAATCAACGGCTACCCTTCTCTTCGATATACAGATCTCGACCATCCAAGTTCTCCACCTAACGCACGGCAACTTTCGGCCCAAGGCCAAACACCACGGTTTGCACCAAACACTAGTTTTGGCCGCGCCTATACCATGCCAGCCTCTCCTTCACGTCATTGGTTGCTAAAACGAAGGGTTACAACGATCAACGACCACCCTTCCATTTAAGATGCAGATCTTAGTCATCCAAAGTCACCAGCTGACGCATGGCAACTTGCGACCCAAAGCCAAAACACACGTTTTGCACCTAAACCCTAATTTGGCCGCGCCGACTCTTTGACAAGGCCATGACTCAACGCTGGCTGCTACAAACGAAGGATTGCAATAATCAACGGCTACCCTTCTCTTTGAGATGCAGATCTCGACCACACAAGTTCGCCACCTGGCACATGGCAACTTGCGGTCCAAAGCCAAAACACACGGTTTGCACCTAAACCCTAATTTGGCCGCGCCTACTCTATGGAAAAGCCATGCTCAACGCTGGATGCTAAAACGAAGGGTTTCAATAATCAACGGCAACCCTTCTCTTTGAGATGCAGATCTCGACCACACAAGTTCGCCACCTGACGCATGGCAACTTGCGGCTCAAAGCCAAAACACACGGTTTGCACCTAAACCCGAATTTGGTCGCGCCTACTCTTTGACAAGGCCATGACTCAACGCTGGCTGCTATAAATAAAGGGTTTCTATAATCAACGGATACCCTTCTCTTTGAGATGCAGATCTCGACCACACAAGTTCGCCACCTGACGCATGGCAACTTGCGGCCCAAAGCCAAAACACACGGTTTGCACCTAAACCCTAATTTGGCCGCGCCTACTCTTTGGAAAATCCATGCTCAACGCTGGCTGCTAAAACGAAGGGTTGCAATAATCAACGACTACCCTTCTCTTTGAGATGCAGATCTCGACCACACAACTTCGCCACCTGACGCATGGAAACTTGCGGCCCAAAGCCAAAACACACGGTTTGCACCTAAACCCTAATTTGGCCGCGCCTACTCTATGGCATGCTCAACGTTGGCTTCTAAAACGAAGGGTTGCAATAATCAATGACTACCTTTCTCTTTGAGATGCAGATCTCGACCACACAAGTTCGTCACATGACGCATGGCAACTTGCGTCCCAAAGCCAAAATACATGGTTTGCACCTAAACCCTAATTTGGCCGCGCCTACTCTATGACAAAGCCATGCTCAACGCTGGCTACTAAAACGGAGGGTTGCAATAATCAACGGCTATCCTTCCCTCTGAGATGCAGATCTCGACCGTTCAAGTTTTCCACCTAACTTACGGCTCAAATCCAAAACATCACGGTTTGCATCTAAACCCCAAATTTGGCCGCGCCTATTCTTTACAAAAGCTATGTCGACTCTAACATGGCCACTGGCATGCCACCATGCCACACGTAACACCTTGTTACACATTTTTCCATGAAAACACTCGAGACATCTAACACATGTCACAAACTGGGGGATGCTCATAAATGCTATTGGTTTGGCGGTTTACAGCGTGCGACGTACACTACACCCGTTACATGAAAGTGTCATAAGAATGAGTCGGTTAGTAAATACAAGGAATAATGGTGAAACGCTCCTTTCATTATGGAACATAAATTCCAGGCGTTACCCATTTATCACCTCCTTCCACTTTACTCAGCCGTTTCCATTTTCTACGAGACCAGAGTACGTTATGTTACGACTTGTATAAATAGGTCTTACCTATTTCCACCAAAGAACAAGTTTTAGGTGAGGAGCATACAACACTCAGAAATTACTTGCTAGCTTTCCCATCTGTTAGCTTTCACTTTCTGATACAAGTCAAATAACTACTCTTCTAGAATCAACTATTCTGGTCTCAACACTTTCTTCGCTTCTCTCCCTAAAACGAACCCTTCTCCTTCACTTTGTGACCGAAGCAAGTCTAGAACGGCCATTTCTTGGTTTAGGCCAGATTTGTACAGATTTATCTCTCGAATCTAAAGTACTCCCTTGCAGTACATTATTCAGTTTCTCACCCACTCACGTGAAATTACCGAAATCAGCAGAAATCGTTTTCACCCTCAAAAAATTGGCGACCACAGCGGGAGGATTGATCTTTCGGTCACGTTGTCATTTTTCAACTCTCAATCTCATCGTTTGACTTAGATCTCGGAACGGTAGCAACAAATGATCCGCTCAGGGATCAACGACCCAGTTACCAGTCGTAACAGTTACCAGGCGTAATACAACAAGAGCCGACTGGGGACTTCAAAAAAAAAAAGCAAATGATTCGCTTAGGATCGACGGCTACGGGGAACAACTGGGGACTTCTCACGGGCAATTCAACGTCGCCCGGACTTGTGGTTTGGGATCTGTTTTGTTGAAGTAGGTAATAAAAACAAGTAAGTCCGGCCAGGATACATAACCAATTACTATAGGTTTCCACGTTGAAACCAAACACCGTGTTATTCCCAAGTTTCATCCCGTACTTTCCCCCGTCATGCAATATTCACGGTTTCACAATTTTCCTAGATGATTTGCTACCTACACTTGCAACTCAGACTTTAACATATCAAAAGACCATTATCCCAAAATAATCCAAAAACTCTTATAAAAAGCAATCATCTATCAATCCAAAAAAAAAAAAAACCGAACCATAAACTAGGCGTTTATTTGCCTTTCAAAAAAAAAAAAACCAAGGAAAGGAGTTTCAGAAAAGTAACACGCTCAAGGAAAATCGCTCAACAACGGCTCGTTCTTCTTGGAGAAAACGTTCTTCATACTTTGAAGGGCCGCCTGCTTTAGTTTCAACTCCTGAGATAACTTCTCCAGCTCCTGGAACAACTTATCGACTTCTGCCGCCTGACGATTAATCGAATCCGTAGAAGGACCATTAACCGTTTCAGCCTACAGTCTTTGGATCTCAGAAAATCCCTTGCAGAACCATGAGACATTAAACTCAAAGTCTACACACATATCCCGGTGAAACTTCCAGCTTGAGATCACATCTCCGGAAACAGTGTGACCAGTCACGTTGCATATATGGTGAATTGAAGATAAAGCTTCTTCCACACGCTTGACCAATGCAAATCGGCTAGTGAGCTTCTTGGTCGTGGCGATATGTCCATATTTTTCCCATATCCTGGTATACAACTCCACATACTTGGCTGGCACACTGAAGCCTCCAACCAACACATGGTCTTCGTGGGGATTCAAATATGGAGGCACGAAAATGGCGCCCCGCAATCGAATCTCTGCGATCTGGCAAAGGATTCGACCACGACCGCACCAATGGTCGCCGAAGTACTTTCCACCATCTGGGTTTCATCGTTATCAACGTCCATCTCTGAGCCACCTATAGGCGCGGCCTCCACGGCTGGACCTTCATTGTGGCGAGTCTCCACCTCAAGACCCTCTTTAGAAACAATCCCCTCCTTCAACATTACGATTTAGTTTTCACTCAAAAAAAAAAGAGGGCAAAAAAAAGAGAAGAGGAACGCATAAACTTACCGACTCATTTGCGGATTCGCCGAAGGAATACTCGGTGTCACCTTCGGAAGCACTTTCATCATCACTGCTGGATCCTGATCTTTCTTCTTCCTCAGGAGACTTAGTAGCCGATTTCTGACTATGTGCGAGTTTGGAAAAGGGGTTTGCGCTGTCATGGCCCTGAATCGGAAAAGAAAAGATGTTTAGCAACAAAACCGAAGATTTGTTTGAATCAGTCAAATCAAGAAGGATCCGCCCATACCCGTGTGTTGAAAGAACTGAAAGTCACGAGAGCCGACGAATCCGACTCGAAACCACCCGCACGGTTCTTAGACCTTCGCTCCTTTTTCTGAGAACTGTCCGGAGATTTTCGCTTAGGAGTAAAAGGCTCCCTCAACAGTGGATGTTCCGGTAAAGTCACAGAGGAAGGCCTTCCGCGGGGGTTGTCATTGGACTTCGATCTGGGAGCAAGAAAGTAAGGCTCTTACCTGGTGCGAGAACACTGGCGTTAAGAACAGTTGGCAACGGTTCTTCCGAAGCAACCAACTGATGAATAAATGGTACCTCTTGGTCAAAACCCATATGCCGAGCCGCCCTGTCGATATTATAAGGGACCTCCTTGCAACATCCTCAAAAAAAAAAAGATGGCACGTGTCCAGGGATACAACTCCGCATAAATACGACTTCTCCAACACTTGTATTCTTCCCGGACGAAATCAAAGTCAAGTTCGGAGCAGCGGAAAAAATGTTCGGCTGAACTATGGACGCGTGAACTGGAGCCCAGGGATGAAAAGTAACAACATAGACATTATCAAGAAAATCAATGAGCTTCACTCCAGATCTTGGATGCCTATTAGACCAGCGCAGAATTCGAGAGCCGCCGCAAGACTCAGGAAGCGGAGCCAACGGTTTAGGAGCGTACTTTACGAAATGCTCTCACAACCATGCCTGGAGGAAAGCAACGTGAACATACGAGTCTACCTTCAAATAACCTTTTGAAACATACATATCCGCAACCAGATGATCCAAATGGGTGTACAACGAACCAAGAAACAAGCCCCCAATTGGAAGAACGACGCCTTTCGCCAGTTTGATAGAAAATTTAATAATCCATCGCCTTATCTCCTTCTTGACAGAGCCGTCATCAAAAATATCTCTGGACAACCACAGAGCTAAAAACGCGGCAACATGGAGAGTGTCATCTAATTCTAGGTCCACCTCCGACTCATCAGGGAACCACTCAGACACCCACCAGCTGTAAAAGCACTTCGTCTCGTGATCCTTTCGGACGAACCCTTTTGACTTCTCGACAAGGGCGGCATACATCTCCTCTTCATCTTCAGACAACGTGATATCAAGATTCCCTGTTATGGGAAGGTTCAGCAAGACGGCTACGCTCTCTAAAGAGATGGTCATTTCTCCCCACCTGCGTATGGAAGTATGAGTATCTGGACACCATCTGGAGACAAATGTGATCAAGCCCTGGATGTCTTTCCTAACTTGAAGTGTTGCAGAAGCCGTGATAGATCCAATAATCTGCGCCTTGGTCAAATTGGCCGTCACATGGTCTTAACCTATCATGAATTGCATCCACTTATCAAAAGAACGCAAATCTATGACAGATTTTGAAGTCGATGGGAGAAGTAGGATATTCTTTCCTCTGCAGACAAAATCGCATTATGCGCCTTGGGCGAACCGACTGGACCTCTCTTTCATTTTCTGAACCAGTCAAAAGAACCGCCACATACTTGGGATGGGTTTTCCTAGGTGAAGAAGACATTGTAAAAAATTCATCATCCGCATTTGGATTGGAGTTGCTAACGTTCTTTGGTACAGTTGCAAGGCTCTTCCCAAGTGACATCTTAACATAATTCCTTATGCTAATGAAGTAACTACAATGGAACAAAACGAAGAATTACTACCTCGAAGAAAAAGCATACATAAAGTATTACCAATATCGGTTACGAACAATAACGTGTTTGTCACGGAAATTTCTCTTTGCCCACACGTCACGACATACGTGACTAGGAGAATAGGGATTGATGCTACCCAACGAGGCATATTTAATGTCAAGGGAAATACGCTACTGGTCAAAATCAGATAGTACCGCGGGAAACATGCGAAGTCACGGAAAGTACAACCCAGGTCAAGTCATGCTCTATCATGAAAATACGCTCGCAGCCAAGGGACGTATATTTTCACACTACCACAAAAGGGAAAAAACTTCTTGTTTGCATCGAGAAGCAGTTTGGCCCGCGAAGACATGTCAGCGCCGCACCGAGCCAAGTCGCGCCCAAGCCGCACCAAGCTGAGCCAGCGCCGCACCGAGCAAAGTCGCGCCCAAGCCGCACCGAGCCGAGTAGCGCCCAAGCCACACCAAGCCGAGACAGCGTCGCACCGAGCCAAGTCACATCCAAGCCACACCGCGCCCGAGCCGAGTCGCGCCCAAGCCAAGCCGTGTCCAAGCTGAGCCAAGACAAGTTGTGCCAAACCTCTTCCAACGCCTCACCGAACCGATCGCTAGCGGATCCATTCCGAGCCGCGCAATACCTGCGGCTCTCATTTCAAGCTGACACATTGCCAAATCAAGCTGACATCCTGCATTTCAACCAACAATCGCATCTACTATTTTCACGGTCTAACCAGTAAACGACGCAAGTAGAATTCATGCAAGGCCGTCATATAACACCCCGTTTTTCGGGCCCGGATCCTGCCCGAAAACCCGAAGTGCTACTTGGATACCATAGCCGAAGCCCGGCTACTAAGCCCAAGCTCTTTAAGTAATTCATTTGGGCTAATTTAATTTATGCTCAAATTAATATTTTTATCGCAGCGGAAAACTTAGAAAAATTATTTAGGAAAATCTAACCGTTGATTTAGCCTAATTTTACATCCACCGGAAACAAAACACATTTTGGTTCACAAATAAAAATATCAATACCGTTCATGTTTTATGATTTAATTAATAAGTAACTATTACAACACCAAATTGTACAATTGAAAACAGACCTAGGTAGATTCCTAGAATTTTACAGGATTCGTACGAGCTCCAAAATTTATGATAATTATACGGATACAATACTGATTGAAACTTTTATTATATATCAATTTTCCATAATTTTTAGATTAATTTTAATTTCCTAAGACCATGGTCAAACATGTAGTTGACTAGCGCTGCAGAAATTCAAAACTGTGACACTCTGTTTTAGAAAAAAATATATTAAATCGCGCACAATTCAAAATTGGATGAGTCCTGTCACTTTAGAAAGATAAAACATAGATGATGATTTCCTCTGTGGACACTAAGATCTAAAAACCAATATATAATAGCTCTTAATTAGGATTTTTATAAGACATTTAAAACAGTCAGATATTTTCTGGATTTAACACCCGTATAAAGAATTATTTTAAAAATAGTTATACAACTCAGAAAATTCTATAAATTTTATCAACTGTCCCTTAAGATGTTTTACATTTATTACAAAAATAATCATATCAAAACATATTGATAGTTTAAAATGAAGATCAGTCAACTAAACATCATACAATATTTTTACAGCATTCAAACTAAGATTAATTACATCTTAAAATAGAATTTTAGGCATAAATGATAACTTTAGACATCTTTAATCATTCTCTAGGCTCCAAGTTGATCAACTCCCTTGTCACGCATCAGATCTGGAATTTTTGTCATAATACGACGTGAGTTGTGACACCCAGTAGGCAAAGAAGCAACAAAACATTTTATGCAATATTTTTCAATTCATTTTAAAAACATCTAACATGATTAACAACACCGCAAACACATGGAAACACCTCATCCATAAACAACAATAAATTCAATCAATCCGCCGCCCTGTGGAGCCCCACGTGGGTTTAGGGAAACAAAACCATTCCCAAGGATATCTCGTATCCCATCAAAGTTGTTTTTAAGAATCACAATCTATGGACCGCAGCCCAACATTCATAATCATACTCACAACATCGATTATCATTCATATATTAATGAAAACTTGAAAAATAAATTTAATTAGAAGAAGCTTAAATAAAAAGAAGGTTTTCGATTGTGTTGCGCCTACCTCAAATCGCAAGATCCAGAAGCTATGAAAATACAAGCTGTTAACTTTATAACCACTATGTTTCACCGTCCTCAACACCAAAATAATCATCTCCAATACTATTCTCTATTTTATCTAGTGACAAAACTTTTATGTTTTCTAAACGACATAATCGTCTTCCATGGCTTCTCCCAAAATATCAAATAATAGCACCTCTAATAATAATCTTTTGTTTTTGTTTTCTTATAAATAATAAAGCATCTTGCTTAATAACAAAGATATTCTTTCCATCTTAACACTAAATAAATTTCTTAATTAATGTTATTTCCATATTTATCCAAATCTACCATTCATACGCCTAAGCATAATTTCAAAAATTATATATTTCCTTCCTTCTCAAATCTAAAATAAATTCCACATTTATTCTCAATATTTAATCATGTCAAGTCAATAAATATAATTAAGATTTTTAGTTTCACATTTTGAATTAGCTAGAGCACAAACTATTAAGTTACCAAAAATAGTTCAAATTTTCCAATTTAAAATCCATGCAAAATTCCATTAATCACTAACCGTGACAACTAAGGAAAGCGATTTTTCTTTATTTACATTTACCAAATAATCAATCAACAACCAATAATATAGTGACATGCAAAACTATTTATTTTCATTTTCACCTCAAGTGACAACTAGCAATAATAATTCTTATAATTAAATTAACGAATTTAAAACATTACCAAAAATATAATCAATACTTAATTATATTATTTATATTTATAAAGTGACACCTAATAATATATACACACTTTCCAAAAATAAATTCTGAAGACATTCATAAGATCATGCAAAACAAATTTTGTATTTTTGTTAATATAATTAATTATCAAGTTTCACAAATGTCAACATGTTACATGTCAAGCTCCATCAATTAATTATATTCTTGTTAAAATCAATCAAATCTAATCAATTAGTAAAAATATATTAACAACGTCCTTGATCAAGCACTAGTTCGCTGAGATAATCTAAGTATGCTAAATTATGAAATTACCCTTTTATCAATATACAAAAATACCCTTAAAAATTGGACTGGGTATTACACGTCAACACAAGGATCACGAATCCTCAGAACACTCTCGAAAAAGGTTAGACGAATCTTCCTAGTCATCATTCATGACCCGCTGTTTCGATTTTGTCCTTGTGTGTTACCATCTTATGCTTACCTCGCAACAACGCTCCTGTTCCGAGCTAAGCAAGGGACTTAATGTTGATGGTGGTTTTTAGCTTAGGGATAAAATCGTAAAACCGTACATCTGACATGACGTCACTATGACCAATAGCGCATTTATTAAATCAATCATGGTACCTTTTTTCCTATATACATTTGTCATGTTCCACGGCAGAACCCTTAGTATTAACTGACATCACCTCTGTATACACCTAACCCTAATTCTCTCACCGTGCCAATGGTAAACCATGCCAGCCACGTCTCTGCGCCAAGGCATGCCAACCATGCCAGCCGCACCACCGTACCAATGGAAAACCATGCCAGCCACGTCTCTGCGCCAAGGAATATCAACCATGCCAGCTGCACCACCGTGCCAATGGCAAACCATGCCAGCCACGTCTCTGCGCCAAGGCATGCCAACCATGCCAGCCGCAGCCAATGGAAAACCATGCCAGCCACATCTCTGCGCCAAGGCATGCCAACCATGCCAGCCGCAGCCAATGGAAAACCATGCCAGCCACATCTCTGCGCCAAGGCATGCCAACCATGCCAGCCGCACCACCGTGCAAATGGCAAACCATGCCATCCACGTCTCTGCGCCAAGGCATGCCAACCATGCCAGCCGCACCACCGTGCCAATGGCAAACCATGCCAGCCGCACAACCGTGCCAATGGCAAACCATGCCAGCCACACCTAGCCCAAGCTAGCCACGCCATGCCAAACACACTCTGCCTTGGCCCTAGCTATGCTAGTCACACCAAACGCGCCAAAGCATGCCAACTATGCTGGCCGCGCCTCCGTGCCAATGGCAAATCATGCCAGCCACACCTAACCCAAGCTAGCCGCGCCATGCCGAACACACTCTGCATTGGCCCTAGCTACGCTGGTCGCACCACGCCAAGCCAAACACCCTTACCTTGGCCCTAGCCGCGCCAAGCCAAACACCCTTACCTTGGACCTAGCCACGCCATGCCAAAGTAGCGCCCGCGCCTAGGCTTGCAAACCGTGCAACCTTGACACGTCTCTTTCAACCGTTTATTCTTGAACATTCATGTCCCATCTCGCATTAAATGCATTTGTTTTCTCGAGGATTCTTCTCTCTATATAGAATAAACGATTGAAAGAGACGTGTCAAGAAAAGAGTGGAAGAAGAAACATCTATAATAAATTCCGTGTAAAAGTACGGGAGTAAAATAGATAAAGATGAGCAGTTGCGGCATTTCAAAATGTTGGTTCTCATGACATTCTCTCCTTCGCAGAGAAGACATGAGAAGAGGCAAGATGTAAGATCAGAATATCGCAACATCAATACTTCGCGAGATTAATAAATGACGACATTGCGAGGGAGTCGCAGGAAGTAAAATAAATGACGCAATGAATGACGACAGCCAGAGAACACGAGGAAGATATGAAAATATGGCGAAGTTTAATAGTGTCGCGAGATTGTATACTTGTACGCTTGCGATATTTCGCAAGCCATTCCCGAAAATAAAGGGATGACTTAGCTGTCATCCACTGTGTACTACCCTATATAAAGGGTTGAGTAAGTCTGTTGGAGGGGAGAGTTCTTTTTGAATTGTTAAGCAAGTCATTAGGAGAGAGAAAGTTTTAGAATGATTGTAATTCTATAATTCATTTCTATTTCATATTGTAAAGATTCAAGTATTCAATCAATAGGAATTATAATCATTCATCCTAAAATGACTTAATTGTGTATATTCTAGTGAGGGGTGTAGTGTAGGATTTCCTGCAACTACATAATGGCGCTAGAAACAGGGATTGAGTAGAGATCAACCTTGTGAATTGAAAGAATCAGGAGTAACAAGAAAGAAATTTCGTATAATTTTCAACAACTTACTAAAATTGAGAAATGGCTAGAAGAAGGAATGCATCAGAACAACCAACAACTGTTAGAAGAAGCAGGAGATTAGCTGGAGAAAGGAGAAATGAAGTAGGTGAACCATCAAGAATAAACGCAAGAGATAGAGAAGAAGGCCAAATTCAACCACCAATTCAACCAGCACCGAATAGAATAATAGATTATGATAGGGTGAGTGTGCATACGTGGAGATCAGATTCTATGGAAGAAAGAGAAGAAGTGCAACAATTGATAAATAATGGACAAGAGGAGAGAATTCGAGAAGAGGTGGGAGAAACAATTCATGGAAATGAAGAAATCGCAGCATTAGAAGCATTGAGGCAAACAATACATGAAGAAAGGCGGTTAGAAGCGGAAGAACGTGCAAATTTAACAAGGCAAAACCATGAGTTAAGAATGGAAAATATGAGGTTGCAGAATAGAAAGTCGAGAAGTAATACCAGGTCAAGATCAGGATCAATTAGAGAAGATATGAGGAGAACATTACCTGTAGAAAATGTTAATGAAGAAAATCTAGAAAGAGAGCCAAATCTCGGTGAAGGATGTTGCGAGAGAAGAGAAGTGGTAGAAGATCGTTATATTCCACGTCTTGAAATTCTACAGAATGGCCAAAATGACGGAAATCAAGAAAATAGGCAGCGTCAAGGGCAGAATAATCCAATTGGTGAAGAAAATCAGGAAGAAGGAAGAAGAATACTGCATAGGAGAGAAACACGGAGGAAACAAAAGGAGATTGAAGATGACATCGAAAAACATTATATTGAACAAGCGCGTCTAGCTTGCGAAAGGGAAAGATTGAGAGTAGAAATGGAAGAACGGGAATTGGAGGAAGCAGTTCGGCAGAACAATCATGACAATCGAGAAACAAGGCGCGAGCAAAATCGCAACAATGGAAATATCAATGAAGAATATGAAAGAATACAAAGGAGAACTGATAGACAACCAAGAAGAGAAAATGATAGATATAATGGTGTGCGAATTCGCGAACGATATGAAGGAGAAAGTCGCAGAGAAAGAAGAGAAGGAAATGATGAACAAGAAAATCAAAGTAGATATGAACGCAGAAGGAGAGAGGCAGAACTAAAAAGTTAAATCCGAATCCTGATGTAAATGAACAAATCTTGAGAGAGTTGGCAGAGATGAGAGGAATGTTGAACAATAGAAGGGGAGGAGGAAGAAGACAATTGGATGAGGCCATCGAAGAGGCTGCGAAAACCCCTTTACACTAGAGGTGCGAGTTAGGAGGAATACCCCCAAAGTGCAATTTACCCATATTAACCAGCATTTTTGATGGAACAACTTGTGCAATACAACACATCAAAGTGTATGTGAGATGTATGCTACAATGGGAAAATCATGATGCCATATTGTGCAAATATTTTGCATCAAGTTTAACAGGAGAAGCTCTGAAATGGTTTGAGGGTTTACCAAGAAACACAATCCTGTCATTCAACCATTTACAAGCTATATTCTTAGGGGCATATATAAGTAACAACTCCTCGCGACCAGGAATTGAAGATGTATTTGGGCTAAAACAAAGAGTTGGCGAAAGTTTGAGACACCTAACTGTGAGATGGAAGACAATGTGTAGCGAAATGGCTGGACGAGTGGATGAAAGATATCTCATTCTATCATTCATAAACGCTATGTTCGCAACCAATTTGTTATATATTCAAATTTTTAGAGTCAAGAATACAATTACAATGACTGAGTTGCGAGAACTTCAGGAGGAATATATTGCTCTAGAGGAAAGGCAAAATGAGATGGAATCATACCCAGTTGCAAATACAAATTCAAATGCTGCGAATGCAAGCTTATTACCCAAATTGATAAACACAGTAGCGAGCACTTCGCAAGGGCAACAAGAAAGGATAATAGATGATGGACAGCCAAAGATAGTAGCTACGGGAAGCCGTGATCAGGAAGAATTTGAAAGAGTAAGGAACTACTACAATCATGGCGGCAATAACAAAATTCAAAGACTTGATCATCCGCAAGAAACTTATGGAGGTCGAAGGCAGAATTATCATGGAGAGCAGCGGAGTCACAGAGTAGTATGGGAGGAAATCAAAATGCCACCACTAAATACTAGTGTGGAAAAAATATGGGAAGCTATACTCTTGATGGAAAATATACCTGCACCATGGAACATGGGGAATGAGCCACCACCAAGTGATAGAAGTTACGAGTTCTGTTCTTACCACCGCTTTCATGGACACCTAACAAATGACTGCAGAAATATAAAAAGAATCATCCTCAGAATGATTGACCAAAAAAACCTGAATCATTTTCTAAAAAGTGAAGAGAAGGTTAAACCGTTACCACCACCGCCAGAAATGCACAGGACAAACTCAGCAAAGGGGAAAGAAACATTCGTAATAGAAGTTGGAGCGAAAGCTAAAAATTTGTTTTGCAACTCCATTATACATTCATACCGAGCAATTGAAGATTTTCATGATAATGTTCTCAGTAGGGTTTTTGCGAGGGATGCTGATAATAGAGAAGTGATGAACATCGCGAAGACATCGTGATTAAAAAAGAATGGCAAATGCAGATTATTTCTTTCACTGCAGAAGAGATTCCTTAAGGCAGAGAGACGCATGATAGCCCATTGGTCGTAAAATTGGAAATTAATCCAAAACCTGTAGATGGCGAAGATGATGAAGCAGAAAATTCCTGGGCGATCAATAGAATCTTAATTGATACGGGGAGCTCATTAAACATTCCTTTTTACCATCCTTACAAGACTATGGGTGGGAAGGATGAAGAGTTGATACCTTCGACGTATAAAATATACGGTTTCAATGGCACAACGAATAAGCCTAAAGGAGAAGTTCATATGAGAATACCCTTGCAAGGATTATCAACTGAAATTTTGTTATGTGTAGTCGATGTGGAGTCCCCTTATAATGCATTGATCGGAAGGCCATGGTTGCACGAAATTCTGGGTGTAGCGTCGACTTATCATCAGTGTATAAAGTTTCCTCATCCTAGCGGTGTTGGAGTTATAAAGGGAGACTGGATGGAAGGTCAAAAATGCTATGAGATTGATGTGGAGAGTTGTGAGGAAAGAGCTGCAAAAAGAAAGGGCTGGAAGCAAAATATAAAAGATGAACAAAGAAGAGAAAGGTTGATGGTGGATACCGTAGAGACAAGAGGTGAAGATACATTGCGAAGCAAGTGCATGAAAACAGTTGAAAATTATGATGGAAAGGAATCATTAAGAGGTTTGAATGGTGCAGAGGCAGAGAGCAGCAGGAGCAAAAAATGTAAGAAATGAATAATCATTATTATCAAAATCAATGACAAAGGCATATCAAGAGTAAGAGGAAGAAATAATAATCGAAGAAGAAATGCGCGAGAATCACGCCATCAAGAATGTATGAAAATTTGATTGAAGAATTGAAATGAGATTACAATAAACAAAGCAAGATTGTGCGATATCTTCGCAAACAAAATAACAAGAGAAAACCAAAAATGAATGATTGAATGAATTAACAAAAATGAAAGAGTGAGTGAATGGGACGAACCTTTATGGCGTACACCCTAGTTCGCGAATGATATTTTGCAAGAGGCAAATGTAAGACCTAAAGTGCGTCATATAAGGGGTATCTCTTGACATGGCTCGGGGAAAAGGTTACACCGCCCTGGAACCCGAGTCATGAAAATTTGGGGCCCATGAAAGCCTATCCGGGAGAGATACCTTGGATTTCCAAATATATATATAAGGTTATACCTCGGTTGGGCCCGAGGGTCTCTTCCAAGGAGTCGAGTGTATGCTCAAGGCGCCGAGGTACACAGTTGAGCCAAGAGTGCCTGGGACATTTGAAGTGTCTCGGCCATTCTTGGCAAGTCTTGGCACATGCTGCACTCGGCCCGAAGAAAACTCCACTGAGGGTGCAGTCTCGTAACCATAAGCCATATAGGTATAAGGGATAAGAGGCTGCGAAAACAACTGGTTGTTGTTAAGACCGGATGGGAGGAGCTAGTCTTATATGGACGATGTACGCCTCCTTGAAGGGGCAACCAGGGAGATGATAAGGGCGGCACCCTCCATTAGGGAGCTGAAAAGTGTCAAAAGACGGCAATGTCATGGGGCTTTAAGTTCGCAAGAATTTTTAGGCCTGTCATATTGTCGCAACATAAACATCCTGCAGAGACAAAAATATTAAGAAACTGATAAGACAAGATCAATGGGTCGTTACATGAAAGTGTAACGACGTCCTGCGATTTTGTCTCAAGACGTCAATGTCATGGAACTTTATGTTCGCAAGAATATTTAGACCTGTTATATTGATGCAAAATGAGGGGTGGCAAAATAAGACCTTTAACTAGGAAGGAAAAATAAGACCACACAAAAACAATGATAAGACAAGATCAATGGGTCATTACATGAAAGTGTAACGATGTCCTGCGATTTTGTCGCAATGATGAATTTCAACATAAATGATGATAAGATAACACAAGAAATTGAGTAAGCAAACAAGCTTGTGAATACGACTATATTTCTTCATTTATTTGTGGAGAATCAGCAACAGCAGTTGCGAAATTAAGAAGTATCATTACTTAAAGATTATCGACTTGATTTCTCTCATGTGAAAATAAATAATAGAGGCAAGTATGGGAATGATTAGAATAAAAACTTGTTATTTATTTTCATATGATAGATTTGATAAGAGATTACAAAATGGAAGGTTAGAAGGATAAATGTACAAGTATCACAAGAAGAGAAAGGAAAATGGAACAATCTAGCAACTTATTCTTCTTCATCGATTCTTTATCGATTCCTCTTCTTCGCTTACATCACTATCGAGACATCCGAGCAAGGCATATTTTCAGGAATTTCATCGAGAAGACAAGAA
This sequence comes from Papaver armeniacum, assembly GCA_023531295.1. Taxonomy (NCBI): domain Eukaryota; kingdom Viridiplantae; phylum Streptophyta; class Magnoliopsida; order Ranunculales; family Papaveraceae; genus Papaver; species Papaver armeniacum. The sequence continues at coordinate 204,939 of JAJJWW010014752.1, forward strand.
TATGAAGAAAGAGGAATGTTGTGGTCATTGCAAATTTTTTCAATAGTTTGGTTGCGAAAAACGAACAGCATCATTATTGAAATTCGCCACGTAGTTTGTAGTTGCTTCTTCATCTTAGAATATTTGTCATTGCGAAGAGAGAAGTCTTTTGCAAGTTGTGCTTTCTCATATTCAAGTTCCTTGATTCTAGTTTGAAACCTCTTCTCAATTTCTGCGAACAAATGACAATGAGTTAGCGGCTTAATAATGGTTTCATAAAAAAGAAGCGGAAAAATAATGAAGAACAATAAACAACCTTCTCTGTCAGAAATCATATCTTTAACCAAGGCAGTATGCTCAGCATGAAGACTGACGCTAACACCTAAGTTATTTCTGGCGTTATCTAGAACCTTCGCAGCCCAAGCGAATTCATCATCATTATTTATGACAAGAAGTGAACAAATTTTATTTTCTCGCTCATTAAGTATAGCATTTTGGCGAAGGGATTCATCTCGTTCAATTTGGACTTCAAGAATAGTTTTTTGGAATTTCGCTAATGCTTGAGCCCCTTGATTAGCAATGTGATCCTTATCATCTATAAGGCTGCTAATTTTCTTCCTTAGAATATGATTATTCTCCTGAGAGATAAGATAAAAACGTTTAAATCGGTTGGCTAAACCTAAACTAGATCTATGTTCAATTTCTAAAAGATGAAATTTGGTTCGAAGTTCATTTAATGAGAGAGAATTAGTCTTGTTTGAAGAACTACTTAAAGATTCATTGAGATGAGCGAGAAGAGCATCATCATCCATAGGTTCGGGGAATGAATGGAGAAGGATGGCAAATCAGAAAGATTATAAATGTCTGCGAAAATGATAAGTCAGGCAAAGAAAAATAAATGGCAAAGTAGAAATGGAGAAAAAAAGGAGGGTGTTATACCATAAAGTTGCTGATTAACACTTTGAAGTGTAGATATTTTGTCTTTCTGGGAAGAAGACTCAACTTCCAACTGTTGAATTTTTTCATCCTTTTTGCGAGATGTCGCAACTTCAATTTCTAGTTCTTTGATCTTCTCTTTAAGTTGAAGATTTTTCTTTTCAAGATTGTTGCGTCTTTTCTCGAGGTCTGAGGCAACAACAAAGGAAGCTCTCCCAGACTATAAAGAAAGGTAAAGAAATTGTTAAGATAAGGTTTATAATCGAAATTACAGAGAAATAGAGAAATATGAACATACCAAAGCACTGAGTGCATTCAAGAAAGGGGGTCATTGTTCGGGAAACCCCATGAAAATAATCATTATCCACTAGCAGGGGAGCATCGCAAATATTAGCGAGAGCTTCGCAAGTAGCAGATAAATGATCATCTCCCAATCCTTGCATAGAATCGGAGAAGACACTAGACAATTGCGCCATAGCAGATTCGACCGAATGATTCTCCTTTGCAGAAGAAGTATCAACCTCATTTTCATCTTCGTCGAACTCTCATTTGGTTTGGGAACTAGAACGAGAAGAGGGATGGATTTTCCGTTTTTTAGAAGATGGAGCAGAAGATTTATCCTTGCGAAGAGTGATTTTATTCTTGCCTTTAACCTTCGCAGCTTCGGGAATGTCAATTTCTTCAACGCCAACCTTCGCACATGAATGAAGATAAGAAACAGAGGCAACAATATTGTTAAAAATAACAAAAGAAAGTATTTCTTACTTCATCCGTGATTGATCGGAGTATCGCGGAGTACTCGCCTTTGGACGTCTTCTATAACTCTTTTTCAATTTGATAATCTGAAAATTTTGCAAGCCTAGTAAATATAAGAGGAAGGAAATATCGTAAAGCAAACCTGAAATAGGAAGTATACCTCTTTTGCCTTCTCGGGCCACTTAAATTCCCAAGGACGATAGTCTGCGAGATTCGCAGGGAGTGTATGAGAACCTGCAATATAAGGTTCGCTCAAAAATAGAGGAACAACCTACCACTTCTCATCTTTGGAGTACCGAGGAACATTATTTTTGCCCGAGTGCCAGTCAATATCTTGCATAAGCAGCTTATCACTGGAAATATTATCTTTTCTCTTCAATCGAGCACCCCAGCGAGATTTATCATTTCTCATATTTATTACTTCATAATTTTCAAAAAAGTTTTCTACGGTATACTTCTCAGCGACTATTTTTAAACTTGCGAATCTAGGATCTTTGACATCGTCAGGATATAAAGATCCCTTACCGCCACGGTTGGCGAATTCAAGCATTAGACGGATGCAATCAACGCTTAATTGATAAATAGCTCGCGAGAATTTCTCATGAGCAAGAATTTCATAGAATAAAGGCATCTCGGGATTGTAGAGAGGAATGGGAAGGCCTGCGAGGATTTGACCTAGCGAGATTATGATTTTCTGATCATCACATTGATGATCAGAAAATAACTTTGCAGAAAGTATAGATGAAGATTCTTGATCAGGAATGGTTGATAGGATGAAGACCTTCTCTTGTAAATTCTTTTGAGTTTCATTAAAAAGGGGTTTATATATACGACCAAGTGAAGCCATTTTTAGAGTATAGGAATGATTAGAGAATTGAAGATCAAGAGAAAGAAAGAAGGGAAGATTTACAGCAGCAGAAGCGCAGATTGCAGAGGAAGAGAGTTGAAGAAAAGTTGCAGAGGGAAAATAAAAGAGAAGAAGAGAAGGGTGAAAAAACTATATATAGAGAGAAGAATCCTCGAGAAAACAAATGCATTTAATGCGAGATGAGACATGAATGGTCAAGAATAAACGGTTGAAAGAGACGTGTCAAGAAAAGAGTGGAAGAAGAAACATCTGTAATAAATTCCGTGTAAAAGTACGGGAGTGAAATAGATAAAGATGAGCAGTTGCGGCATTTCAAAATGTTGGTTCTCATGACATTCTCTCCTTCGCAGAGAAGACATGAGAAGAGGCAAGATGTAAGATCAGAATATCGCAACATCAATACTTCGCGAGATTAATAAATGACGACATTGCGAGGGAGTCGCAGGGAAGTAAAATAAATGACGCAATGAATGACGACAGCCGTAACACGAGGAAGATATGAAAATATGGCGAAGTTTAATAGTGTCGCGAGATTGTATACTTGTACGCTTGCGATATTTCGCAAGCCATTCCCGAAAATAAAGGACAAACTTTAGTTTGTCATCCAGTGTGTACTACCCTATATAAAGGGTTGAGTAAGTTTGTTGGAGGGGAGAGTTCTTTTTGAATTGTTAAGCAAGTCATTAGGAGAGAGAAAGTTTTAGAGTGCTTGTAATTCTATAACTCATTTCTATTTCATATTGTAAAGATTCAAGTATTCAATCAATAGGAATCATAATCATTCATCCTAAAATGACTTAATTGTGTATATTCTAGTGAGGGGTGTAGTGTAGGATTTCCTGCAACTACACACCTAGTTGCGAACATGCGAGTTTCGAATGGTTTCATGAAAGTGGATTCATATGTGCACGTTGCTTTTCTGCAAGCCTGGTTATGGGAGCACTTTGAGAAGTATGCTCCGAAACCGTTGTCTTCGATTCCTTGGGGCGGCTCCCGAATTCTTCGATGGGTGAACAGGCGTCCAAGAGTTGTCATGAGCTTGGTTAGTTTTCTCGATAAGTCGCATGAAATCAGTTTTCGCCCATGGGAGCCGGTCCATAGGTCGGTGACTCAAATTGTCACCTTTGCATCTGCTCCGATCATGTCTTTATCTTCTGACGGCAACTTGAGTGTTGGTGAAAACTTGTTTATTCAAAGCTTCATGTCCGGCTATATGCCGTCTTTCTTCATGGGGTCTTTCCGAATAGCTGCTTATAATATTGACCGTGTTGCTCGTCACATGGGTTTCGATCAAGGGGTGCCTCTTGCTTACCAGCTGGTGGTTCCTAAAGATTCATTGCATGCCGCCCTCAATGCCAGTGCCCTTGAGCCGGGTATCCGCATTCCCTTCTTTCAAACGGGAAGAGTAACTTCAACGACTTTTGGCTATAATGAGTTCTGGTACGATGAGTTCATTATGATCCAAGATTTTGTAAATAACGTGGTGGAGAATGTTCGTTGTAAACCTTCCCCAGCATTTTTGAAGAAGTATCCAATGTTGAGAGATCCCAAGCGAAAGTTGCCTGGCAACTCAGAAAGTCCCCAGGCAAAGGAACAGAGAACGAAGAATCGTGCTGGCGGGTTCCGGGCGGTTTCAAAAGATCCTCCCGCAGCTCTCGTGTATTTCAGTTCTTCCAATAACCAGGTATGTGTTGCCTCCTTGTTGGTTTGCCTCAAAACACGTGAATTTCTGTTGAAAACATGTGTCTTGTTTCTTCCAGGGCTTCGGTAGTGTTAATGCTTTCGCTGCCCTTGCACGTTGCCAGGAGACGGCAATTTCTTCGAAGAATTCCGGCGGCATTGGGCCTTCTCATAGCGGTGATGAGTCAGAGAAAGAAGAAAGTTCGACAAGTGAGAGTGATTCCTCTGACAGCACTGGTTCTTTTTCGGGAAGTGGTTCGGTGAGTTTCGCGCTTCTTTTTCTTTCTTCTTCCGTTTCTTCTTTGAAAATTGTCTAACTCAAGTTCACAGGAGGAATCCGGTTCGGAGGGCGATTCTGGGGTGGAGCTACACGAAAACTTGCCTTTGGTGACCACCGCCGGTGACTTGGAGATGGGAGTTAGCCAATTGCTGGGCACAGATGTGGTTCAAACGGTGGATGATTCTCTGATGGTTGCTACCGTAGACATGGAAGAAGACCCTTTACGAGTCGTGAGGCCAGTTGCAGGCGCCATTTTCGATCCCCCGTACTTGGTTCCTTATCCAGGTCATGTGCTGGTTGGCGGTTTCAGCGTTCTGGCTAAGTATGAGGCGTTGTACACCAGAATATGGAGAAGTATGGACATATGGCCACAACCAACAAGGTCACTAGTCGATTTGCGCTGGTTAAGCGTGTGGAAGAGGCTTTATCTTCCATCGAAGACATGCGTGAGGTGACTGGCAACACCGTTTCTGAAGACGTTATTGCCGACTGGGAGTACCATCGCGACGTGTGTGTAGAAAATGAGTTCAACGCTTCGTGGTTTGTCGAAGTCCTTGCTCAGATCCAGAAGTCGAAAGATGCAGTAATCGAAAGCCTTTCTGTAGAGGAGATTGCACGACAGGAGGTAAAACTCGAAAAGCTTTCCAAGATGTTAGCTATGAAGAGAGCGGCTCTTGAAGATGCAAAGTTGACTTTCTCCAAGAAGAGCAGACCTCTGTTGGATGATTTTCCTTGAATATTTCTCTGTTAAACTTTCATTTAGGTTCTTCTTATTTATTTATTTTTGAAAAACATACTGGATGTCTGGCTCAAAGTTCGACCGGTTTTGATAGACAGCTGGTAGCTTTTGAGGATATTGGATTATTTCTGGGATGAATGGTTTTGATAATATAACTCTGATTATGTTTTGTGAAAGGAATATTGCTTTTATGAAAGTGTGTGCTAGCAATAGGCACAAGACGCAATAGTATGACGGTTTTATTAAGAACCTAAAAACAGATCGTATATCTTGCACAGTCTAAATTTACTGACTCCATAGGTTTTTGCGAACATGCCCCTCTCCATGTAAAAGGCGGCTTTGCTGGTAGCATCGCCAGCAAGTCCCCAATCGCTTGTAGCATCTTCCCGAGTCCCCGGTTTTCGGTGTAGTTTTTACAACCGGTAACAGGGTCGTCGGCGGTTTAGTCGGATTGAGTCGCCTTCCCTACCATCTTGACATCCGGGTCGAAGAACGAGATCGATGGTCGACATTGTAGCCGATAGATCAATCCTCCATCTGTGGTCGCCAATTGTTAATGGGTAAAAATCGTTTCCGCCGATTTTGGTAAATTGGGTAGGTGAGTGAGAAACTGGTTTAAACCCTAAACAAATGTGCTGCACGTGAGCACTTTCTAGATTCGAGAGATCAGTCTATACAAGTCCGGCCTAAACCAAGAAATGGCCGTTCCAGACTTGCTTCGGTCACAAAGTGGAGGAGAAGGGTTGATTTGGGGAGGGAAGCAAAGAAAGGTGTTGAGACCAGAATAATGCGGGAGAGTAGTGTCTCGACTTGTATCGAGAAAGTGAAAGCTTAGGAAGCTTGCAAGAGATGAAAGCTTTTTGGAGAGCTTGCAAAGTTGCCTTTTCTGAGAGTGTTGTATTTTTCTCCTGACCGAGACTTGTTGTCTGGTTTAAATAGGTAAGACCTATTTATACAAGTCGAGATTGAAACGTACCCTGGTCTCATGAAGGAAGAGAGTAAAGGGTGAAATAATGGGAGGAGGTGGTAACCGCATGGTGTTTATGGGTGAAAACGTTTTCACCATTATTTTCTCATTTATTTGACCGCTTTATTCCTATTCACGCTTTATTAATGTGAGCGTAGTGTACGCTGCATGCTGTGACCGCCAAACCAAGACCCTGGAAAGCATCCCCCAGTTTGTTTTGATGTCTCGAGTGTTGGTTGCACCTTGAGTGCAAGTGGCGCTGCTAGTGGCGCGTGTGGCATGTGCCAATGGCATGTGCGGAATGCCTTTGTTGCGGGTTGTACCTTTGAGTGCAAGTGGCAATGCCAGAGCTGCTAGTGGCGTGTGTGGCATGTTCCAATGGCATGTGCGGAATGCCTTGGTGGCAGGTTCTACGTTGAGTGTAAGTGGCAATGCCAGAGCTGCTAGTGGCGTGTGTGGCATGTGCCAATGGCATGTGCGGAATGCCTTGGTGGTAGGTTGCACGGTTTGCAAGTTAGGCTACCGGCGTGGGTTTTGGCATGTGTCAATGGCACGTACGACCAAGTTGTCCTAGGTTGCACGGCTTGCAAGTTAGGCTACCGTAGCGTGCGTGTTTGGCATGTGTCAATGGCACGCATGGCCATTAGGGCTACGTCCCGGTAAGAAAAGCTACCGGCGATGCATGTTGGCATGTGGCAATGGCATGCTCGGCCATTAGGGCCACGTCCTGGTAAGAAAAGCTACCAGCGATGCGTGTTGGCATGTGCCAATGGCATGCTCGTCCATTAGGGCTACGACCTGGTAAGAAAAGCTACCAGCGATGCGTGTTGGCATGTGCCAATGGCATGCTTGGCCATTAGGGCCACGGCTTGGTAAGAAAAGATACCGGCGAGCGTGTTGGCATGTGCCAATGGCATGCTCGGCCATTAGGGCCACGGCCTGGTAAGAAAAGCTACCAGCGATGCGTGTTGGCATGTGCCAATGGCATGCGTGGCCAATTTGGCCTAGGTTGCACGGTTTGCAAGCCTAGGCGCTACTTTGGCATGGCGTGGCTAGGTCCAAGGTAAGGGTGTTTGGCTTGGCGCGGCTAGGGCCAAGGTAAGGGTGTTTGGCTTGGCATGGTGCGACCAGCGTAGCTAGGGCCAAGGCAGAGTGTGTTCGGCATGGCGCGGCTAGCTTGGGTTAGGTCTGGCTGGCATGATTTGCCATTGGCACGGAGGCGCGGCCAGCATTGTTGGAATGCTTTGGCGCGTTTGGTGTGACTAGCATAGCTAGGGCCAAGGCAGAGTGCGTTTGGCATGGCGCGGCTTGCTTGGGCTAGGTGTGGCTGACATGATTTTCCATTGGCACGGAGGTGCGGCTAGCATGGTTGGCATGCTTTGGCGCGTTTGGTGTGACTAGCATAGCTAGGGCCAAGGCAGTGTGCGTTTGGCATGGCGCGACTAGCTTGGGCTAGGTGTGGCTGTCATGATTTGCCATTGGCACGGAGGTGCGGCTATCATGGTTGGCATGCTTTGGCGAGTTTGGTGTGATTAGCATAGCTAGGTCCAAAGCAGAGTGCGTTTGGCATGGCGCGGCTAGCTTGGGATAGGTGTGGCTGGCTTGATTTGCCTTTGGCACGGAGGTGCGCGTTTGGTGTGACTAGCATAGCTAGGGCCAATGCAGAGTGCGTTTAGCATGGCATGGCTAGCTTGGGCTAGGTGTGGCTGGCATGATTTGCCATTGGCACGGAGGTGTGGCTAGCATGGTTGGCATGATTTGGCGCATTTGGTGTGACTAGCATAGCTAGGGCCAAGGGAGAGTGCGTTTGGCATGGCGCGGCTAGCTTGGGCTAGGTGTGGCTGGCATGATTTGCCATTGGCACGGAGGTGCGGCTAGCATGGTTGGCATGCTTCGGCGCGTTTGGTGTGACTAGCATAGCTATGGCCAAGGCAGAGTGCGTTTGGCATGGCGCGGCTAGCTTGGGCTAGGTGTGGCTGGCATGATTTGCCATTGGCACGGAGGTGAATTAGGGTTTTGTTCGTTGTAACCCTAATTTGAAAAAAATACCCCTATTAATTACTGACTATATGCATTGAATGTTCTAATAAATGTGTCACTGGTGACATTAGGTTATTCGGGGTTTTACGATTTTACCCTTTGTCTAAAAACCACCATCAACAACAGCGTGCGGCGTACACTACGCCCGTTACTTGAAAGTGTCATAAGAATACGTCGGTTAGTAAATACAAGGAATAATGGTGAAACACTCCTTTCATTATGGAACATCAATTCCAGGCGTTACCCATTTATTACCTCCTTCCACTTTACTCAACCGTTTCCATTTTCTACGAGACCAGAGTACGTTATGTTACGACTTGTATAAATAGGTCTTACCTATTTCCACCAAACAACAAGTTTTGGGTGAGAAGCATACAACACTCAGAAATCACTTGCTAACTTTCCCATCTGTTAGCTTTCACTTTCTGATACAAGTCAAACAACTACTCTTCCAGAATCAACTATTCTGGTCTCAACACTTTCTTCGCTTCCCTCTCTAAAACCAACCCTTCTCTTTCACTTTGTGACCGAAGCAAGTCTGGAACGGCCATTTCTTGGTTTAGGCCCAATTTGTACAAATTGATCTCTCGAATCTAAAGTACTCCCTTGCAGTTCATTGTTTAGCGTTTAGACTTAGTTTCTCACCCACTCATGCGTTTTCACCCTCAAAAACTTCCCAAAATGCACAGTCTCGCACGATGACCGAAGCCTGACGAAGATGACGCAAGAAACTCAAGCCGGCATGTAGTTCAAATACGAATATAGTGGACCAGTTCAATTCATGGAGGAGAGCAGAAGTTTCGAGCTTGGGATTGCACCAACAACAAAACGTAGCAAAAAATCAAGTGGTTGTAATCAACCAAAGAAGCTCACATAAAGTCCAAAACTTATGCAGGTCTATGAGTGGAGTCTTTCCATACTAAAAGCAATGGACGAGGTTGCTGCAGTCTAGTCCGATGCTGTTATAAAAGCCGTTGCTTGATGAATCAAAGACACATGGGAAAGATGTAAACGACGGTGCAAAGTCCCGATGATCCTAACTCCGATGATGTATCTTCGATACCCATTCCAGTGGTACATCTTTGGTCCCATGTCCAGATGATGCGTCTCCTTATATTCAAGTAACCAACGTACCAAAGTCCGATGAGCAACGATGATATCCCCGTCTCAACTATGCAAAATCCTACTGCTATGACCAAAGTCAGATGCCAAGGACGCCAGACCAGACGACGAAGATACAAAATTCATGATGAAGTACAAAGCTCAACTAACTGCTGTATATCCACCGATGTCGCTGAAGGATGAAATTTCAACAACGATGCAGAAGGCATCTGAAGCACAGGTCCCTAATGCAAAGATTAAAGACAATATTCCCGAGCCCGAAAGTCAGACGATAGTGCAAAGACCAAGGACGATGGTACAACGTAAGATGACCATGATGGTGACCCAAAGAACAATGATCTACCCGATGTACAGTGTTGCAGCTGCGATGATGCAATGCCTGCAACGATGGTATAAATGACCAAAGTATCACGAAGCACAACTTCAGCAACGATGGTCCAGTCCCGATGACGACGAAGAGCTAAAGTCCATGAGCGAAAGCTTTGTGACGACGTGCCAGTCCGAAAAAGACTATGTGTCAAAGTCCGAAGACAACGTGCCGAACGATGATCAAGATCCAGTTCCATACTCTGGTGCCGATGACCCTAGCAAACTGAAGTACAAACTCATCAAAATTTCGCAGTCTGCAATACAAAGATGATGCAGTATGAACCAAAGTACGTTAGCAACGAGGCAACGCCAGATGACGATGCAAGTCCGAAGAGCCAGGATTAACTCAAGCTCCGTTCCTCGCGATGATACAGCTTGCCGAGCTAAAAGAACGTGATTGGACGATAAGAGCTAAGAGAATCTGCAGTTCAGATCACAAATCATTCGTTCTTTATTATTGGAGTAGCGGTATTGATGTTATTTATTGGAGTAGCGGATTTGGCTTTGTTTCTTCTACTAATAGGGACAAAGTTATACAGAGTCTGTACAAGTCCGATACTTATTACTTCTTATACTTCATGCTACTTGTCGAAGAGTACTTACTCCGGTGTTCTTTTATTATACTTCTATTCTTTAGTGACCATTGCTTACTTCGTGTACTTCTTTAATGGCTCCTTATACTTCATACGATCCAAGCGCCCAGCTAAAGAAATGGAGAACTTTCAATGCAACCCGAAGCACAACACGCTGCTGTTGCTGCTGGCCCGAAGTACAACACGATGGCGGGATCGAAGTCCAGTGACGATGCTGAAAATACTTGAAGTTCAGTTCGATGGTGTCATTAACCCAATGATCATAGGAATGACGATAATGCAAGGTCCCGTGATGATATTTCCAAGCCCTGCGGTGAAGGTGATATGTCCAATGACGATGATGAAAGCAATCCGGAGCATAGTCCACCCGCTGTCCAGCTCAGTTCCGAAGATACTGCTCCAGCCCCAGCTCGTGATAAAGATTTCGATGGAATGCCAAAGATTAGCTTGTGGTGGCAGCTCAAGCTTACTTTTTATACTAAGAGTACTTCTCCAAGCTTTTTATACTAAGAGTACTTCTCCAAGAGTCGATACTTCTTATTTCTAGTCTAATACTTCATACTACTCCAAGGATTGATGTTTCTTATTTCTGGCACTTTACCATCTTACGGGAAGTGTTTGCTTACTTCTTACTTCCGATGATGAAAGGTCTAACGACGATGATGAAATATCTCGAGACCCAATGATGCACGGGCTGCTGACGCAGAACCAAAGTCCAATGAAGGAGAACCAAAGTTTGACGATGATGTTGTCCCAGCTCTACTATATAACAACACACCAAAGAACGAACGATGATAGTTTATACACTCAAATGATACAGCTTCGCTCCCCATACAAGGATGATGCACTCCCAATAATGAAGTCACCAGCGTAAAACACGACTTATGTGCACAATTAAGACAAGCTCAATTCGGATGATAGCTTCGTTCCAGTCCAATGATGCTGTACAGCCGCCATGTAACCGCAGCGTGGGCCGGCTCAAGGATGCTGTAAAGCCGTTGCATGATACAAAGTCTGCCGATGATGATGGGGCAAAATCTAACAACGATGATGGAAGGTCCTTCGACGATGATAGAGTAGAATCGGATGATGCATTTTAAGCCCGATGATAGAGCACCTGTCCAGTGATGCAGCCAATCATGCAAACTGATGATGCAAACTGACGAAACATCAAGTCCCAATCACGCAGACCACCAATGCAGTCCGACCGTCCCATGACATCGAGTCCTCTGACGACGAGGCCTACGTCAAGTTCTATGACAATGATATAAAGTCACAGCGACGACGATGCACAGACGACGATACAAAGCCTGGTGACAACGATGCAAAGCCTTGTGACGAAGGTGCAAAGCTGACGATGGTGCTAATCCCTGCTAAGTCACATCCAGCAACGACGTGGTCATATCATATGAATTGTGAAGCTCTATATAAGTCCATGGAGATTACTACACGTATAAAGCTGGGGAGACGCCGCTACACGCCTCAAGCTTCCGCGGCGCACAAGTTAACCTTTAAAGAGTAAAGACATTCCAGTCTCTGCAGACATACCTGCTGGTCCTACCGTTATAAACTAAAGGAACAGACAGACAAATCCAATATACCCGATGTTTCTGCTGCAAGAATGGGGCAAACTGCACTGGGAAACCGTCTGTAAGAACTGCATTGAGCGACTTACACCTAACACGTGTTGCTACCATGGCGTGCATTCCAACAAGATGCAAGGACAACTACTTTTACTTTCACCAGCCTCGTCAAACAGCTTCTGAAACCAAAAAGGGGCATACATACATCACATACATCTACAGAGTTTGAAAATACTTACTCCTTACATTTCAACAATACTCGCATACATTTTAAATGCGTATGCATACAGTTCTATGAGACCATTTCATACATTTTTATAAATCACATACATTTTGTAAATTCAGTATATTTCATACATTCTAGATAATGCATACGTTTCATTTCGTACATTTTTGGGTACTGGTGCATACAAATGGAGAACAGGGGCAAGCATCACCATTCTCATATCATCACACTGGGGAAAGCACTTGCGTGCAATATCTCCGGACTTCCACGTAAGCGTCTATGAGTGTATGACCGGGAAAAGGCATCCAGCAGAAAGAGATGCCCATCATGTCTAAACTTTAGCCCCCACCGTTTGGTAATCTCTTGGCCCGGGATTGGCCAACAGGGTGACAGGTCCCAAACATAGCACAAGGTAATCCCTTCGTGACACTATGGTCTCAAACACTCACCGTGCTCAACGATGACGAATTCATAAATCTGCACAAGACAGGGGCAATAACAGCCATATAAATACTTAATGAGTTTGCTATTGCCTTAGAAAATTCTATATCTATTCACTAATGTTTATTACTTATGCCATGAATCTATCTTATTGCTTATTAAATTGAAAACACTTATTTGGAAAACATTTATTTAATAATTCCATACACTCATGCTATTATATCAAGTGAAGACCATATGTACAGATGGGTCCAACGTTGCTAGCAGAAGAACAAGCATCGACTTATGAAAGCAGAAACAATCCAAAATGGTTCTTTACTTTTCATGCGAGCGTACTATCAGAAGGGCTACCTACCAAAGCTAGTAGAAATTCACGTCTTCCCACTAGACGCCACGAAGTACTATTGCTGATGACACCGGCACTAATGCGTCCCGCCTGATGCTATGATGACACGTTGGTGCTTCCCGTTATTGCGGCTATTTCACAACACCGTTGATGATCAAAGCTGCCCAAGTAAGGTGCATGGTACTCCAGCAACACAGACTTGTCAATACTTACAGCCACGGAGCACGATTCTCAACTTGGAACCAGGAACAACGATCGGCGAATGCAGGGCTGTGTTGCTGCTAATACCCGCATTAATGACTCCCACTTGGATCTATGATGATGCACCAGTGTTCGCTACTACGTGAGATTGCTGCCTGTTATTACTACTTCGAAATGCCATCAATGTTCCTCGACGCTCGATCAAGATGGAGAGTGGACCGAAGCCAGCGGGGTGACAAAGAGCCCAAGCCATTCAACAAGGGGCAGTACTTATTATTAACAGTACCCGAAGTACTGAGTGATGCCAAAGACCAACGACGATGGTACAAAGCCTGATACCATCGAACCAATAACCCGGAGAATAAATTCAAAGTTGCAAATGTAGTTGCCGCAGTACCTAGGTACCCATGTAGTTGCCGCGTCCAAGTTTATGCAAAAGTCAATGGTCAGATTGCTCAATTTCTTATGCAAAGGATCACACCCGTCAATGGTTTAATGCAAGACAAACAAAGGGCTCGTAACGACCATCTCACACTTTAAGGAAGAGGGGAAGCAGTTCCAGTCGGAGATTACCTCAACGACAAAGAGCAACGGTAACCAGAACTCTGTTCGGAGCTTGGGTCCCACAACCCGATGACGTATCTTCGTTTCCACAGTTCATACAAATACTTCATACTTCTAATTGGTTATGTTTATACTTCATAATTTTCACAGGGACACTTCATACTCCTTATTGGTCATACTTCATACTTCTTATACTAAGAGTATTACTTCAAGAATCGGTGCTTCTTATTTTTAGTCTAGTACTTCATACTTCTCCAAGTTTTCCAAGTTTTCAAATTGTTGTAAAACAACACACGAAGTCTTTACACACAAGTTGGAGTCGTGCTAAAAGAGTTGTTGATGCTTGTTACCCGCTGATATGCTGTCGACGCTGCGGTCGAGATGCTTCCACTAAGTGATGAACGTAGTTGTTTCCCTTTGGAGTTGTCAATCATGGTTTGCTGATTACTTCGTGATGACCGGATGTGAGACTCACCTTCAACACGAAGCGCGTATGGAGAAATCTTCCCAAGTAAACCAATAAAAACGTACCTGCCAACAATGATCAAGACAGTCTTAAATACCTTTGTTGCTACGGAAGAGTCTTACTACCACGTACATAAAGCTGTTGCTCGATGATGTGCGGAGTTCTTCATGAAGCATGCGTGGGGCAAGTACACGACCGGACACAACAGGGCAAATTCCAACGAGAAAGGGTAAGATACATTTGAGTCCTTTTGTTTGCAGGGCATTTCAGAATTTCGGTAAAGAATAGGGGAAAGTATTAATACTTCGACGTAGTATATTCTTCACCGAAATTCTTCCACAAAGAACATAGAAGCCAGAAGAAGGAAGCACATAAAAGCATGGAAGCGCAAGGAAAAAGTAATTTTTCTCAAGGATTGTTCACCAACAATCCTCAAGAAAAGGGGAAAATTGTATGTACCAAAAAATACCTTAACACATGGACGGAGATTATGAGTTGAAGCTGGATACAAGCATACAACGACATACACCGAATCAGTTCTGAGTTAGCTTAGAATCTAAGCAGATGTCATTTTAGTAATAAACTACTGTCTCCTTTCCCTATAAAAAGGAAAGATAAGGAGGAGAAGGGAACAGACTTTTGGGAGCTAGAAAAGGAGGAGTAAGAAATCCACTACCTCTGAAGAGAGGAATAATAGTTGGATTGGTTTGCTACCTTCGTTCTACCTTCATTTTACCTTCGTTTGCCTTCGTGTTACCTTCGTTACTAAAAACTTTCACTGAACTCCATCTCTAATGGAGATTCATGACCTCTGTAATCAAACCCAAACTTAATAAAACTTTTACTACCATTACCCCGCGGATGTATGCGATTCCGAACCACGTAAATCACTTGAGTTATTGTTTCTTTATTTCCCCGCACCTTACATCTTGCTCTTGATATAAATTCTCATATGATTTTATCTATTGCTTTGTCTTTTTAATCAATTGAATGTGAAACCAAACAAATAGTGTTCACGGTTAATTTATTTATTTCTATCAAAAATGATTTATTAGGGTTCATGAATGTATACATTGGAGACGATTGTCGATATTGATTAGAGATTTTATATATATTTGTTATTTGTTTTGTTAATCAGGTACGTCGTTGATTGACTCTGTTTGAATGATTTTATGGTCGTTGATTGTTTCTGTTTGAATGACTTACTGAAACGAAGAAGATTAGTGAATCAAAATACAATCTTGCACAAACTATTTTCGTTTTTTCCCCCAATACTGTTCATATATTTGGGTCAAACGAGTTTCAGACCGGACTGGGTCTCATGGGTTACTGGTCTAACCGTACGGTTCACCCGGGTCACTGCTTTTTTGAACATGTTAGTGGGTCATTATTGAATCGGACCGTTTTTCCTGCTGGTTCACTGGTTTACCGGTCCAACCTGTCGGTCCGGTCCGGTTCTTAAAAAACTGCTAAAGATCCCCGTCGAAACTTCGATCTAGTTTGAGTGAATCTTATATCATAAGAGAAGATTCTCAATCATGCACAAACTAGGTGCAATCAAAGTTCAACAACCGTTAGTCAATCAAATCAATCGAAAACTAATAATAAACTGCAATTATCTAGTTTCCCACCAACGGTACTCGTAGAGCTTCCCAATCCTAAAGAAGTCTTTAAAACGAGCGGTCGTAAGAGATTTTGCCTAATTAGGGTACTTTCCTCTCCGAATAGACGACTCCACCAGTAACAACACAACAAGGTAGTTTTGCTGGCTCTGAGGATTAGTTTGCTCGAAATGCAAACTTCAATATTTATAGACCAAGGAAGTTTGGACACCAAGGAATTTCCAAAACCGAAAATATTCTCAAGATATGCAATATATTTCTAAATTCAGTTTCCATAATTCCTAGAAATGCTTTGTCCAAATATTGACCGAAATCTCAGTAGAAAATCTCCAATTAGTAAATGCACATTACCAATTTTTATTTTCTAAAGATATGCATTTTAATTGCTGGAAATTAAAAGCATATAAAACTAAAAACCTTAATTAAAAAATTCTCAATTTATTTCGATCCGGGATTCTCCTTTAGCTATTAAGGAATATCTTTGAACAATAAAAGGTAAGAGTTACTGCACATGTTCGAAGTATGTCGACATCTTTACTTTGTAAATCATATTTCATATTTACAATCTTGGAACCGATTGCCACACTTCCAAACAAGTTTATAATTGGTTCATCTGACTTCCAAGAACTATGTGATTTATTATCCTATCAAATCACCATTAATGGGTTTCACGGTTCTACCAAAACAATTTTCGGTTCTACCTCCATGTGGTAACTAGGATTAGTCACACTAGCTTTCCAAAAATTGGTTGACTAGGTACTAGGATCGGTTACCACATATTTATGGTATTTAACTTGTATTCGGTTGCACAAGTCATAGGATCGCTTACCAATAATTAATACTTGTTGCACCTCTTACAAGGATCGATTCCACACACTTGTGATCGGTTGCACCTCTTACTAGGATCGGTTCCCCAGTGTCTAGGGTTGGTCATACCAATTACAACATATCGATCATACCATCTCAGGTGATTACTTAAGATCGGTTTCACTATTAAAATTCATACCAATACAAAAGTCAGGCCTTGTGAATAGCTTTACCAAGATACATAAACAAGTTATGAGCGGTTATACTAAACACACATATTGGTAATCCAAAGATTTTCAATGAATAACAATACCAATAAGCCCAGCGATTTCCTTTCGATTCATAAAACAAGTTTATGAATTGTACTTCCTTTAAACAAATGTAAAACATTGTTTCCTAGGACAAAATCTTCACCCATACCCATACACATAATCACAATAGCATTCATACGATTATGTCGATGTCTTATATACGAAGTTCAAAAGATAGACGTTATACTTCGTATTGTAATTCCTTAATACTATGTCTAACTAGAGTATAATCATTCACAGCTTCGCAGTTATGTTTTCAATATGCACGACTTGAAATATATGTTAGGAATGAAACAGTTCAAGTCAAATATTACTAACCTCAAGAGGAAGGATGACGTCATCGATGTAGCTCTTTACTTCTTCACATTCTTCAAGTCTTCACGTAATACTTGTAAGTGTCATATCCTAATAACTTTCTAGTAAACCTATACGAAGTTGACTCTAGTAAATAATCAAGCGACTCTTTAAATGAGTTTTGGTTCACTAAAATATGACAACCAAACTTGACATACCAACGCTTGGTGGGTTCAACCGAGCTACGGTCTAACAGGTTTTGCGACTATAAAAACTTCATTGGTATTCGTGAAGCTAGGTCCAATTATCTTTCCTTGATAACTCGAGTATCTTGATCTTGATTGTTTGTAGATCTTGCTCCAATGATCAAGATAGATAATAATATCATCAAAGTCCTTTTCGTCTCAGACTTTGGTGATTCCACATGTTTTATACTTGTGAGGTAAATAATAATCTAGGCTGCACTTCGGGTTGCATAAGTCCAGATTTTGAGGATAGCTAGACTTTTGTCAAATTGCTATCGATTTCCATCACCTTGATCATACGTTTCAATCATAATCAGGAAATCAATTATATAGGCTTAATCTGTAGGAGACGGATTTGGTTTAAAGTCTTCAATTGAGTTGAAGAAACTCTTAGTTGGTGTGACGTCATTTAAGGGAATCAATTGCGCATAGTCCTGCTGGGATTCAAGAGGCGTAAGGAGCACGACTGTACCTTAATTGGTGGGATACCTTTTAGGGCTCAAATATATTCCAGTCTGAAGTTAGTTGGTAGTAGGCTAGTGTGTGTAGCGGCTTAATACAGTTTGGTGTTCAATCTGGACTAGGTCCCGGGGTTGTTTTGCATTTGTGGTTTCCTCATTAACAAAACTTCTGGTGTCTGTGTTATATCTTTTTCCGCATTAAATTTTTTATCTTTATAATTTAAATATCACAGTTGTGCATTGATCAATCATATTAGAGACATCCGACCTAGTTTGTTGGATACAACTTCATTGATTATTGTATATTAGTCTTTAGTACTATCGAAGTTATCTCTTTGAGATTAGGTTCAAGGATTCAATTATGTAAACATTCTAATGGAAAGAGATAGAGATATAACTCTAAGATATTATTCCTTGATTGAGTTTAACTCTCGGAGTTGTATTGAGTTTGTCCATTCAGATTTCCTAAGAAAAATGCGATGGTGTATTTTGGTACCCCCGTGTTTTCAGTAAAGACAGCACCAGAATCGGTTTATAAGTGCATTAGCATAAACCGATTCTGGGTAAAAAAAAATTTAATCGATTTTTATGTATGTGGTTAATGTACTGATTATAAAATTTGTTAGAGCATTGCTCGGTGAAACTTACAGGTGCTGCTATATCAAGCTTGTTGTCAAATTTAGTTGATCAAAACTTCATCTTGATTTCTAGTCCACATTTAGTAAAGTCTCGGATTAGGATAGAAATATGTAGTTGAGTACCAGACATCAGTGCATTCTACTTACCGTTTGAAGGCGAAGATCAATCGAAGCTTTTGGATAACTTCATTAAGAAAAGGTAGATGAAGACTGAACCACCTATTACTCAACTTTTCACCTTTCTATCTATGAGACTATGTCGCATGACTAATGTGGACTTTACATGCACAAAAAAATATCGTGTCAAGTTTATCTTGTTAATAATTCTCGAAATATGTTGACTAAGCTTAAGAACATTTGTTCATACTTGATGAATTTGGTTAAGAACAATTTATTTTTATGACCTAAATTATGATTCAAGTTAATCATTTGAAAATTGCCCGGAACAGTCATATGTGTCATTGATGTTATTCGGGAATGTTTCAAATTGATTATTAGAGAGATATAAAAATACTGTAAATCTGGATAAAGGACTATACACGTACCAACTTACATACTGGCGCAAACTGTTATAGGTCCGGAGCCGCAGTACATGTACCCAGTACACGTGTCGACGTAGTTATAGTTCGACAACGACTTTTTGTACACATACCAAGTATGCAAACCTAAAAAGTTCTGTGACTCGTGAACTCAGGTTGGTACACATACCTAGTATGCATACCGAAAAAGTTATGTGAATTCCTGAACTTGTTTTGACTTAAGGGTATACAAACCCGGTACACTTACCATGACAAAATAACTCACGGACTGGAAATTAAGTACATGTACTTACCCTGTCGAATATTTTCAGATGAATCATAATTATTTCTATGAGATAATTGGCATTTGAACAACTCTCTAAAAAATCACATCTAGACATATTTGATCACATTGTAATATATGGTTTTGACTCAAGATTAAAGTCATAAAGTGTTAGATGAAAATGGTTAAGCTTATAGTTGATCGTTGTCGTATGCGTCAAAAATAAATTACTTTCTCACTAATTAAAATGTATAATATAGCAAGGGCAAGAAAGGATCGTTCCCAAGGAGAGGACTACGGTTGTCAAGTTGTTTCGGTTTCCAAAAAATAACAATGGGAGTTTTTCTGATTTTTATAAATTAAAACTAAAATAAAAGCAAATAATAAAATAAAGGCATGCAAATCAATAAGGTAAGAATATTTGATAAAGGTTTCATCTTCAATTGTAAACAAGTATTGAATGTATGATTAGAATTCATATTTAATCTCGCTATCATTAAGAACCCTAGAGTATCTAGAGAGCAAGTTACTCCGTTAATTTCTTAAAATCATCACACTTCCATGTAAAACGATGCAAGTATGAATACTACCCAAAGAATAACCCAACGCCTTGCGCTAATCAAGTTCAATTCCCAAAAGTGCATTAAGATTAGTGAAATAGGATAATAAATGCTATTGAAATACATTGCTCAAACAATTCAAACAAAGGTCAATTTCTACATATGATTACAAGAAAGTATCACTACAATCCGTAATCATATCATGCTACTTGTATTCAAGGTTATTGCTCGATGATAAACCCTAAATTAGCTATTGATATGGATGTGAGTTAAATTAATTCTAGACTTAACTAAACAAACATTCAATCATATTGCAATACATCAATCATGAAATTATTATAAACCTTAGAAAGTGAGCGATAATATGGTGAGAAAACTAATTTATCATATCAAAAAGCATGCTTGCAAAATCCGACTATATCTTTAACTAATAAAAATAATTTATCTACTTGTTTTTATGGAGTTCATAACAAAAAGCAAAGAAGAAAGCATCATGTTCTAAACCCTAGAAAACAAGTAGGAGTCTCCCTAATGGAGATATGTCTAGGTATGCAGAGCTCTTCTCTATTTATATGATCCTCCTCCAAATTCTAATTTTAGGTCACATCAAAACCCACGACAAATACAGCTCAAAACTCTTCTCAAACCTGTCCATATCATGTTAGGCCCACAGCCCATTTAATACTTGGCCTGTCAGTTACAGAGAACTGACAACATAACTTTAGATTCATTCACTTCCTGCGACTTGTAATTCCGGCCTTCTTCCCTGTAAGAATTTCAATCATTAACTATTCTGTTTTTTCCCAACTCAATCAAGCCACCAGATCCATTAACTCTGAGCTATTCCACCGACAAATACAATTCCCACAGTTCCATTACAACCAGCATCTTAAACTGCACCTGTTAAGCTTCTGTCTGCATCAACTGAAGTTTAATAGACTTCAACAACTCCATAATCTCACCAAATCCATCTCATGTTGTAGCTGAAACTCCGGCCATGAACTGATTTGCAAACCCATTCATTCTAGCACCAGAAACCACCAACACCTTCTTAACTCGCTGTACACTCCATAAATATACCACCAGCTTCTTCTAGTGTCAATTTCGAACAAACCCCATTCATCTGCAATGCCCATTATTACCAGGACTCAACCCCATTTTATCACCAGCATACAACTTCATTTTCTGAAGCTTCAATGGCAGTACCACCACCAGCACGCTCATTAACTTCTAACTCAGCCATCAGGCAGCGTCGCAACGAGCTCCTAACATACATTTATTCCTGCAGCACAACATGAATTCTTCAGCAGCAAACACAATTTCATTCACCTGCAAAACCCATTTCAAATCCCAGATGTAACCACCATCTCAGGCCATCTTCAAGGTTATTAGAGCATTGCTCGGTCAAACTCGCAAGCGTTGCTATCTCAAGCCTGTTTGTCAATGTTAGTGATCAAAACTATAAGTCTTGATTTCTAGTCTACTTATAGCGATGTCTCGGACTAGGATAGATTGTGTAGTTGAGCATTAGACTTCACGCCATTCATCATTTGAAGATGAAGAACTACTAAGGAGAGCTTGTGGAACTTCATCAACAAAAGTTATGTGGATACTAAAACTCATATATCACTTGGAAAGTCTATTTCTCCTCTATCTCCTATATTGAGACAAAAGTCGTATTACTATTTAGTATTCGATTATACACATTTGAGATTTCGAGCTGAGTTTAACTGGCTTACATATTTCTCAAAATATGTGTTGGTAAGCTTTCGCTTCAACCAAGTTCATCTTATATTCTTGACGAAAGTCAAAAGATGATCATGTGAAAATCATCGAGTAACATCTTACATGGTTTGTGTGATACAATCATTTGGTGTAGACTTGGAATGTTTCGTAATGATTATTTCCATAACTTGAAAATTGCTTTGATGCTAATAGTTTGTGAAAAAGGCTATTGTCATCCTCTAAGAATGTTTCAATGATTGAAATAGAGTTTAGAACACTTAACCATCATTGGATTATGAACATAGTATGCGTTCTTGCATATATGTGATCCATGACCGAAACTATAGTATGCTTACCCGTATGCGTACATGTTAGTTGTGAAATTCCGAGAGCCTAAGTACAAATACCGGTACGCATACTGGCGTAAGGTCTGGGTCCGGGAATTTCTGATGTGTTTGGAGGTATGCGTACCCGTTCACATACTGGCGAACCCAAACTCAGTTTGGCTACTTAAGTACGCGTACCCGTTTGCATACTTGAGTAGTTAAAGTTTCTAAAATCAGTTTGTTCATGAACTAATACATTTATATAATAAGGAATGCATTCTATGCAAACCGTGGCTATAATGTTCACGAATTTATTCGAGTGGATCATACCGATTTTGCTTCAATTGTGTTATTCTATACTTCTATGAGAATATAGCAATTGAAAAACTCTATAACTAGTTCCATTTGAGTCATTTGAACTAGTTGTGGTTAAGATGAATAAGGTTGATATGAGAGTGTTCATATAGCTAACTTCGGTTAACTACTGTTGAGTCAACCTAGTGTACACGTTTAGGTACGGTTACTCAAGCCTAAATAAAGGTAAATTTCTGATAGTATCCGGAGATGCCTATATTATATAACCGCAATCGCACGGTGTCTAACTAGTAGACAGAGGCAAGTACGGGTCGAACCCACAGGGAGCGGTGGAAATACTATAATCAATATCTCTAATGAACTAACAAGAAATGATTTTTGGGATTTTTATAATGAGAAATGTAAAACGAAATAATAAAATTAGTGAAACAAAATAAAATCAATGGGAAATTTGGTAACCAGGGTTTATAGTATCCACCACTATTTCTATTCAATTACCGAAATGAAACATGATTCATGAATTAATTATTGTTCGTTCTATTGACATCACCTATTATATGTATTAGAGTCGCAAATATCACTGGGACGCCCTAAGCATGGCACATCAAAAGACTAAACCAAAGCATGCACCATCAGATTGCATTAGCGAGAAAGTTATATGAAACTAATTATAGGTTCACAAATAATATCCGGCTATTCTAAGGATACCCCATCAAAAGATTTAACCCAAGCATGGAATATGAAATAAGTAGACAAATATATTTGTTATCCTAACAATTAGGCACAAAGGTTATATGAAACCGGTGAAGCAACAACTCAATTCATCGTTTAATCAATAAATAAAATCATGGAATTAATCTAATCAAATCATAATAGCCTCAAAACCATATTATTTCAAATCGAAAGTGGTCTAATGCTCTAAGTGGTTTCAACATAGAACCCTAGTTAAACAATTTAGCAATACATAAAAATGGATTTCTTAAAACCCATAAAAATAATAATCAAAAGAGATACAATCAAACCAAAGTCCTTTTCGTCGTCTCTTTTTCTTATGCACGAAAACACCTAGGTGGCCGCCTCTTTTTTTTCTTCTCGTCTCTGTCTGTCAGTAACAGAGAAAACCCTTGTGATTATTCCGTCCGCCGGCTTCCAGCCCTAAATTCTCTCTGGCCGTTGTCACCCCCTAAGTAGTACCCAAAACTGGCCTAAAAATAATAGCGATCTCCTCCTCTGTCACCAATTATGTCTGACCCAATAGAAATACACAATGTGTCATGAAACTACAAAGCCACCAATAATAGCCTTCCATGTGGCATTCCATACTAAATGAGATATATATCGATCTCCCTTAGAAACATGGGATCTCCTGCATGTGCTCAGTCCCACGTTTTGATTCCATCATCACCGGAATCAGAACTTGCACCACCAACTTCCAAATTCAAAGCCATTTCCGTTCTTTCAGACAAACTCGATCATCCACAGCATCTTCTAGTTCATTTACCCAACTGAGGATCGACCGTACTAAGCCAACCATCACCCTGCTCAGTTCTCGACTGAACAATTAATTCAGTTATTTCACCTTTTCTATTTCAGCCAAACCCATCAACGTCGCCACCCTGCTCCATGTCTTCTCCGAGAGATATCAACAGCCGCATACAAATTCCATTTCTCTCAACTCCGGCGACTAACAACGAGCTCCATCTTCTTACTGAGCTCCAACTACAATTTTTATTCTTTGTTCACCAAGGCACCACTGGCAGCTCAGCATTTTCTCCAATTTTCTCCAATTGCAGCGGACATACGGACCAGTCTCCACTGCAGCTCCTTGTCTCGTTGCCTTGGCAGCGTCAACAGCTGAGATCTTCTCTCAACTCTTGTATTTCAATTCACCTCCAACCAACACAGTCGATCAACCTTAGTAGCGGCACTCAAATTCAGTTCACATCAAATCAAGCTCGAACTTCATACAACCACCAGTCGCAACACCATTGCAATCGCCTACTTTCCATACTTGGTCACTTTCCTCAGCTGGTTGTAAACAACTCAGCCAATCACCACTGATGCTCTGTCTCACTCGAGTGCAGTCCCGTGAACTGAAATCCATCAGCATCGCTTCTGCAGCATCAACCATCACTGCCAACGCCATTCGATAACCACCAGCGCCACTACTTCTTTGCTCCATCGACCAGAATCACTTCAATCATTCGGCCATGATATGACCACCGAAATCAACACCAGTTGAGAATATAAAACCATGAAAATCCCCTTGATTTGGACCATCGGCTGCAACAGCTCTCTCAAAGTGCACACAAATTTCAGTTCATGCCTAACTCCATTACTATCACCAACATTTGAGCCATCTTTCTTCGCAACTGACAAATCCAGCCATCTAATAATCACCTGCATCTCCATTTCGTAACAACTCCAGACCACATGCAGTCCACTACATCTGCTTCTCATCTTGGTTGTACTCTGACCTTTTTCCATTAACACCAACCCATCTTTCAACAAAGAGCATATCAACCACCATTCGAGAACCCCCAAAATCTGTTGCCAAAAACCACCAGTTCAGCTAATATTTCCGTCAGCAGGCATATGCAACTTCACCGGCACTTCTTCCCTGCCAACTGCAACCACTCCTCCCAGTTCACAGCCATGCATATATTCCATTTTTCGCAACTCCGGACAAAATCAATGAATCGCCTCTCTCACGACAAACCATCTCCTTCACAGTCTGCTGATCGATGACCCTTTAAGCACCTCCACCACATAGAACAGCTGTTTTTGCACTGTTTTAGTAATGTCCAGTTCTTTCCATTTCGTATTTATCTACTATTTCGTTTCTTCATCACGTTTTGCTGGTAGCTGCTTCAACTGGGGATGGTAACATCAAGAAAAGAAAATGTTCTTTGAACATTCCATTAGTGAGATGTGGCTGTAATGAGTCCACGTGCTACTCATTGCCTACTCCTTCGTGGAGTTTAACGTGCTTGGCACATAAAAGCATTCACCATTTTAACTTCTGGCTTGGCGAGGCTTTGGTGATGCGACCATCCTCGCAAATAATAAAGTAGGCCACGACTAGTGAGGCAATGTCTCCTTGGTGCCATGAGCAGTGTTAGGTGCTTTTTACCGCAAACACCATAGAAGCTCCCAATTTAGCCATGTATTCTTCCGATGATCGGATTCGGTGTTACTTTCTACAAAAGCACCAAAATAGTGTTATTAGCCAAAATATCGAGTCCGGGCTAATATAAATATGGGTATAAAATGTAGCACTTACGTGCTTATCAACACCCCCACACTTATATTTTGCTAGTCCTCGAGCAAAACAAAGAAAATATATATCCGCTTTATAGCTGGATAAATATCCGCTAAACAACTGGATATGAAGATGTCTGCTAAACAGCTAGACTGATCTGCTAAATAGCAAGATCGAGAGTTGTCTGCTAAACAACGATACAGATCCGCTAAACAACAAGATCGAGAGATGTCTGCTAAACAGCTAGACAGAAAGACCCGCTAAACAGCTGGTCATAATATGCATTTTTTTTTTTTTTTTAAAAGGCTAACGAAAATGCCACTCCCCCACACTTAAACATTACATTGTCCTCAATGCAATTGAGTCATCCAATGTAGAAATTAAGATGGGAAATTCAAGCAAACAAATAAAAGATAGAGGAAAGAAAACAAATCTGATGGGTTGACTCCCATGAAGCGTAATCTTTGTATCCATGTTTGCGCACATAAATAAGAACCTCAGACAAGGTGAGGTTGCACCAAAGTAAACTGCAAAGCATATATGTACAGTCTAAAAAGTTGGGGATCAATCCAACAAATCAGGTCAGCTGCAAATGTGAACCTGCAAACACTATAAACTACAAAACCAACGTGTAGATCCATTCTCAATAAAAGAAATCCTTAGTCAAGATAAGCATATCACTCTCATAGAAAACAAACATATTAGTTTTTATTTCGGAAACATGCTCTAAATCAGGTTCTAAATCAGCTGAAATACGTTCGGTCGACACATTATCTTCTCTAGAAATCATAGGAATCAATGCATTGACAACGTAAAAAGGCACAAAATCATCCAACTCGGCACAATGGTTTAAACGCATCTAGTGATTCAAGTTTGTCAAAATTAGTAACTCTTAAGTCTGGTTCTAAGTCCGCGGAAATAACTTCCGTTGGTGAGTTACCTTGATTAACTATTGGAAGGCACAATGCATTGACAATATCCATAAGCATCGGGTCATCCGAATCAGCAAAGTGTGCTAAACAAACAAATAAAGGCTCAAAATCATCGGTACAAGTTATCTGACCAATATCAATATGTTCAACATTCATAAAATCACAAGATAGATCAGCGAAAGAGGAGCTCAATGGGACAACAATATCATGAATCGACTCACCATTATCTGCAACTAGAATCTCACTATTCGAATGACTAGAAGGCACCTTATTATGAACGTCTACTGTCTCTAATTCGTTAGACTCAACAATAGTATCTTCTGTATAAACATGTTCTTCTAAATCATCATTATCTGAATAAATGGCGTCTCTAACACAACTCTCGTCCTTTTGAATAGACAAATAATAAGTTAAATGATCATGAGTTGAGTAAGAAACAATAGATTCAGATATTATATCGGTATCATAATTCCTAAAATCACTTCTAGTGTCAAGTTCATTTTCACCCTCATGGTATTGGGGTTGATACTCATCTGAATAACTACCCATAGCGAAATTACGTGGATTCCAAGTTCCATATCTGAGACGATTATAAGCAAGAACTTCCTTATGCCGTGACCCATACATGTATTCACCAAGCGTCATATGAGATGAAGTCTCGTGAGGATGTGAACTTCTACGCATATATTCTCCAAGTGTCATCTTAGATGACGTCTCCTGAGAAGCGCTCGATCCTCAAAAAGGTACCTGAAATAAAATTCTAACACACAGATAGAGTCAAAAAGAAAAAGAAATCATAAAAATTAAAATAGAAAAACTATACAAAACAATGAAAATAAATAGAATAAAAAACCTAACTATTTACAAAATCAAAAATACTAATTACAATATTCCACAACCGCTCCCCGGCAGCGGCACCAAAAATTGATAGGATCCGGAGATGCCTATATTATAATAACCGCAATCGCACGATGTCTGACTAGTAAACAGAGGCAAGTACATGTCGAACCCACAGGGAGCGTTGGAAATACTATAATCAATATCTCTAATGAACTAACAAGAAATTATTTTGGGATTTTTATAATGAGAAATGTAAAACGAAATAATAAAATTAGTGAAACAAAATAAAATCAATGGGAAAGTTGGTAACCAGGGTTTATAGTATCCACCACTATTTCTATTCAATTACTGAAATGAAACGTGATTCATGAATTAATTATTGTTCGTTCTATTGACATCACCTATTATATGTATTAGAGTCGCAAATATCACTGGGACGCCCTAAGCATGGCACATCAAAAGACTAAACCAAAGCATGCACCATCAGATTGCATTAGCGAGAAAGTTATACGAAACTAATTATAGGTTCACAAATAATATCCGGCAATTCTAAGGATACCCCATCAAAAGATTTAACCCAAGCATGGAATATGAAATAAGTAGACAAATATATTTGTTATCCTAACAATTAGGGACAAAGGTTATATGAAACCGGTGAAGCAACAACTCAATTCATCGTTTAATCAATAAATAAAATCATGCAATTAATCTAATCAAATCATAATAGCTTCAAAACCATATTATTTCAAATCGAAAGTGGTCTAATGCTCTAAGTGGATTCAACATAGAACCCTAGTTAAACAATTTAGCAATACATAAAAATGGATTTCTTAAAACCCATAAAAATAATAATCAAAAGAAAAATAATCAAACCAATGTCCTTTTCGTCGTCTCTTTTTCTTATGCACGAAAACACCTATGCGGACGCCTCTTTTTTTTCTTCTCGTCTCTGTCTGTCACTAACAGAGAAAAACCTTGTGATTATTCCGTCCGCCGGCTTCCAGCCCCAAATTCTCTCTGGCCGTCGTCACCCCCTAAGTAGTACCCAAAACCGGCCTAAAAATAATAGCGAGCTCCTCCTATGTCACCAATTATGTCTGACCCAATAGAAATACACCATGTGTCATGAAACTACAAAGACACCAATAATAGTCTTCCATGTGGCATTCCATACTAAATGAGATATATATCGATCTCCCTTAGAAACATGGGATCTCCTGCATGTGCACAGTCCCAGGTTTTGATTCCATCATCACCCGAATCAGAACTTGCACCACCAGCTTCCAAATTCAAAGCCATTTCCGTTCTTTCAGACAAACTCGATCATCCACGGCATCTTCTAGTTCATTTACCCAACTGAGGATCGACCGTACTAAGCCAACCATCACCCTGCTCAGTTCTCGATTGAACAATTAATTCAGTTATTTCACCTTTTCTATTTCAGCCAAACCCATCAACGTCCCTACCCTGCTCCATGTCTTCTCCGAGTGATATCAACAGCCGCATACAAATTCCATTTCTCTCAAATCCGGCGACTAACAACGAGCTCCATCTTCTTACTGAGCTCAAACTACAATTTTTATTCTTTGTTCACCAAGGCACCACTGGTAGCTCAGCATTTTCTCCAATTTTCTCCAATTGCAGCGGACATACGGACCAGTCTCCACTGCAGCTCCTTGTCTCGTTGCCTTGGCAGCGTCAACAGCTGAGATCTTCTCTCAACTCTTGTATTTCAATTCACCTCCAACCAACACACTCGATCAACCTTGGTAGCGGCACTCAACTTCAGTTCACAGCAAATCAAGCTCGAACTTCATACAACCACCAGTCGCAATACCATTACAGTCGCCTACTTTCCATACTCGGTCACTTTCCTCAGCTGGTTGTAAACAACTCAGCCAATCACCACTGATGCTCCGTCTCACTCGAGTGCAGTCCCGTGAACTGAACTCCATCAGCATCGCTTCTGCAGCATCAACCATCACTGCCAACGCCATTCGATAACTACCAGCGCCACTGCTTCTTTGCTCCATCGACCAGAATCACTTCAATCATTCAGCCATGATATGACCACCGAAATCAACACCAGTTGAGAGTATAAAACCATGAAAATCCCCTTGATTTGGACCATCGGCTGCAACAGCTCTCTCAAAGTGCACACAAATTTCAGTTCATGCCTAACTCCAGCCATCTAATAATCACCTGCATCTCCATTTCGATTCAACTCCAGACCACATATAGTCCACTACATCTTCTTCTCATCTCAGCTGTACTCTGACCTTTTTCCATTAACACCAACCCATATTTCAACAAAGAGCATATCAACCACCATTCGAGAACCCCCAAAATCTGTTGCCAAAAACCACCAGTTCAGCTAATATTTCCGTCAGCAGACATATGCAACTTCACCGGCACTTCTTCCCTGCCAACTGCAACCACTCCTCCCAGTTCACAGCCATGCATATATTCTATTTTTCGCAACTACGGACAAATGAATCGCCTCTCTCACGACAAACCATCTCATTCACCGTCTACAGATCGATGACCCTTTAAGCACCTCCACCACATAGAACAGCTGTCTTTGCACTGTTGTAGTAATGACCAGTTCTTTCCATTTCGTATTTCTCTACTATTTCGTTTCTCCATCACATTTTGCTAGTAGCTGCTTGAACTGGGAATGGTAACATCAAGAAAAGAAAATAGTGCGATGTGGCTGTAATGAGTCCACGTGCTACTCATTGCCTAATCCTTCGTGGAGTTTAACGTGCTTGGCACATAAAAGCATTCACCATTTTAACTTCTGGCTTGGCGAGGCTTTGGTGATGCGACCATCCTCGCAAATAATAAAGTAGGCCACGACTAGTGAGGCAATGTCTCCTTGGTGCCATGAGCAGTGTTAGGTGCTTTTTACCGCAAACACCATTGAAGCTCCCAATTTAGCCATACATTCTTCCGATGATCGGATTCGGTTGTACTTTCTACAAAAGCACCAAAATAGTGTTATTAGCCAAAATATCGAGTCCTGGCTAATATAAATATGGGTATAAAATGTAGCACTTACGTGCTTATCAATTTCATTTGTGTATAACAAGCTAAGTTCGATCTAACGGTTGAAAGATATTAGCTTGAGTCTAATCAGGTTTTCATCTAACGGTGAATATTGAATGCTTTGTTACCAAGATAACTTAGATTGAAAACCCTGGTTTGAAAACTATATAAGGGAGAACTCTAGCAACTGGGAAACCTAATCCACACACCTTCTGTGTGATACTAGTTGCGACTAGAGTCGATTCTCCTTTAACCTTAGGTTTTTCACGAGACCTTGTAGGTTAACGACTTGAAGACTTCATTGGGATTGTTAAGCCAGACCCAACTATTTTCTCTGTAGTTGCGTGTTCTGATCTTTACTTCTACTATCGTGGTTGAGTATTATCTTTGCTAAGATTTTCTTGAGATTTATCTTTGATAGGTAAGATTAAAAGTAGTCACAAACATCTTCGTCTCATCATTCGTGATTCCACAATATCTTGTTTCGCTTCCATATGATTAAGATTATTGTGAGGTGATTGATCATACTAGGGTGTTCTTCGGGAATATAAGTCTGGTTTATCAATTGGTTCCAGTGCACCTTGATTTATCAAAAGACGGAACAAAACTCATGGGTATTTTTGTGGGAGACTGATTTATCTATTCCAATAGACTTTTCTGTGTGAGACAGATTTGTTTATCAAGTCTTCGACTTTGGGTCGTAGCAACTCTTGGTTGTGGGTGAGATCAACTATGGGAATCAAGTGCGTAGAATCCTGCTGGGGTTCAGAGACGTAAGAAGCGCAATTGTACCTTGATCAGTGTGATATTGGTTAGGGCTCAACTACATTCCAGTCCGAAGTTCATTGGTAGTAGGCTAGTGTTTGTAGCGGCTTAATACAGTGTGGTGTTGAAAGCTGTACTAGGTACCGGGGTTTTTCTGCATTTGCGGTTTCCTCGTTAACAAAATTTCTGGTGTATGTGTTATTTATTTTCCGCATTATATTTTGTTATATAATAGAAATATCACATGTTGTGCGTTAAGTTCAATCAGTTCTTGAATCCGACCTTTGGGTTGTTGATTGAATTGATTGACACTTGGATATTGGTTTGTGATATCGTCCAAGTTATTTCTCTTATTCAATCGGGCTCGCAAATTCCTATTTGTTTGATTGCAGATTGAATTGAGAAATTGAGATATAACTCTTTGATATACTTTTCTATAGATTGAGTCTGACTGTCTAGTTGATTCTCTTAAAAGTATATTGGAGTTTGTCTATTCAGATTGTCGAACGAAATATTAGGTTTGGTTGTTAGACCCCCCGCTTTTTCAATGGTTGTGACCGCATAACCCATTAACCATACCCTAAATTTGTTGTACACATCATCACTGAAACCACAACAGCAAAAACAACGACACAACTAAACCTCCATTGATCGTTCAATTATATCAACCATCAAACCCATTAACAATTTCCTCGTCTCGATCTCCTGAATTTGACCTCAAAAATTTCTCTTCAATCAAACCCTAACTTCAATTCTTTCTCCAATTCAGTGAAATCTTCTTTTGTATCTCTGAAAATCGACTCAAATCAATAGAAGTAGACACCATTTTATCTTATCCAGGACACAACAATTATCTTCACTCTCACCACTCGGAGTATAGCTTTCCGGTGGTGGATAGGGGTGCAATGAGAAGCACCAGCCGTAACCTGAAGACTTGAGCATGAGATTAATTTCTTCTTTTCTCGAGCTAGGGCTAGGTTATACTTTAGGGGAGGATTATAACACCCATTCGTCGGCATAAGGGACATCAACTGAAATGGTAACCCATTAGTGATTTCAATTCCAGTGTCAGTCCTGCGAGACTGACAGTTCAGTTAAAAAATTCCGCAACTCACGCTTCATAAGCTCTCAATTTCTTCATACGAAGTCGGAATGACCTCATTATTTCGCCACTGGCTTCGTATTTTCGTTCTCCTCAACATGAGGAGAAGAAATCCAGAGTTTGAACGAGTTCCACATACTTTTGCTCCAATGACTCTAAAACACCTGTAAAACTCAAAACAAACGTAATAATATATAATTCGCAAGAAAACATAACAAAGAAAGCATAAACTATAGATATAGTCAAGGTGTTTTAGACACACCTATCAAATTCCCCCACACTTAGACTTTGCTAGTCTTCGAGTAAATAAAACTAAACTAATTCTAAAACATACAACTCCATTTCGTCGAGGATACAGTGACACTTAGAACGTATAATAAGCCTTTAAACCCATAGGTGTCCCTAGTAGACGATTTTTAGTCTCGTGAGGGCTTACAAGAGGTATATATACCCACAAAACCTACTTTTCCAACTTACAAGTTTTCCGAAATGATAGCATCCAAAGCGCTAAAAAGTTAAACATATCAAAGAACACAATCTCATCCTTAAAAGTCGAGAGACAAATGACCATCCCTTATTGAAAGAATCCAGGTTTGAGAGAGATCGAAAGTCTTGACTCTTCCTCACCAAAAAGGGTTTTATGAAGTTGCTCTCAATAATAAACATCTTTTTTATGGGTCACACATGTGTCCAGGTAGGAATGAAGAGAGAATCCTGTGACACGTTGAATAGTAGGAAGTCAAAACCCTCTGAAGTATTTTAAAATCCCACATCTTTTATAAACCCCTTTTTTTCTGACGATCTCTAAGAAAGGAAATCAACCACTTAACGAATGTGGGAATATGCTTACTTACCTTGTTATCCGTTCAACATGCAGTTAGCGCCACTCTCACAACATCCATAGAAACGTCTTCATTCTTCAATCATTGTCTTCGTCTTCGGTCTTCAACTCTTGATGATAACTCTTGAACTTAGTAGAATCTTGACAATGTAACTCTTTTTCTTCAAATCCTTGTTGCTTGAAACTTCCTTATGAATATTTCTTCTTCCATTGGCTTTATTGAAAGAATACAAAACTAAAAATGAACTAAAACAATCCAAAATATGATACAATGAATTTTTCTTGTCTATTTTTTTTTTCCTTTTCTTTTTCTATTTTTTTTCAATATTTTTTTTTATGAGACAAGAAAAATAAAACAAATACAAAATAAAAACAAAACGAAATAATAAAACTAGTAATGAACCTAAAAATTTCCTCTTGTGTTTTTTTTTTTTTCATTTTTTTTGTCAAGGGACCTAGCATAATGATGACCATGTCCCATTTTTTTTTTTTTTTAGAATTTCTTTTAGACAAGAGAAAATTAAATACAAATAAAAATAAAGATAAAATAAAAATGTAAGTACAAAGGCCATGGTGTAAGTACTTTACCGCTTGATTCTTCACAACTTGTATGTCTCGATATCATAAACTTCTTGAACTCTCATGTTGATAATCTTCGCTCTTGTACATAGTCTTCAACTTGTAAAAATTCTGCTCCTTGTCTTGTTGTTTTACTTGAATCTGAAATATGCTCATTTTTGTACCGTTGCTTATAAACCTTGAACGTTTTCAACTTTCCTTCGAATTTGTGATGGTCCTCCTATTGTTGATGATGATGGTGTTTCTATGGACCTGTTGGTGTAAAGAGAGATAAAGTGGATGGTGCTAACTGCAAACAAGATTACAAGTAGTACGGAAGTTAGCAATTCGATGTCACCCTCATGATTGATAAAATAGCACTCAAGAGATCAAATTAGTGCTTCTATTGGTGGGAGGTTGGGTAGCTCACCATTCTACCCGGAGTTTACGTACGGTAACACACACTGTAAAAGCACATATTTAGACACGTACAAAGAAGTGAAGGTCGGTGCCTCTCATGATGTAACATGGGTAGTATCCACTATAGGGGATCACAACTCTAATATTGAATTCATTCTGCACCTCATTTTCCACTGACATGGTTAAATCCAACTTTAACTCTCATACAAGTAAGAAACCCGATCACGTTCTCTAAGATGTCTAATTTCAGTCACTATTGTGAGAATTTCGATGTAATCTTAGCGACGTGTATACTATGTGACTCTAAACTAACTACACGTTGGAGTTTTTCATGCACTAATTTACAAAAAAAGTTTAAAATTTTGAAAAAATTACAATGCAAATGCTTAATTAACCACTCCCCCATACTTAAACTTTACATTGTCCTCAATGTAAATTGAATCGTCCAAAGAAAGTTAAGGTGGGAAATCCTAATATGATATGCAACAAAAAAAAAAAATTAAATTAAATTCATGACAAGAAAAAAATAAGAGATAAGAGATACAAAACCAATGGGTTGCCTCCCATGCAGCGCTTGGTTTAAAGTCGTCAGCCCGACATGCAAGGCGAATTCCCCATACACCAACAATCTGAAAAGTTTGGGATCCACCCATAGCACCTGTTTTGCAAACACTAGCTTCACACAAATATTATCAATATAAGACAAAGACGAAGATATCAACCAATAAAAGTTTCCCCCACACTTATTCTTGTCCACACGTGGAAGTGGATAAAGAATACATAGGGAATCAAGTATCTCTAATGGAGGATATAGGGAAACAAATTCATTCAACAATATTCTCGAAGCACATACATTCAAACCAATAAGAGGTAAAGGGGAACAAATAATATGGAAAGGGTTAGACAAACCTATCACAATCTCTTGTAGCACGGAATCCTCGTCATCCTTGAAAAACTCAAGTGAATTATTCACCTCTTGTATATCATGGTCCTCTATCAAACCTTGCAACCATTCTTTGTCTGTTTCTGCCTTAACCAAAGTCTCGACATCAACATCTTCATTACAATCCTTTGCAAGCTCAATTGGGTCTTCCAAAACATTACTCAATTCGGTCTCATTCTCAACATATTCCTTTTTGTTGTAAAGTACATACTCCACTGCGGATCCAAATCTCACTATAAAGAACTTTTTTAGAACACTCAAAATGCATCATCCTCAAGCTGCACCCTTTGAATAGGCTCTTGATCATTATTAAGATCAATGCTTGAGTAATCTACACAAGTGTCATCATGTTCCTCTTAGTCTTCATCTTGATCCTAAAAAGATTCCATTGTACACTCCTCTTTGTTGTCACCATGAGTTGTTTCAAGCAATGTATCATAATCACCGTCATTTTCATAGTTAACATAAGGTTGGTCCTCGCTGAATTTAGTGTTGCTAATCTTTAACTCATCATTTTGAATAGGCGAATGATCATTATTACGATCAAGAGTTGAGTTAACTACACAATTATCAACGAAAGTGCCCAAGGATTAGCCTATTTCAACATTAGCATCAATCAAATATTTATCACAAACCATATGCACATTATAAGTATCCATATATTCCTTGCATTGATCTATGCCTCTTTGCAAGTTAGCAATACCTTCACAAAGTTCTTGGAGTTTCTCTTATCTAGTCTCTTTATTTTTTTGAAACTCTTGTTCTACAAAGTTGAAAATTTTGTCTACAAAGTTAGAGACTTTTTGCTCACGAGCATAAGAATCCTCCCATCCTTGTGGTTGTTCACACACATACCTGCTATAAGGTTGTTGAGGAAAACCATAAGGTTCCATGGAATATTGGTCATAACCAATGAATTGGTTTTGATTATACCCCTGGAATTGGTAGTTGTCATATTGTTGAGGTTGTTGAAAACCGTATCCATTCATGTAGTATGCTCTTTCCATGAGAAACAAGTACCTGAAATAAGATTCTCAAACAAAGGTTAAAAACCAGAAAATCAGAAATGTAAACACAAACTAAAAACCAAACTAAAAACAAAAAATAAGAAACCAAAAACAAGTGACAACCGCTGCCTCCCCGGCAGCGGCACCAAAATTTGTCACTGTCATATGCATCAAAAATAAATTACTTTCTCACTACTTAAAATATATAATATAGCAAGGGCAAGAAAAGATCGTTCCCACAGAGAGGACTACGGTTGTCAAGTTGTTTCGGTTTCCTAAAAATAACAATGGGGTTTTTTCTGATTTTTATAAATTAAAACTAAAATAAAAGAAAACAATAAAATAAATGCCCGCGAATCAATAAGGTGAGAATATAGGATAAAGGTTTCATCTTCAATTGTAAACAAGTATTGAATGTATGATTAGAATTCATATTTAATCTCTCTATCATCAAGATCCATAAAGTATCAAGAGAGCAAGTTACTCTGTTAATTTCATAAAATCATCACACTTCCATGTAAAACGATGCAAGTATGAATACTACCCAAAGAATAACCCGACGCCTTGTGCTAATCAAGTTAAATTCCCAAAAGTGCATTAACATTAGTGAAATAGGCTAATCAATGCAATTCAAATACATTGCGCAAAAAAATTCAAACAAAGGTCAATTTCTACATATGATTACAAGAAAGTATCACTACAATCCGTAATCATATCATGCTACTTGGATTCAAGGTTATCGCTCGATGATAAACCTAAATTAGCTATTGATATGGATGTGAGTTCAATTATTTCTAGACTTAAATAAACAAACATTCTATCATATTTCAATACATCAATCATGCAATTATTATAAACCGTACAAAGTGAGCGATAATATGGAGAGAAAACTTATTCATCATATCAAAAAGCATGCTTGCAAAATCCGACTACATCTTTAACCAATAAAAATAAATTATCTACTTGTGTTTATGGAGTTCATAACAAAAAGCAAAGAAGAAAGCATCATGTTCTAAACCCTAGAAAACAAGTAGGAGTCTCCCTAATGGAGATATGTACAGGTATGCAGAGCTCTTCTCTATTTATATGATCCTCCTCCAAATTCTAAATTTAGGTCACATCAAAACCCACGGCAAATACAGCTCAAAACTCTTCTCAAACCTGTCCAGAATATGTTGGGCCCACAGCCCATTTAATACTTGGCATGTCAGTTACAGAGAAATGACAGCATAACTTCAGATTCATTCACTTCATGCGACTTGTAATTCCGGCCTTCTTCACTTAAATAATTTCAATCATTAACCATTCAATTTTGTCCCCACTCAATTAAGCTACCAGATCCATCAACTCTGAGCTATTCCACCGACAAAT
This sequence comes from Papaver armeniacum, assembly GCA_023531295.1. Classification (NCBI taxonomy): domain Eukaryota; kingdom Viridiplantae; phylum Streptophyta; class Magnoliopsida; order Ranunculales; family Papaveraceae; genus Papaver; species Papaver armeniacum. Next base: position 242,289 of record JAJJWW010014752.1, read on the forward strand.
ATAATTCCCACAGTTCCATTGCAACCACCATCTTAAACTGCACCTGCTAAGCTTCTGTCTGCATCAACTGAAGTTTGCTAGACTTCAACAGCTCCATAATCTCACCAAATCCATCTCATGTTGTAGCTGCTACTCCGTCCATGAAATGATTTGCAAACCCATTCATTCTAGCACCAGCAACCACCAACACCTTCTTAACTCGCTGTACACTTCATAAATATACCACCAGCTTCTTCCAGTCTTGTAGGATCAGAATATCGCGACATCGCACCTGCGAGATCAATAAATGACAAGATTGCGGAGGTATCGCAGGAAGTGATTTAAATGACGCATTAGATGACGAAATCCGAACGTGAGAAAAGTATATGAAGACTTGGCGAGATTTAGGAGTGTCGCAAGGAAAAATGTTTATAACACTCGCGACATTTCGCGAGTTATTCCCAAAATAAAGGACAAATTTTAGTTGTCATCCACTGTGTATTACCCTATATAAAGGGTTGAATTAGTCTGTTGTAGAGAGAGTTCTTTTTGAATTGTTAAGCAAGTCATGAGGAGAGAGAAAATCTAGAGTGATTGTAATTTCTTTAGATCTGATATATCTATCCTTGTAAACATTTCGAGAAGATTATCAATGAAAGTATATAATTAATCACCTTCAAATGTGTTAATTGAGCAAATTCTAGTGAGGGGTGTAGTGTGGGATTTCCTGCAACTACATATGCGCTAGAAACAAGGATTGAACTCTAAAAGATTGTAGCCAAAATTATCCGAATCAAGAAAATGAGAGAAAAAGATGTTAAATCAGATGAGGTTGAGGAGTTAAGAAACAAGGAATATAATGAAGATATGGAGTACAGTTTAATTAATGAATTTCACGAAAATATCAGAGGAAGAATACATAAACGGGATTTTGAAGGAAAGAGGATTATAGATGAAGAGAAGATAACGTCTTTGAAAGAGTGGGAAAAGCAGAAAATAACATTTACAGCAGCTGAGGTACCTAAAGAAGGATTGAATCATACATCTCCATTAGTGGTCACAATAAATGTATGCAAAAATGAAGAAGAATCGGCGAAAGCAGCGGAAGAATGGGCAATAAATAGGATTTTGGTAGACACATGTAGTTTGGTGAGCATCATGTTTTACCATACTTACAAAAAACTAGGATATAAAGATGAAGAAATGATTTCCCCAGCGTATGATGTCCATGGTTTTGGAAAATCTATAACAAGACCTAAAGGAGAAGTAAAGCTACGAATTCTGCTTGGAGAAATTGAAACGCAAGTGACAGTGAGTGTAGTGGATATGGAATCGCCGTACAACATGTTATTAGGGAGGCCATGGGTACATGCAATCAAGGCTGTAGCGTCAACACTTCATCAGGGTATCAAATTTCCCACGCCAACTGGAATTGGTGAAATTAGAGGAGATATTGATAAAGGGAGAATATATCATCAAGACGAAGTAAAGCATTATGAAGAACGAGTGAAGAAGCGAAGAGATCGTAAGAAAATGGTAAAAGCAGCTAGAAAAGAAGATGAATTTAAAATTTACATGATAAGGGCAAAAGAAGGAAAAGGAATACCTAGCGAAATCTCGCAGAATAAAGAAATGAAAGGACCAACCCCTATGGGAGAACCGAAAGCTAGCTACGTTGCAACAGAACAAACAAAAGAGGTGAATGTTGGAACTGAAGAAGAACCCAAGGTGTTAAAAATTGGGACTAAAATGGAAGAAGATGAAGAAAAAGAACTATTGATTTGTCATGAGACTATAAAGATATCTTCGCGTGGGATATGGATGAAATGCCTGGTATAGACCCATCTGTAGCTTGTCATAAATTGGAAATTGACAAAAATATAAGGCCATTCAAACAAAGAATTAGAAAGATCGCAACAGGATATCATCCTCAAATAGAAGAAGAGTTGCAGAAAATGCTAGATGCAGGAATTATTAGACAAGCAAAATATCCCGAATGGATAGCAAATATGGTTATAGTCCCAAAGAAGAAGAAAGGGATAAGAATTTGCATAGATTTTAGCTATCTAAACAAAGCTTGTCCCAAAGATAGCTTCCCGTTACCAGATATCCCGCAATTGGTTGAAGCAGCAGCAGGAAACGAACGGATATCATCTCTCGATGGATATAAAGGGTACAATCAAATTCCTCTCGCGGAAGAAGATCAAGAACATACTGCTTTCTTCGCTCCAAGAGGATTATATTGTTATACAAAAATGCCGTTTGGTTTGCGAAATCTTTGGAGCAACATATCAAAGAATGGTAGAAAAGGTGTTCGCGAGATGGATACACAAAACGCTAGAAGTGTATGTAGATGATATGTTAATCAAAAGTAAGAAAGCAAAAGACCACATACAAGATCTGAAAGAAATTTTTGAACAAATGAGACATTTCAACATCAAAGTAAATCCTTAAAAATGCACCTTTGGAGTTGCATCGGGAAAAATTTTAGGTTACATCGTATCAAAAGAGGGAATCCAAATCGACCGGAGAAAGTACAAGCAGTTCGCGATATGCCAACGCCAGCGACAGTAAAAGATGTTCAGAAGTTAAATGGGTTACTAGCTTCGCTAGGGAGGTTTATCTCGCGATCATCTGATAAATGTAAGCACTTTTTCAGCATTCTCAAAAAGGGATCAAAGTTTAGATGGACGGACGAGTGTGAGAAAGCCTTCCAAGGAATAAAGGAACATTTAATGGATATATCAATTTTACAAAAAGCAGAACCGGGAGAAGAATTATTAATCTATCTTGCGACTACTTCGCATGCACTAAGTGCAGTATTGCTGCGAGTGGACGCAGGGGTAGAAAAACCAATCTACTATATCAGCAAAACCTTCAACGCCGCAGAAAGGAATTATTCAAAAATTGAAAAACTAATCTTGGCATTGGTTTACGCAACATTTAAACTTCGTATATATTTTCAAGCGCACATTGTTAAGGTAGTAACGAAAGTACCAATTGAATCAGTAATGAAAAATTCAAAAGATCGGGGAGAGTTGAGAGATGGAATGCCCAAATAAGTCATTGCAAACTCAAATATGAAATATTGTCTTCACCAAAGTCACAAGTGGTCGCGGACTTTTTAGCGAGAATTTACTTTGGAAGAGGATGAACCAAGAGAAGAAACAATGGACGTAGATGAAGAACATGGAGATCCAAAAGATTTGTTAATCGAGCCGAATAGATGGGAAATATTAGTAGATGGGTCATCTAATGGAGAAGGTAACGGGATTGGAATTGTTGTGATATCGCTTAAGGTAACAAAATGGCTTTTTCCTTGATTAGAATTCGCGTCAACCAATAATGAAACAGAATATGAAGCTATAATACATGCTTTGCGATTCGCAATAGAGATGAAATTGGAAAATGTGAGGATTACCAGTGATTCACAATTGGCTATTCGCCAAATAAAGGAAGAATATACTATAAATGAACCATCTTTGCAAAGGTACAAGAAACTTGTTGATGAGCTGTCGGTGCAGATACCAAAAATAAAATGGAGACATATATCAAGGAGAAATAATAGACTCGCAGATGCTTTTGCCTTTATATCAAGTATGATGACAGATCCGACTGCGAGAAATATAAAGATACAAACACTTTTAGCACCGTCAATTAATAAAGAAGAAGAACAGGAAACAAGTGTAATGTTAATAGAGGATGGAATACAAATGCTTTGCGAAGAGGATTGGAGAGTAGAACTTCATGCATACTTGAAAAAAGGGGAAACACCAAGAAATAGATTAGAAGCACACAAATTAAAAAGCCGGGCAACAAATTATGAATTAAGAAATGGAGTAATATACCGACGATCTTTTAATGGACCTTCATTCAGATGTGTAACAAGGAAGGAAGGAGAAACCATATTGAAGATGTTGCGTAGCGGGGACGCTGGTAATCATAGTGGTGGAAGATCTTTAGCATATAAAGCAAAAATGCAGGGCTATTACTGGCCATATATGCATGAGGACGCGAAACAGATATCAAGGCGTTGTAAAGATTACCAAAGACATGGGAAGAAGATACATGCACCAGGAGCACCATTAAATTCTTCAACAAGTGTGTGTCCTTTTGGAAAATGGGGCTTAGATATTGTGGGGCCATTTCTGTCAGGAACAGGACAGAAAAGATATCTAATTGTCGCCACTGATTATTTCACAAAATGGGCAGAGGTGAAAGCAGTACAACACATTCGCGACAAGGATGTTTTTACTTTCATATTTGAGAACATTATATGCAGATTTTGGATTCCAGCACAGTTGGTATCTGACAACGGGAAGCAGTTTGAAGGAAAAAATATAGAATTGATGCTTAATGCATTTCAGATACGATGTGGAAAATCAACTCCTCTGTACCCGCAGGCTAATGTCCAGGCAGAAGCGACAAATAAAACAATCGCAGACATATTGAAGAAGAAGTTAGAAGGATACAATAAAGGATGGTGCGAACAAGTACCCAATGCAGTATGGGCTTATAATACAACTAGAAGAGAAGCTAAAGGCATGTCACCTTTTTGTTTAACATATGGGGTAGAAGTTGTACTCCCGACAGAAGTTATGATTCCAACAACAAAGAAAGAAGCTTGGGAGAAAAACCTCAGTGCGGGTAATATTTTGATCAAATTAGATGAATTAGAAGAAAGAAGATAAAGAGCACTGTGACATATGGAGAATTATCAAGATTAGCCAGAGAATATAATAAACGTGTCAAGATACGTGAATTTCAACCAGGAGATCCGGTGCTGCGAGAGACACCAATATATCAGCATGAAAGTGGTGGTAAATTGGCAAGAAAATGGGATGGACCTTATATCATTAAGGAAATAGTTGGCACAGGGGCATATAGATTAATGGATCCTGAAGGGAGAGATGTAGGACAAAGATTGGACAGACCATGGAATAGGTTGTATCTCAAGAAGTATTATCCATAACAGAGGGATGAAATGATATGAATTTGGACGAAATGTTTTTGTGACAGAATGATGGCGAGATTAAATAAAACAAAGAAAGATTATGCGAATATCTCGCAAGCAATACATTGCAGAAAATGAATGATCGAATAAATTAACAAAAATGAATGAGTGAGTGAATGGGACGAACCTTTATGGCGTACACCTTAGTTCGCGAATGATATTTCGCAAGAGGCAAATGTAAGACCTAAAGTGCGTCATATAAAGGGGTATCTCTTGACATGGCTCGGTGGGAAAGGTTACACCGCTCCTGGAACCTGAGCCATGGAGATTTGGGGTCCATGAAAGCCTATCCGGTGGAGATACCTTGGATTTCCAACTATATATATAAGGTTATACCCTGGTTGGACGCCCGAGGGTCTCTTCCAAGGAGTCAGTTTATGCTCAAGGCGCCGGGGTACATGGTTGAGACAAGAGTGCCTGGGGCATTTGAAGTGTCTCGGCCATTCTTGGCAAGTCTTGGTATATGCTGCACTCGGCCCGAAGAAAACTCCACTTAGGGTGCAGTCTCGTAACCATAAACCATATAGGTATAAGGGATAAGAGGCTGCGAAAACAACTGGTTGTTGTTAAGACCGGATGGGAGGAGCTAGTCTTGTATGGCCGATGTACGCCTCCTGAAGGGGCAACCAGGGAGAAGATAAGGGCGACACCCTCCATTAGGGAGCTGATAAGTGTCAAAAGACACAAATGTCATGAGGCTTTATTTTCGCAAGAGAATTTAGGCTTGTCATATTTGTGCGATGATCCTGAAGAGGCACTAATACTAACGCGAAGATAAGGCGAGATCAATGGGTTTTTGCATGAAAAGGCAAAAATGTCCTGCGATTTCGTCGCAAAAGACGATAATGTCATGGGATTTTACACTCGCAAGAGTATTCAAACCCATCATATTGTCGCAGATAAAATATCCTGCAGAGGCAAAAATACTTAACAAATAATAAGACAAGGTCAATGGGTCATTACATGAAAATGTAAAGACGTCCTGCGATTTTGTCGCAACGAGGGGTGGCGAAATAAGACCTTTAATTAGGAAGGCAAAATAAGACCACACAATCAATGATGAACTTCAACATAACTAAAGGTAAGCGAATAAGCTTGCGAGATTAAAATTGCAAATCTAAAATGAGATAGAAAGAGAAGATAAGAGATTGTTCATCGAAGGATTTGGTCTTTCCAAAAAGTCAACAAAAATTGAAAAGCATCCCATACAAAAAGTCACGCAGAAATAGAGAATGAAAGATATAAAATTATAAGAGTAACTTAATTTTCTACATCGATATTCTCGGCAACAGGAGATGATAAATGTTCTTCATTAGGATTCTCAGCTTCATAAAGATCCTTCTCGACAAGTTCATTATTTGCGATATCTTCACAGCTTTCATAATCATAATCACTATCAGGAGAATTAGGAACTTCATCATCTCCAACTTCTAAAGGTGCAACAGTGACAGGTTCAAGGGATTTAGAGAGTAAGATCTCATTCACGACAACTTCAGCTTTGGGATGAAATTGACGAAGAAGTGCCTTTTGTTGATTCCTACTTTGGACATCTTTAAGATGGCTGAGATAATTAAGTCTCCTCGCGGCCCGATCACGAGAATGGGCAAGAGTAGCAACAGTAATCGTATTTTCCTTACGAATCTTGGCATGGGAGGATTCCAAAGTAGACAGAGAAGTGCGAAGATCTTTCTCAGATTCTGCGAAAATATATAAGAACAGCAAGGTTAAGATTAAAAAATAATGAAAGAAATTAGAAAGGAAAAACGGTGGTTGAGGCAGTCAAATTTTATGACTACCTTCCTTTTGCGAGATAAGATGTTGGGTCAAGGCAAAGCAACTATTCTCCAAATGATCCATAGCAGTATCAAATCATCACCAACAAGACCTTTTAATCGAGAACGCAAGCTTTTTTCATTAGAAATCAGTAAATTATTCTCCTTCGCAAGGGAGGAATGAGATTCTTTTAACTTAGTATATTCATCCTTGAGCTGTTTTGTTTTCACACTTAGGGTTATTCTACCATGAATAAGCTTATCTCTTTCGGTTGTGGTTTCTTTGAGTTTATCTTTCAAAGAGCAAATAGATTGTTCTTGCTCATTCAATGCTTTTCGACAAACACCAAGTTGTTGCGAGGATATAGCAACTTTATCCAACAAAGCTCGCTTCTCTCGGGACAAAGTTCCATTTTCATCTGATAAGGTTTCCAATTCCAAATTAGATTTAGTCAAATAATATGACATATGCGACAATTCGCTACTTAATAATTCTTGTTTCTGGACTAAGTAGGCGTTTTCTTGGGTAAGATTATTTATCTGGTCAACAGAATACGTATGGAGGTTATCTAATCGGTTATATTGCTCCATCCAAGCATCTCTTTCTGTTCGAGTTTCTTCCGCGATAGATTCCACTTGATATATCTCCATTTTACGTTTCTGATTCAAAACTTTAAAGGCGAACAAAGTCTTCAAAAAAAAAAAAAAAAATGGGGAGGAAAGAATACCTTTCAGTTCTTCATTCTTCTTGCGAAGATTATCGCGATCCAGTGAAGTATTATGAAGGCTATTCTTCAAGGTCTTAATTTATTGTTCCAGGGATGCTCGCGACATGGTATCGGAACCAAAATACTTACTCAAAGATTCATAAACACTAGACCTGACAGGATCAGTGGAGATTTTCTTAACATCATTCATGGTAGTTGATAAAACTTTAAAAGCTATATCCATCCCTTCTAAATTTTCTTTAGTAAGAGAGATAGATTCAGAGGAAGAGGAAATGATGGAAGAAGAAACAAAGGCTGAGTCATCCTTAGTCATAAGAATGCCAATTGGAGGAGCTTGATCAACAAGGGAAGATGAGGTAGAGGCATTAAGAGTAAAAGTGGAGATGGGAACATTCTGAAGAATTTCATTAACGGAAAATTCAGGGACTAATTTGTCAGGCGAGTTCATCGCAGGAGAAGGTGATTTGTCATGAGAAGAAGGAATTGGGTCATCTTGCGAAGATGTCGCAGGAGAAGTAGTAAACTTAAACCCAGGAAAAGTAATGGCAGGTGCGACAGGTTTAAAGTGGCGAGGTTTCTTGGGAGATAAATTAATATCTTTGTCGTCCTGCGAATAACAAGTTAAGTAAGAAACAGAGGAAACAATATTGTTATTAAAAGGGTAAATGTTTCTTAATACCTTGTCATTCGCAGTCTTTCTCTTGGAAGCAAAGGATTTCGGCTGCGAACTCTTGGGAATATTAGGATTTGTAACGGCAGATTTGGTGCTAGACTTGTCCTTGCTAAAACAAAAAGGGGAAAAGTATCAGAACAAAACTATTTCATAAGAAAAGATCAATCAACGAAATGATTAAATTTAACAAAGTTTGCAAACCTTGATGCCATGGAAACAGTAGCATAAGAATTACAGCGGAAAGACAATGAAGAAGATGGTGAAGAAAAACAGCAGAAGAAAATTGCAGACAGTAAAGAAGATGAAATAAAAGGAAAGAAGGATTTTCATGGGAAATTCTCCCTTAAATAGACAGGAAAAGAGTAACCGGATAGCATTAAAAACTATTGGTAAAAAGGGAATTTTAGACACGTGTAAGCGGTCAACCCTAAATGCACGGAACCTTGCTGACAAAAAAATTTTGGAAAGAAATAGACGATCGCGATATTTCAAAGTGTAATATCGCAAACCCAAATATGACTTTGCGGAGCATTAAAAGAATGATGTAGCATATGATATCAGTATAATTCATGAGGAAAGTATAAGCAACCTGCGAAATTATAGAGTGAACCTGCGAGAGTAAAAGCTCATAGCATGAGGCAAAGAACATGGAACGAAGGTTTCGCATGATGGATTTGCAATACTTCTTACATTTGGAGGACTAAATGTTTCTTATATTTCTGTAAGAATATTCCATATTTCGCATGAGTGATAATTTTAAAATCACTTTCCAAAGATTCGGAATCTCGCAAAAAAATAGAGGCAAGTACGTACTTTTCAAGTCCAGTATTCTTTCGCTCGTTCCCTCATCAACAAAAATCAAAGACTATTACAACAACGGATTTTTTCTTAAAGATCGCTCTTCAAGCAATATTCAAGAAAAAAGAGGCAAGATGTAGGATCAGAATATCGCGACATCAGTACCCTGCGAGATCAATAAACGGCAGTATTGCAGAGGTATCGCAGGGAAGTGATTTAAATGACGCATTAGATGACGAAAGCCAGAACGTGAGAAAAGTATGAAGACTTGGCGAGATTTAGGAGTGTCGCAAGGAAAAATGTTTATAACACTCGCGACATTTCGCGAGTTATTCCCGAAAATAAAGGACAGCTTAGCTGTCATCCACTGTGTATTACCCTATATAAAGGGTTGAATTAGTCTGTTGTAGAGAGAGTTCTTTTTTAATTGTTAAGCAAGTCATGAGGAGAGAGAAAATCTAGAGTGATTGTAATTTCTTTAGATCTGATATATCTATCCTTGTAAATATTTCGATAAGATTATCAATGAAAGTATATAATTAATCACCTTCAAATGTGTTAATTGAGCAAATTCAAGTGAGGGGTGTAGTGTGGGATTTCCTGCAACTACAAGTCTCAATTTCGAACAAACCCCATTCATCTGCAATGCCCATTCTTACCAGGACTCAACCCCATTATATCACCAGCATACAACTTCATTTTCTGTAGCTTCAGTAGCAGTACCAGTACCAGTACACTCATTATCTTCTAACTCAGCCATCAGGCAGCGTCGCAGCGAGCTCCTAACATACATCTATTCCTGCAGCACAACATGAATTCTTCAGCAGCAAACACCATTTCATTCACCTGCAAAACCCATTTCAAATCCTAGCTGTAACCACCGTCTCAGGCCATCTTCATGGTTGTGACCGCAAAACCCATTAACCATACCCTAAATTTGTAGTACAGATCATCACTGAAACCACAATAGCAGAACAACGACAAATCTAAACCTCAATTCATCGTTCAATTATATCAAACATCAAACCCATTAAAAATTTCCTCGTCTAGATCTCCTGAATTTGACCTCAACAATTTCTCTTCAATCAAACCCTAACTTAAATTCTTTCTCCAATTCAGTGAACTCTTCTTTTGTATCTCTGAAAATCGACTCAAATCAATAGAAGCAGACACCATTTTATCTTATTCGGGACACAATAATTATCTTCACTCTCACCACTCGGACTATAACTTGCCGGCGGTGGATAGGGTGCAATGAGAAGCACTATCCGTAACCTGAAGACTTGAACATGAGATTGGTTTCTTCTTTTCTCGAGCTAGGGCTAGGTTATACTTTAGGGGAGGATTATAACACCCACTTGTCGGGATAAGGGCCACCAACTGAAATGGAAACCCCTTTGTGATTTCAATTCCACTGTCAGTCCTGCAAGACTGACAGTTCAGTTAACAAATTCCGCAACTCACGCTTTTTAAGCTCGCAATTTCTTCATACGGAGTCGGAATGACCTCATTATTTTGCCACTGGCTTCGTCTTTTCGTTCTCCTCAACTTGAGGATAAGAAATCCAGAGTTTGAACGAGTTCCACTTCCTTTTGCTCCAATGACTCCAAATCACATGTAAAACTCAAAACAAACGTAATAATACATTATTCGCAAGAAAACATAACAAAGAAAGCATAAACTATCGATATAGTCAAGGTGTTTTAGACACCTATCAATAGTTCGTCTGGCTAGTTTCGTCTAACCTTTTGTGAACAAGTCATTGTACACAGTTCGGTTATGGTTCATCCCAACCAGAGTGTATATTTTTTTTTTGTTAATCTCAAATTAAAGATTCATCTAACACTGGATATTGATTGCTTGATTCCAAAACTACCTTAGCTTAAATCTAAAGCAACCTATGATTTTGAAAGTCTATATAAGGATAACTTCAAGCAACTGGGATTTTTGAATCCCCGACACTTTTCTTGTGTGTCGACCTCTCCTTTAAACCTATTTAGTTTTAGCGACTAAAAAGACTTCGCTCACGGATATGTGAAGCCAGGTCCGACTATCTTTATCTTGATAGTACGTGTATCCTGATCTTGCTACTGATTGTTGAGTCTCACTCCGATCAGGCAAGATAGATAAAAATAAAAAAGTTTCTTCATCTCAGACTTTGTGATTCCACAAGTATATTCCTCCATAACGATTCTTTGTTGAAATCGGAGTAGGTTTTACTTGTGAGGTGGATAATAGTCTAGGATGCTCTTCGGGAGTCGCAAGTACCGGATTTTGAGGTTTGCTAGACTTTGTCTATGGAAAATGATTTCCTATGTTACCTTGATCTTTGATCAAAACGGAAATCACATATAGGCTTATCTGGGGGACAGATTGGTTTAAAGTCTTCAATTGAGTTAAAGAAACTCTTAGGATGTAAATGAGGTCAACTAAGGGAATCGATTGCGCAGAGTCCTGCTGGGATTCAAGAGAAGTAAGGAGCGCGACTATAACTCAATTGCTGTGACTGTAGATTCGGTCTCAACTACATTCCATTCCAAAGTTCTGATAGTAGGCTAGAGTCTGTAGCGGCTTAATACAGTTTGGTGTTCAAATCTGTACTAGGTCCCGGGGTTTTTCAGCATTTGCGGTTTCCTCGTTAATAAAATTTCTGGTATTTTGTAGTGATCTACACTACAATAGGAATTTCAGAGATAACTTTACAGGATCTACTCTGTAAAAGTTAGAGAAAACCTCAGAGAGGCAGAAGAGATAACTCTAATTTCATCAATTTTCATTAGTTTCTCATTAGGTTTACGACCAACAAAAGGAAAGGGAAAGGAAAACTCACACATGCCTAGCACATGAAAATTATTAAAGGCACCAGTACAAGGGTAGCCCGTAAACAATTATCAAGACAAATACTAAGGGATGTAACATGTTTGTGTTATTTCTTTTCCGCGTTATATTATTTATCTTTATAATTGATTATAATTGAAATATCACATGTTGTACGTTAAAATCAATTCAAGTAAATAAGTTCATCACAATTATTGGATACGACTTGATTGATTCTTGGATATTGATCTTTGGAATCGTCCAAGTACTCTCACGATATAATTAGGTTCACGAACTTGTCTCTGTTTACATTATGATTGTGAAAGAAATAGATATAAGCTCTTCACATAATTCTTGATAAAGATTCATTAAGTTGAACTCTCAAAATTGTATTTGAGTTTAGTTGATACAGGTTGCCTAAGAAAAAGTTGGTGGTGTATTTTGGTACCCCCGTATTTTCAAAATTATCTCTTCAGATTCTCATATCACAATCGGTTTTATATGTATGTCTTATCCACCGATTCTTAGGGTTTCATTTTCCTATGTATTTTTCTTGTTATAATCGGATCACATATGTTGGCATATGGACCGATTGTTGAACCAGATTTATTATTTTATTTTTTTTATATATGGATTTGTCCACTTAGACTTTTATTCTCAAGAGTTCCAACAGGATTTTGACAGGAAACCATAGGCTATTATACCTAAAAGCATGTACAAGTTCGCCTACAACAGAGAGACCCATTTGGAGAAGGCACTGTCACTTGCTGACAAGCTTGCATTGGAATAGCTCGTTGAGCTCATCAGGTTTGCCAGGAGAATGAGGGATGAAATTACATCTCGGAGGGCACATGACAGATATATGAATGGTCTGCTTGCAAAAATGGCTGAAGTTGCAGCAGAAGCTGCTGGTGGTGGTAGTGGTGATGATACTGCTCCATGATGTTGATGATCTCTATTATTGTGAATGGTAAAGCTATGGGCTATTTCAGTTGCACTAGAGGAGTTCATCAGGGTGACCCTCTATCACCCATTTTATTCTGTCTTGTAGAATATGTTCTCAGTTGTGCGATCTCAAACTTGTTTACTCAAGGGAGAGTTCATCACATTTCTTCAACGAGAGGTGCAATATCTCCATCTCATGTTATTTATGCTGATGATATAATGGTTTTTTGTAGAGGTACGAAAAAAGGCGTAGATAATGTTATGAAAGTGTTTTAAGATTATGGAGTTTGCTCTAGTCAACGTATTAGTTTGTCCAAATACACTCTTTATGACGTCTAGAGCTAATGATCTTGTGGCTTCTTATGGTATCCATAGGCTCTCTTCCTTTCCGTTATCTTGGTGTCCCTATTTTCAAAGGAAAGCCGAAGAAAATATTTCTTCAACCTATCATGGATAAAATTAAGTTGAAGTTTGTTGCTTGAAAGGGTAAATCTCTTTCGATGATGGGAAGAGTGGAATTGGTGAAAACTGTGATAACTAGTTTTGCTCTCTACAGTTTCCATGTTTATGAATGGCCTAAAACTTGTCTCCGTACACTAGAGAGATGGATACGTATATGGTTGTTCGTGGTCAGTTTCGGCTCAGTTTCCAGCCAAACCAAAACCGAAGCCATTAGTATCGATTTCTAAAAATCTTACCATCACCGTGCTATTAACTATTGGTTCGGTTTCTAGATGGCTTTAGCCGGTTTCGGTTTATTCCAGTGGGTTTGGTTAACCGACTGTTATGTCATTTTTTTGAAACTGACAGTTCAAAAAGTAAATAAAAAATAGAACTGAGTGAAATTCAAAAACATAAACATTCTGGTTTCATCTTTCATATACATTCAATCCCAATCAAAAACATAAACTTTCAATCATCAGTAAATTCCCATTATTTATTCCGCATCAATTTAAGAAACTGATTCTCTTTGAAATTCATTACATCACAATCTCTTGGTTTCCACCTCAATAGTGGCACATCACCATCGAATCACCAATGAATGCCCCTGAATCAGATACAAATTGGAGTAACAAAAGTTACAAAACTAAAACAAAATTAACCCAATTCGTATCAGAGTATCAATGATAACAATTGAAAAACCGGGGGGTTTAACAACCTTACCCAATATTTCATTTAGGCAATATGTATGGACAAACTCCAATATAATTCCAAGAGAATCAACTAAACAGTCAGACTCGGAAATATATCCAAGAGTTGTATCTCTGTTTCACAATGTAATCAACAAATCAAACAGATAGAAATCCGTGAGCCTAATTATTATGTGAAACAACTTGAACGGTACCAAAGACCAATGTTCAAGTGTCAATCATCAACAACCAAAGGTTGGATTATCTAATTGATTGAACTACGCACAACCTGTGATATTTCAATTATATAAAAATATAATGCGGAAAAGAAATAACACAGACACCAGAAATTTTGTTAACGAGGAAACCGCAAATGCAGAAAAACCCCGGGACCTAGTCCAAATTTGAACACCACACTGTATTAAGTCGCTAAAGACACTAGCCTACTTCAAGTTAACTTCGGACTGGAATGTAGTTGAGCCCTAAACAATCTCACACTGATCAAGGTACAGTCGCGTTTCTTACGCCTCTAGAACCGCGCCGGATTCTGCGCACTTGATTCCCTTAGCTGATCTCACCCACAACTAAGAGTTGCTACGACCCAAAGCCACAGACTTGATAAACAAATCTGTATCACACAGAAAAGTCTATTGAATATATAAATCTGTCTCCCACAGAAATACCTACGAGTTTTGTTCCGTCTTTTGGTAAATCAAGGTGAACATGAACCAATTGATACACCGGACTTATATTCCCGAAGAGCAGCCAAGTAATATCAATCACCTCACAATAATCTTATTTGTATGGTAGCGAAACAAGATATTATGGAATCACAAACGATGAGACAAAGATGTTTGTGACTACTTTTTATCTTGCCTATTGGAGAATAAATCTCGGGCAAATCTTAGAGAATACAGTACTCAATACGATAGAATACAGCAAGATCATAACACGCAACTACAGAGAAAATAGTTGGGTCTGGCCTCACAATCCCAATGAAGTCTTCAAGTCGTTAACCTAATGGTTTTAGAAAAAACCTAGGCTAAAGGAGAATCGACTCTAGTCGCAACTACTATCACACAGGAGGTGTGGGGATTAGGTTTCCCAGTTTCTAGAGTTCTCCCTTATATAGTCTTCAAATCAGGGTTTGCAATCAATGTTACCTTGGTAACAAAGCATTCAATATTCACCGTTAAATGAAAACCTGATGAGACTCAAGCTAATATCTTTCAACCGTTAGATCGAACTTAGCTTGTTACACACAAATGAAATACACCTTCATTTAGATAAGGGTAACCGTACATAAACGTGTACACTTAGTGATACGTATTGATCCCTGTACCTTGGTGACTATTATTATAGAGGCGGAATTCAAAATAATGATAGACGAAAACTAGAAAACAGAACACACTGGAAACCAGATTCGAAGAAATATATCTTCTCTAGATTATGAAAAAGAAAACAATTACAATTCTCTCTTTGTTACGCTCACAATCTCTCTAAACAGTGGATCAACCTTAAACTGTTTGCTAAGCTTGCTTTTGCAATAATCAATTACCTCACAAACTTCCCTCTCTGATCTAGGAGTGTCTGTATCACAAACCACACTCTAGTTGTCTTAGATATGAGCTAAACATCTCTATTTATAGTTTTAACGGTTTCCCAAACCTTATAGGAATTTATTTCCTTATCTAGGAATAATTCCTTCTCTATGTATATTTCCTTATCTAGGAATATTACCTTGTCTAGGAATATCTCTTATCTAGGAATAATTCCTTTTCTATGTATATATTTCCATATCTAGAAATATTACCTTGTCTAGGAAATATTCCCTTTCTAGGTATATTTTCTTATCTAAGAATATTACCTTGTATAGGTATATTCCTTATCCAAGAATACTGCCTAAAAATCAGTATTCCTTCTTTAAATTAAAATTCTATCCTCAGTCCTTCTTGAGGATCACTAGTTATCGGAGAGAGGAAGATACACATGTATCATGCGCCCCCACTCAAGAACTTGAACTCCTGTGAAAGTTAGATTTGGAAGTTAGGGAACTCGAGGGTTCCTTTCAACCTGCTGAACCATCTCTCTCTGCTGGAAATTGGACCTTGACGTCTAATTTGAAAAGCTTTCATATCTCTTCGTCTTGTCTTAGTCACTCTTCGTTCCATGATGCATTCTTCTTTGAGCGGTTCTTCTTCAAAAAAAAAAAAACCAGATGGAGACGTAGTCTTTTTCTTCACCTTCCGCTTGGGTGTATGACAAAAATTTGAGATAAGAGATAAGGGATGCCAAGATTTTTAGGGGCGACCCCAAAAGAATTAGGGGCGACACAAAATGACAAAAAATGTCACCCAAACCTAAAACAAAGTCATCCCTTATCTCAAATTTTTCGAAATGGCAAATATGCCCTCCATAATCGGTAGTTAAGTTTACAATCGGGAGAAATTTGTTATATAGAGGAGATTCCATTTTCACATGATTGAGAACAACCAGAATCGGTAGTTTCATGATGTTCATTGCCTACCGATTATACAATAGGTAGTTTCATGATGTTTATTGCCTCCCGATTATGGTAGTAGCCCCAAATTCGAAATTTTCAAAAATCAATAGGAATTTTAGATTTCTCTATTTCACAACCGGTAGTTTCATGATGTTTATTGCCTACCGATTGTACAATTGGTAGTTTCATGATGTTTATTTCCTCCCGATTATGGTAGTAGTCCCAAATTCGAAATTTTCAAAAACCAATAGGAATTTTAGATTTCTCTATTTTCACAATCGGTAGTTTCATGATGTTTATTGCTTACCGATTGTACAATCGGTAATTTCATGATGTTTATTGCCTCCCGATTATGGTAGTAGCCCCAAATTCGAGATTTTCAAAAATCAATAGGAATTTTAGATTTCTCTATTTTCACAATCGGTAGTTTCATGATGTTTATTTCCTCCCGATTATGGTAGTAGTCCCAAATTCGAAATTTTCAAAAACCAATAGGAATTTTAGATTTCTCTATTTTCACAATCGGTAGTTTCATGATGTTTATTTCCAACCGATTGTTCAATCAGTAGTTTCATGATGTTTATTCCCTCCCGATTATGGTAGTAGTCCCAAATTCGAAATTTTCAAAAACTAATAGGAATTTTAGATTTCTCTATTTTCACAATCGGTAGTTTCATGATGTTTATTGCTTACCGATTGTACAATCGGTAGTTTCATGATGTTTATTGCCTCCCGATTATGGTAGTAGCCCCAAATTCGAAATTTTGAAAAACCAATAGGAATTTTAGATTTCTCTATTTTCACAATCGGTAGTTTCATGATGTTTATTGCTTACCGATTGTACAATCTGTAGTTTCGTGATGTTTATTGCCTCCCGATTATGGTAGTAGCCCCAAATTCGAAATTTTCAAAAACCAATAGGAATTTTAGATTTCTATATTTTCACAATCGGTAGTTTCATGATATTTATTTCCTACCGATTGTACAATCGGTAGTTTCATGATGTTTATTGCCTACCGATTGTACAATCGGTAATTTGATGATATGATGTTTATTGCCTACCGATTATGGTAGTACCCCCAAATTTAATTATTTCAAAACAAAGATAGGAAGATAAGAATTTAGTCACAATCGGTAGATAATTTTTTTCTTCTAAACTAACGATTACGAAGGGACATATACGTATTTTCAGCCTATTTTGTCATTTTGTGTCGCCCCTAATTCTTTTAGGGTCGCCCCTAAAAATGCCAGGAAAAATATAAGGAAAAAAAAAATTTACCAGTTGGTTAAACTATTTGTTAGGGCAATTCCTATAACAATGGCCAAATGAAAATTTTTGTTGAACCAGGTGGATGGCCAAACTGGCTTTTCCATTATGGTAAAGCACTGGGCATTAGATAACTAAGCGCGCGAGCGTAATACAAACGCTAGCGCTCGTAGATAAACTCTGGCGTTCGTTGCAAAAGCGCTGGCTTTAGTATAAAATACGCTGGCGCTGGAATCAATGTCGCCAACGGCTACTTTCCAACGTCACCGGAACGACTAGTTTCTACCGGCTAGTTTCTACCTCCATAAATACGGTTCGTGAAAAAGCGGGGGTCTAGCAACCACACCCAATATTTCGCTTAGAAATCTGTATGGACTAACTCCAATATAATTTTATGAGAATCAACTAGACAGTCAGACTCAATCTTAATAAAAGTATATCAAAGAGTTATATCTCGCTTTCTCGATTCAATACTTACTCAAGCAAATAGAAATCTGTGAGTCTAATTGAATACAAGAGAAATCACTTGAACAGTATCAAAGACCAATGTTCAAGGATCAATCAATTTCAATCAACAACCAAAGGTTGGATTTCCCAATTGATCGATTCAACGCACAAACTGTGATATTTCAATTATATAACAAAATATAATGCGGAAAAGAAATAACACAGACACCAGAAGTTTTGTTAACGAGGAAACCGCAAATGCACAAAAACCCCGGGACCTAGTCCAGATTGAACACACACTGTATTAAGCCGCTACAGACACTAGCCTACTATAAACTAACTTCGATCTGGACAGTAGTTGACCCCCAATCAATCTCACACTGATCCAAGGTACAGTTGCGCTCCTTACGTCTCTGATCCCAACAGGATACTACGCACTTGATTCCCTTAGCTGATCTCACCCACAACTAAGAGTTGCAACGACCCAAAGTCGAAGACTTTAATAAACAAATTTGTATCACACAGAAAAGTCTACGGTAATAGATAAATCTGTCTCCCACAGAAATACCTATGAGTTTTGTTCCGTCTTTTGATAAATCAAGGTGAACAGGAACCAATTAATAAACCGGACATATATTCCCTAAGAACAACCTAGAATTATCAATCACCTCACAATAATCTTAATCGACTAGCGAAAGAATATATTGCATAATCACAAACGATGAGACAAAGATGTTTGTGACTTCTTTTAATCTTGCCTATCGGAGAAATCAATCTCCAGCCAATCTTACGATTGTACTTAGTACGATAGAAACATCAAGATCAGATCACGTAACTACAAAGAAAATAGTTGGGTCTGGCTTCACAATCCCAATGAAGTCTTCAAGTTGTTAACCTACAGGGTCTCGATAGAAACCAAAGGTTAAAGGAGAATCGACTCTAGCTAATACAACTAGTATCACACAGGAGGTATGGGGATTAGGTTTCCCAGTTGCTAGAGTTCTCCTTTATATAGTCTTTCAAATCAGGGTTTGCAATCTAAGTTACCTTGGTGTCAAAGCATTCAATATTCACCGTTAGATGAAAAACTGATTAGATTCAAGCTAATATCTTTCAACCGTTAGATCGAAACTTAGCTTGTTACACACAAATGAAATGCACGTTTATTTAGGATTATGTAACCGTACCCAAACATGTACACTTAGTTGGTTCAACAGTATTTAACCAAATGGTTAGCCATATGAGCACTTTCATATCAACCATATTCTTCTTTACCATGATTAGTTCAAATGACTCAAATGAACTAGTTAGAGAGTTGTTCAATTGCTTAGATCTTATAGAAGTATACAAGAAACAATCGAAGCAAAAACGATTTGATTCACTCGAATCGATTCATGAACTTTATAGCCACGGTTTGCAAACATGCATTCCTTAGTTTATATAAGTTTAAGTTCACGAATAATCGTTTTTAGAAAATAACCAACAAGTACGCATACTGGTACGCGGACTTAAGTACCCGGAATAAGTTTGTTTTCAGTTCACAAACTCCAGCAGAAATTCACGGGATGTGAACTTCCGACAGTGCGTGTACTGGTACGCAGACTTTAGTTCCGGTTTTCCTGAGCAGCAAAGTACACATACTTTGGTTCAAGGAATAAGGACTTACACACGTATGAGTTATCATACAATGTTTATATCAAACCGTGGTTATATATTATAAACTCTCATTTCAATCATTGAAACATTCTTAGAGGACGTTATATAGTTGTTGTTCACAAGCTATTTTTCGTCAAAGCAATTTTCAAGTAATTGAAACTTAATATGACTTTCGTCACTATTAAAGATGAACTTGGCCAAAGCGAAAGCGTACCAACACATATTTCGAGAAATAGATAAGCGAGATAAACTCGGCTCGAAATAGCAAATGTGTATAATCAAAGTCTATATAGAAATACGACTTTTATCACAAGATAAGAGATATAGTAGATAGACTTTTGAGTGATATATAAGTTCAAGTCTCAACATACCTTTTAGTCGATGAAGTTCCACCAGTTCCTTGAGTAGTTCTTCGTCTTTGTATGATGATCGCCATGGAGTCTAGAGCTCAACTATACTTTCTATCCTAGTCCGAGACTTAGCTATAAGTAGACTAGAAATCAAGACATATAGTTTTGGCAACTAAACTTGACAACAAGCTTGAGATAGCAATGCTTGCGAGTTCGACCGAGCAGTGCTCTAACAATCTCCCCCATTTGTCAATTTTAGTGACAAAATTATCAATACATGTGGAATACAAAAATAAATAAATAAACTTTTGTAGCTTCTCTTCCACATGCCTGATCTCCTTGGTTCTTCAACATTACTCGAAATCTTCGTCACTTCCAAGTACTCCAATGATTCCAAAGGTTGTAAGTTTAGCATCATCGTTGTTGAAAATCCGTAGCCAAAACAATGAGAAAACAAGAATTCTCAATCATTGTTACACAGTGTCATATTATTATTACACAGCATCAAAGTTCAATTGTATCACAACTTCGACAACAATACTATGGTGATATGTATCACTCCCCCTTAGTCAATACTCCATCTCACATGGAAACCACTCCCAATTACATAATGATCCAAAAACCATATGTATTTGAAGTGTGAACTACACATTAATTCTCCCCCTTTTTGTCAATAAAATTGGCAAAGGTACGAAAACTAGTGGGATCCTAATGAAATTTCCATAGAGACATTTCATGACCAAAAGAAAGTACATATCAACTTTTTAGATGCAATCATATAGCCGAAGATAAATGCTTTCATCAAGGAGTTTATAAAGATACAAGATAACCCCTATAATATTCCACAGCCGCACTCCCCACAAAGATTTGGAAATTAAGCACAAGTTCAATTAAGAACTCTCCCCCATAAACTGTCATTCTCTAAAGAACAACAAGAGCGACCTTAGTTTCACAAGGAAAGAATGATTTCTTTGTACATAACAAATTACATACGAATATGAATTTGAATCCAAAAATACTCTATTAAATTAACCACAAGAAAACCCATGACTAATTTAATCGGAAATGGTCAACATAAGAGAACTTACGGAGCCTCACAGTATATACATAAAATATGGATCAGGGAAGATCAATACTGCGGAATAGACAAGGATTCATACTATTTTCCATCACTATTTGCACAATGACATACAATAGACATAATCCTCGTAAACAAAAGTTCATCCTATCTTCCATCAATATTTTCATAATGACATACAATAGGCTTAAAACTTTTGTAATGTAAAAAGTTCATTCATTCTTTTATCAATACTTGCCTATCGACATATGAAAGACTTAACTTTTGACAAAGTATGGGACAATCATAGTTCACGGATGCAGACACACATATCCCATAACAAATTGTAATATATAAAACCATAAAGATTAATACTGCAAAAATCATCTTTCAAACAATTTTAGAATTTAAACCAATAAACCTAAAAAACATGAAGATGAAAACGTTGGACATAGCTATGTGAATCACAATAATGACTATTCCAAACTCTAGTTATTATTCAAAAGAAAACAAGAAAATAAAATTCTAATCAGAAGATTTACTAGACGAATAAAATCAACAAGCTAATAAACAAAAACAGACTCCTATGCCAAAGCCGAACACGAACTGAAGTCAAATAGACAATTCGGTATCCTCATGAGTCTTGAGGTCTTTGAGCTTGTGATTGAAAACATCCACTGAATCTTCAGAGAAGATATCCTCATTGAGAAGATCTTTAACATGTGTCTTTATGAGACCAAGGTTAGAAGTAACCTTTTTCAACTCACTTCTTAACACAGCAAGACTTTTCAAAGTATCAACGAGTTGCCTCAAAGTATTTAGGAAAATCATGAAAAACTTCGGAAGAGACCATATCCCCCTTCTCAATATCCTAATGTGTATAGGCATAGTAACATGAAGCATTAGGATGATCATCTTCTACTAGAGTTATTTTATTCCTCCCTTTGGACTCGAAACCAATACCTTTATCAAGAAATCCTCTCGCAAAACCACCAGAATGTGAAGATGAAGAGGAAGACATTCTTGACAAGCCACAAAATAACCCAGAGTATATGTACGTGACTCAGGGATTTGGTATTTAGTGATTTCTTAGTGAAGTTAATTTTTAGGGTTTTCAAAATTGATTCGTAACAGTAACACGGGTACCCGTACGAACACAACCCTACCCAAGGAAATTAAGAACACAAAAAGGTCGTATTTTTTTCGACACAAAGAATTTTGCTACATGAAAATTTTCACAAAGATTTTTGGCTCAATAAATTTTAAATCTTCATAGAGAAATAATTTAGAGAAAAAAAGTAGTAGGCAACATAGTTGCAAAAAAAACTTCTTTAATAAAAAGAGAACGACAAAGAACGACATTAGGCATAGCCAATACTTAAGAAAAGTTGTCTGAGAACAAATTTTAGCTATGGACGATAAGAAAATAGATCAACTAAACAAAAGCAATTTTGCCAATAGTATACCTGATTATTGACACATCTTACTCAATAGGATTTTTATGAGTAAGTTCTTTAACCCTTGTGATTAATTAGCACAAGTATGAGCTCTGAGCTCATTAAAATAATTGTGTTTACGATCGAGTCTCTTTTTCCTTTCAAATCTAGAAAGGAATCCCTTTTATGTGAGAAATTATCATAAAACTTACCTTGTCATCAAAATACGAGACATAGTTTGAGTTCTTGGAAGAATTTTGACTTGAGGAGGTTGAAAACCTCGTTGACAATTTCTTTATAACCTTCAATTATCTTCTTCGGTCATTTCTCATATCATCATTTTTTTCTCCTATCTCCTGGAATTTCGTTCACATCAAAGGTAAAGTTATCTCCTCTTTTAACAGAAGAAAAGACTTGATTTTTCCTTAGACGATTTTTGTTAAGACGTCTGTTCTGCTTCTGAGCAATCGAGGAACTCATTGAACTGACTTTCGTGGTAGCATACACATGGTAAGTACGAAAACCAATTGGTTTAGACATACGAATGTCATGTTACACCTTTGAGAATTAAGTCTAAGGTGTGTTGAAGTTGAACAAAGGAATTTTTATTCAACCTAGAGTTTCCCTTTTATTTAACAGAACCTTTTTCCTCGCAAAAGAAACATACTTTCTGATCACAAGAGTGATTAGATAGTGCAGTCTTAACAATCTCGTTTGGGAATTTCTTCCTTCCATGTGATGTGGACCATCCTTGATTAGAGGAGGAGACTAACACATCTTTTCCGATAGGAAGGGATTCTGGTTTTACTTCTGGAACTAGAACTTTTTTAGTTGCGGTAGAAGTACATGGTAGATTATACTGCTTATAGCATCCTTGAATAGAGAGTTTACTCAAGCGATGTTCAATTTCCAAAATATCCTTTTTGAGGCTTGCCTCGAGTAACATACGTCAAGAATGATCTTCTGTAACAGTCTCTTACCACACCCATAAGAACATTGACATGATTTTTCAACCGATTAAATCTATCAGCTTTGATTCTAACAAGATTTGGAATCAGTTCACTCTCTTCAGTTGTTTCCCTTTCATTAATAGATATAGACTCTTTTGAAGGGTAATCGGGATAACACATGTCACTGTCTGTCTGTCTCGTCAGAACACTAGGCTCGTCTATATTTGAGATTGACAAATCTTTCTCTTTAATATATAGTTGAGACAGAACTTTTATTTCTAGTGATGCGTTTATCAGAGATAGTACTCTTGTCCATAGAGTCAGATCGCTACAAACACAGACTTATAAGGTCTTTAAACGTGTTTGCCTGCTCTGATACCAATTGAAAAAGCGGGGGTCTAACAACCACACCCAATATTTCGCTTAGCAATCTGTATAGACTAACTCCAATATACTTTTAAGAGAATCAACTAGACATTCAGACTCAATCTTAATAAAAGTATATCAAAGAGTTATATCTCACTTTCTCGATTCAATACTTACTCAAGCAAATAGAAATCTACGAGTCTAATTGAATACAAGAGAAATCACTAAAACGATATCAAAGACCAATGTTCAAGGATCAATCAATTTCAATCAACAACCAAAAGTTGGATTTCCTAATTGATCGATTCAACACACAACCTGTGATATTTCAATTATATAACAAAATATAATGTGGAAAAGAAATAACACAAACACCAGAAGTTTTGTTAACGAGGAAACCGCAAATGCAGAAAAACCCCGGGACCTAGTCCATATTTAACACACACTGCATTAAGCTGCTACAGACACTAGCCTACTACAAACTAACTTCGGTATGGACTGTATTTAAAACCCAATCAATCTCACACTGATCCAAGGTACAGTTGCGGTCCTTACGTCTCTGATCCCAGCAGGATACTACGCACTTGATTCCCTTAGCTGATCTCACCCACAACTAAGAGTTGCTACGACCCAAAGTCGAAGACTTTAATAAATAAATATGTATCACACATAAAAGTATACGGTAATAGATAAATCTGTCTCCCACAGAAATACCTACGAGTTTTTGTTCCGTCTTTTGATAAATCAAGGTAAACAGGACCCAATTGATAACCCGGACTTATATTCCCGAAGAACAGCCTAGAATTATCAAACACCTCACAATAATCTTAATCGACTAGCGAAAGAAGATATTGCGGAATCACAAACGATCAAACGAAGATGTTTTTGACTTCATTTAATCTTGCCTATCGGAGAAATCAATCTCAAGCCAATCTTACGATTGTACTTAGTACGATGGAAACAACAAGATCAGATCACGCAACTACATAGAAAATAGTTGGATTTGGCTTCACAATCCCAATGAAGTCTTCAAGTCGTTAACCTACAGGGTCTCGATAGAAACCTAAGGTTAAAGGAGAATCGACTCTAACTAATACAACTAGTATCACACAGGAGGTGTGGGGATTAGGTTTCCTAGTTGCTAGAGTTCTCCTTTATATAGTCTTTCAAATAAGGGTTTGCAATCTAAGTTACCTTGGTAACAAAGCATTCAATATTCACCGTTAGATAAAAACCTGATTAGATTCAAGCTAATATCTTTCAACCGTTAGATCAAAACTTAGCTTGTTATACACAAATGAAATACACGTTTATTTAGGTTTGTGTAACCGTACCCAAACATGTACACTTAGTTGGTTCAACAGTAGTTAACCAAATGGTTATCCATATGAGCACTTTCATATCAACCATATTCTTCTTTACCATAACTAGTTAAAATGACTCAAATGAACTAGTTAGAGAGTTTTTCAATTGCTTAGATCTTATAGAAGTATACAAGACACAATCGAAGCAAAAACGATTTGATTCACTCGAATCGATTCATGAACTTTATAGTCACGGTTTGCAAATATGCATTCCTTAGTTTATATAAGTTTAAGTTCACGAACAATCTTAACTAACTTAAGTACGCATACTGGTACGCGAACTTAAGTACCCGGAATAAGTTTGTTTCAGTTCACAAACTTCAGCAGAAATTCACGGGATGTGAACTTCCGACAGTGCGCGTACTGGTACACGAACTTTAGTTCCAGTTTTCCTGAGCAGCAAAGTGCGCATACTTTAGTTCAAGGAATAAGGACTTACATACGTATGAGTTATCACACAATGTTTATATCCAACCATGGTTATATATTCTAAACTCTCATTTCAATAATTGAAACATTCTTAGAGGACGTTATATAGTTGTTGTTCACAAGCTATTTTTCGTCAAAGCAATTTTCAAGTAATTGAAACTTAATATGACTTTCGCCACTAGTAAAGATGAACTTGGCCAAAGCAAAAGCTTACCAACACATATTTCGAGAAATAGATAAGCGAGATAAACTCGGCTCGAAATAGCAAATGTGTATAATCAAAGTCTATATAGCAATACGACTTTTGTCTCAAGATAGGAGATAGAGTAGATAGACTTTTGAGTGATAGATAAGTTCAAGTCTCAACATGCCTTTTAGTCGATGAAGTTCCACCAGTTCCTTGAGTAGTTCTTCGTCTTTGTATGATGATCGCGATGGAGTCGAGAGCTCAACTACACTTTCTATCCTAGTCCGAGAGTTAGCTATAAGTAGACTAGAAATCAAGACTTATAGTTTTGGAAAATAAACTTGACAACAAGCTTGAGATGGAAACGCTTGCGAGTTCGACCGAGCAGTGCTCTAACAGTTCGAGTTTGTTCTCACAAATTCACAACAATCTTTCATCCGATCAATCTTTTCTTAATTTTAATTTCTTTCAACTTTCAACCATGAATTTTGATTTTGATTCTTCTGAGAAATATATGGTGATGAATGAAATGTTGTATGAATAAGAGGAAGAAATGTGTATGGAGTTTTTACATCAAATGGATGAAGATGCAAATCAAGATAGAAGAAGGCGACATTTTATGTTGCAATTACAATCCGGGATCATACCAAAGCCTTTAGAGCCATATAAAGTTGCGACTAGAAGATGGACGTGGCGAGATCGACATTTTTACCACGAAAAGATGATGCATGATTATTTTTATCATGATTGTGTCTATTCCGATGAGGATTTTCAGCGACGATTCCGCATGGGCCGCAACTTGACGCAAAGGATTATTGCCGAGCTTTGTCAGGTACAAACTTTATGTAATTATCAGTATGATGCACAACATGTACGAGGCTTTAGTCCCGAGCAAAAGGTCACTGTGGCCCTTCGTATACTATGTTACGGGGTACCGGCGGATTCCACGGATGACTACATCCGTATTGGAAAAACAACCGCCTTTAGGTATCTCAAATTGTTTTGA
The DNA here is from genome assembly GCA_023531295.1 of Papaver armeniacum. NCBI lineage: Eukaryota > Viridiplantae > Streptophyta > Magnoliopsida > Ranunculales > Papaveraceae > Papaver > Papaver armeniacum. The sequence goes on from JAJJWW010014752.1 coordinate 269,163, forward strand.
TAGTCGAGCATTTTGGTCCAACCTTTTTAAGAAAGCCTACTCAGGAAGATGTTCAAAGAATAACTGCAGAAAACACCGCGAGGGGTTTTCCATTTTCCAGGAATGCTAGGTAGTCAAGACTGCATGCACTGGACGTGGAATGCGTGCCCGGTTGAATGGGAAGGCCAATATAAGGGTCATTATCCAAAACCAACTGTAATTTTAGAAGCTTCAGCTAGCTATGATTGTTGGTTTTGGCATGCCTTTTTTGGACTCCCGGGTTCAAATAACGATCTCAATGTTTTGTATAAGTCACCATTGTTTGAAGATCTTAAGAATGGGGTCGCGCCGCAATGTAATTTCACCATCAACGATCATCACTACACTCAAGGTTATTATCTAGCAGACTGAATATATCCAGAATGGTCAACTATGGTTCAAGCTTATAAACAAGTAGGTTTTGGACCGACGTCGTCGAAGGATATGAAGTACTTTAACACCCAACAAATGGAATTCAGAAAGGATGTTGAACGTGCTTTTGGCATTCTGAAAAGGAAGTTTTCCATCATAGCTGGGCCGACACACTTTTTTGATATTCAAGAAATGAACAAAATTATGCTGACTTGTATCATTCTGCATAACATGGTCATTGAAGAAACAAGGCGTGACCCAACCTGGACCAGTTTCCCAGATGAAGATTTGAGGCCGAACCTTGTGGTAGAGCATGGGCGCCCGACAAGAGAATATATACTTTCCACTGAAAGACTCTAAAGCCAGAGAATCTATGGACAACTATGACAAGATTTAACCAAGCACCTTTGGGCTTTAAAAGGAGCAACAGACAATGCGCGGGGGCGAGGCAGAGGGAGAGGGAGAGAGAGAGAGAGATAGATGTTATTTTCAATTTAGTGTTATTTTCAATCCCTGTAGTATTGTTGTTTATTTTAATTAATATGTTTTTTAATTTAATTTAAAGTTGTTTGTTTAAACGACTACACTTAAAATTAAAATTGCAATTATATTAAAAGTATTTTTAAATAAATGAGTAAAAGTAAATTAAACTAAACTAAACGAGCACAAGTAAATTAAACTAAACTAAAAAATAATTAAAATTAGTTAGCAAGACTATATTCCTCTTCGTTTTCTTCAGAAGCATCATTTTCATCTTCTTCCATATTGACAAACTGACCAGTTTGTTGAGGGGGGACCACTTGTTCGGCGACATCTTGTTGTTGTTCGGCCGCGGCTTGTTGTCGTTCATTCATTATTAAAGTTTTCAAGGAGAGTAACTTGTTTATCTTACAATCCCTATAGTATTGTTCTCGCGAAAGATGACTTTTTTGTTGATTATTTATAGCAATGCCACGGTCCCTGGCTCTATCTGCATCTAAAATTCCTTGTGATCAGCATAGTTGTACTCGCTTGAACCTCCTTCTAATGCTCGTTGGGCTGCATCTCTCGCTGCTTTTGCAGCTTTCTGACCCCCTCCTCTTCTTCTCTTGATGCTGGTGTTAACGTCTAGATTAGTGTTGTGTTGTTCCTGACTACTTGGAGTTCCATCAGTTGAGGAAGCAGGCCCTCCATTCTGAAAATATTGCGAGACTGGACCATATGGTGATCTTGCAGGCACTTGATGACCTTCCAGCAAGTATCGATTAAACTTGTAAAGCACCCTCAAAATAGTAAAACACTTTTCATGTTGGAAGCTGCAACCTTTGTGGGATCTTTGCCACTCTTCCCGACATCTTCGTTCCACATCCGGTTCGCCTTCACCATTTTTTTTTTGTTCCACATTTGAGTGATCAAAGCTACATATTCACTAACGGCTACTGAAAATTATGTGAAAACGATGAGACAACCCATCGCCATCACGACTATTGGGGTTACCTGTTTCTTCACAAAAAAATTTAAAAATCTTATCATAAAAAGTTTTTTTTTCTTGATAAATACCTTTGATTTCATCTAATGTATATAATACTTAATTTATGCAAAGTGACTCGTCTTCATCCATCGTATACTTGACACCACGAATTCTTGTGTTTCTTGGTTGTGATTGTTGTATATTTTGTTGTGTTTCTTGTTGTGATTGTTGTTGTGATTGTTGTGGTGTTTGTTGTGGTGTTTGTTGTTGTGATCGTTGTTGTGCCCGTTGTTGTGAGGATGCCATATTTATTAGAAATTAAATATGGAGAGGTGAGCTTTTTTCTAGTAGATTGAGTTGATATGAATAGTTTTGTTTGAAAAATGTAGGATCATTATATCGCAACGTACAAAGCTCGCGAAGATACGCGAAGATAATAAACGACAGCACTGCGAGGGACTCGCAGGGAACTAAGATGAATGACGCATTGGATGACGGCAACAAGATATGAAGTCTGACGAAGGTTAAGAAGTGTCGCGAGTATGAATACTTGTACATTCGCGATACTTCGCGAGACATTCCCGAAAATAAAGGACAGCCTAGCTGTCATTCACTATGTATTTACCCTATATAAAGGGATGAGTAAGTCTGTTGTGGAGGAGGTTTTTGGTGAATTGAAAAATAAGTCATTAGGAGAGAGAAACTTGGAGAGTGTTTGTTATTTCTTAAGTATAATTCTGTTTTCCTGTGTAAACTTGAAGAAGATAATTAATAAATATTCTTAGTTATTCATCTTTCAATGGATTAGTTAAGTGAATTATAGTGAGGGGTGTATTGTAGGATTTCCTGCAACTACATATTGGCGCTAGAAACAGGAAGAGATCAAAATGCCACCACTAAATGCTAGTGTGAAAAAGATTTGGGAAGCTATACTTGTAATGGAAGATATACCAGCACCATGGAATGCAGGGAGTGAACCACCACCGGGTGCAGGAGTCATGAGTATTGTTCTTACCTCCGCTTTCATTGGCATTTAACAAATGACTGCAGAAACATAAAGAGAATCATTCTCAGAATGATTGATCAGGGGAAGTTGAATCATTTTCTAAAAGATGAAGAGAAGGGAAAGAAAGTACTAATCACCAACAGAAATGCAAAGAACAGTTTCAAAAAAAGGGAAAAGAGGCATTTGTAATAGAAGTGGGAACAAAGGCCAAAAATCTATTTTGCAACTCTATCGTTCATTCATATCGTACAATTGAAGATTTTCACGATAACGTGCTCAGTAGAGTATATGCGAGGGATGTTAATGATAAAGAAGTAATGAATCTGGCGAGAACGTCGCAATTGAAAAAGTGGCAGTTGCAGATTATTTCTTTCTCTGCAGATGAAGTACCCAAAGGAAGAGAAGTACATGATAGCCCGCTGGTGGTAAAGTTGGACATTAATCCAAAACCAGTTGATGGAGAAGATGATGAAGCAGAAAGTTGTTGGGCGATTAACAGAATCCTAATCGATACTGGAAGTTCGGTGAATATTCTTTTCTACCACACCTATAAGACTATGGGTGGAGAGGATGAAAATTTGATTCCCTCAACATATAAAATATACGGTTTTAACGGCACAGCGAACAAACCTAAAGGAGAGGTTCACATGAGAATACCTTTACAAGGATTGTCAGCTGAAATTTTATTCTGTGTGGTGGACGTGGAATCTCCTTATAATGCATTGATTGGGCGGCCGTGGCTGCACGAAATCTTGGGAGTAGCGTCAACATACCATCAATGTATAAAATTCCCCCATCCAAATGGTATTGGAATTATAAAAGGAGATTGGGAGGAAGGACAGAAGTGTTACGAGGTTGATGTAGAGAGCTGCGAAGAAAGAAATGCTAAAAGGAAAGGTTGGAAACAGAATGTGAAAGATGAACAGAGAAAAGAGAAGTTGATGGTGGATGTTATAGAGTCAAGCAATGAAGAAAAATCGCGAAATGTCGCAAGTGAATGCATGAAAGTAGGTGAATGTTATGATGGGAAGGAGTCCTTCAAGGATTGGGATGATGAAGAGGCAAAGAGTGCAATGAACAAAAGGCATAAAAAGTAAATAATCAACAAAAGATATGTCAAAGGCAAGATAAAGAAGAACTGATTCGCAAGCAAAAAAAAAAGTGTGCGAGGAATTCGCAAAACAAATGTCAAGAAGTAATTAAATATGAATGAATGAATGGTTGAAGCAATTAAATGATGAATATCGAGAAGCAATTAAATATGAATGATTGAATGATTGAAGCAATTAAATGATTGAATGAATGAATGAATGGGACGAACCTTTATGGCGTACACCCTAGTTCGCGAATGAAATTTCGTAAGAGGCAAATGTAAGACCTAAAGTGCGTCATATAAGGGGTATCTCTTAACATGGCTCAGGGAAAAGGTTACACCGCCCTGGACCCCGGGTCATGTAGATTTGGGGCCCATGAAAGCCTATCAGGAAGAGGTACCTTGGATTCCCAACTATATATATAAGGTTATACCCCGGTTGGGCGACCGAGGGTCTCTTCCAAGGAGTCGCCGTATGATCAAGGCGCCGAGGTACACGGTTGAGTCAAGAGTGCGGGGAGCATGGAACTTCCTTACCACTCTTGACAAGTCTTGGCGCATGCCGCACTCGCCCCGAAGAAAACTCCACTTAGGGTGCAGCCTTGTAACCATAAACCCTATAGGTATAAGGGATAAGAGGCTGCGAAAACAATCGGTTGTTGTTAAGACCGGATGGGAGGAGCTAGCCTTGTATGGCCGATGTACGCCTCCTTGAAGGGCAAACCGGGAGATGATAAGGGCGACACCCTCCATTAGGGAGAGTGTCAAAAAGACGCAAATGTCATGAGGCTCTGTTTCGCAAGGAAACTTAGGCTTGTCATATTTGTGCAATGATCCTGAAGAGGCAACAATACTAACGCGAGGGTAAGGCGAGATCAATGGGTCTGTACATGAAAGTGTGCGGACGTCCTGCGATTTCGTCGCAAGACGACAATGTCATGGGGCTTTATTTTCGCAAGAAAGTTTAGGTCTGTCATATTGTTGCAAACAAAATATCCTGCAAAGGCAAAAATACTTGGAAAATGACAAGGCAAGGTCAATGGGTTTTTACATGCAAGTGTAAAGAAGTCCTGCGACCTTGTCGCAGAAAAGGGTGGCGAAGCAAGACCTTTAACTAGGAAGGTCGCGCTTAGAAGACCACCACAAATGATAAGGCGAGATCAATAGGTTCTTTCATTTATGAAGATACCTTGCGATCTCGTCGCCATGATAAATTTCAAAATGATAAGTGCGAACTTCAGAAGTTTCATTCTTCAATAATAATTAAACAAAATCTTTCATATGAAGATCAATAACAGAGGCAGGTATGGGAATGAAAGAGATGAAATATTGTTATTCATCTTCCAATGAAAGAGTTATATATCTATAATGCTAGCCGGTTATATTACAAGGAAGAGCTGTTAAATCGATACATGCCAAGAAAGGGAAATGAAAATTGAATCCATGTTTGATAATCTAAGAAGCTCACAATAAAGAGACACAGAAATGGAAGACTAAAAAAAAAAATATACAGATGTTACAGGCAGGAAAGGAAACAAAGGGGATTATTTCTTTGGTGATTCTTCTCCTTTATCTGATTCTTCAATTGTATTATTCTCATCGCCGGAATCTTCTTCTTCGCCGGCCTCACTATCGGAAACGTCTGAGACAGGCAAATTCTCAGGAATTTCTTCCGAAAGCCAAGGATACGAACAAAGAGGGATTTTGTGATCATTACAAACGTACTCCATGGCTTGATTGCGAAAACGAACAACATCGTTATTGAAATTCGCCATTGTAGTTTGAAATTGTTTCTTCAACTTGGAGTATCTGTTCTCGCGAAGGGTGAGGTTATTTGCGAGTTGTGCTTTCTCGAATTCAAGTTCTTCAATCCTTGCTTGAAATCTTTTTTCGGATTCTACAAATAAACAACGAAAAGTTAACAACTTGACAGCAATACTACAGAGATAAGAAACAGTAAGGTATAATAAATAACCTTCTCTGTCAGATATCATATCTTTAACCAAGGAAGTATGCTCGGCATGAAGGCTAACATCAACACCTAAATTATTCCTGGCGTTATCTAAGACTTTCGCAGCCCAAGAGAATTCATCATCATTATTTATAATAAGAAGTGAACGAATTTGATTCTCTCGCTCACTAAGTAAGGAATTCTGACGAAGCAATTCATCTCGCTCCGTTTGTACTTCGAGAAGGGACTTTTGAAATGTTGCTAATGCCCGGGCACCATTATTAGCAATGCGATCTTTGTCATCTATGTGATCGCTAATTTTCTTCCTTAAAATTTTGGTTTCCTCATGAGACTCGAGGTACATTTGTTTAAATTGGTTTGTAGGATCATAATATCGCAATACATAGGGCTCGCGGGATTAATAAACGACGGTACCGCGAGGGAGTCGCAGGAAACTAAAATAAACGACGCGATGGGAAATAACGACACACAAAACAGCTGAAAGACATGGAATCTGGCGAGGGTTAAGAAGTGTCGCGAGATTGAATAGTTGTACACTGGCGACACTTCGCGAGACATTCCCGAAAATAAAGGATAGCTTAGCTGTCACCCACTATGTATTACCCTATATAAAGGGTCGAGTGAGTCTGTAAAAGGGGGAGATCTTTTTAGAATTGTTAGGCAAGTCATTAGGAGAGAGAAAGTTTAAGAGCGCTTTAACTTCTAAGTGTAATTCTATTTTCCTGTGTAAACACTTTATGAATTCAATCAATAAATGTTCTTGATCTTACATCTTCTAATGGATTAATTAAGCAAAATCGAGTAAGGGGTGTAGTGTGGGAAATCCTGCTACTACATATGCGCTAGAAACAGGGACTGTGCAGAGATTGACGTAGAAATTGGAAGGAATTTGGATTAACAGAAGAAGGATTTGGAGAAGATACTCAAGAATTCATTGGAAAAGAAAAATGGCTAGAAGAAGAAATGTACAAGGGCAACCAACGATTGTAAGAAGAAGTGGGAGACTTCTTTGGAGAAAGGAGGAATGAAACAGGAGAATCATCAAGGATGAATAGGAGAAATGATGGAGAAGATCAAAATCAGCCACCAATCTCCCCAGTAGCAAACACGGCTGAGGATTATGATAGAGTAAGTGTACATACTTGGAGATCCGATTCTGAAGACGAGAGAGAAGAGGAGCAGCAGTTGGTGAACAATGGACAAGGAGGAGGAGAGCAAGAAATGAATGGAGAAATGAATACAGAGTAACGAAGAAATCGCAGCATTAGAAAGATTGAGACAAACAATACATGAGGAGAGACGGCTAGAAGCAGAGGAACGAGCAAACTTGACAAGACAGAATCATGAATTGAGGATGGAAAATATGAGGTTGCAAAATAGGAGATCTAGAAGTAGCGTGAGATCAAGTTCAAGATCGAATGGAGAAGAAAGAAGGAGAGTTTTACCAACAGAAGGCACCGATGAAGAAACACAAAATCCGAATATAGAGCATGGCGAGAGAAGAGAAGAAATAGAAGATCGTTATATTCCTCAGCCCGAAAATCTTCAAAATGAGCGGAATAGGGAAAATCAAGGAAACATGCAACTCCAAGAATCGAATGACCCAGCTGCCGAAGGGAGAATAATCTTGCATGGGAGAGAAGAATTGAGAAGAAACCGAGAGATCGAAGATGACATTGAGAGACACTACATTGAACAAGCGCGACTAGCTCGCGAAAGAGAAAGAATGAGAGAAGAAATGGAAAATCAAGAGATGGAAGAAGCAATCCAGCAGAAATAACCATGACAACCGCGAGAGAAGGAGGGAACAAAATCGTACCAATAGAAATATTAATGAAGAATATGAGAGGGTGCAGATGATGAGAGCTGAGAGGCCACCAAGAAGAGAGAACAACCGATATAATGGCGTGCGAATTGACGAAAGAAACGAAGAAGAGCGTCGCGAGGAAAGAAGAGGAGAAAATAATGAGCAGGAAGGTCAAAATAGGCACGAGCGAAGAAGGAGAGAAGCAGAGCTAAAAAGACCAGTAGAATCAAATTCCGAGGCAAATGAACAAATCTTAAGAGAGCTAGCTGAAATGAGAGGATTACTGAACAATAGAAGGGAAGGAGGAAGGAGACAACTGGACGAAGCCATCGCAGAAGCCGCGAAGAACCCTTTCACGCTAGAAGTACGAGATGGGAGGAATACCTCCTAAGTGCAATCTACCACCGCATTAACCAACATCTTTGATGGAACAACTTTGTGCGATACAACATATTAAGGCTTATATGAGATGTATGTTACAATGGGAGAATCATGATGCCATATTGTGCAAATATTTCGCGTCAAGCTTAATAGGAGAAGCACTAAAGTGGTTTGAAAGTCTACCAAGGAACACAATCACATCATTTAATCATTTACAAGCCACATTCCTAGGAGCATACATAAGTAACAATTCTTCACGACCAGGTATTGAAGATGTATTCGGGTTGAAACAAAGGGTTGGCGAGAGCTTAAGGCAGTTGACAATGAGATGGAGAACCATGTGTAGCGAAATGGAAGGACGGGTTGAGGAGAGATATCTCATCCTCTCATTTGTGAATGCTCTCTTTGCGACTAACTTGTTATACATTCAAATTTTTAGAGTCAAAAATACAATCACGATGGCAGAACTGCGAGAATTACAGGAAGAATACATCGCCTTAGAAGAAAGACGAGAATGAAATGAATTCTTATCCGATCGCGAACACAAACTCGAATGCTGCGAACGCAAGCTTGTTACCTCAGTTCATCAATACGAGTGGCGAGCACTTCGCAAGGACAAGCAAGCACGGGAAGGGCGATGAGAGACAGCGGAAGATAGTAGCTATGGGAAGCCATGACCGGGAGGAATTTGAACAAGAAAGGAACTACTATAACCGTAATGACAATAATAAGATTCAGAGGCTAGACAATGTGCAAGAAACTTATGGTGGACGAAGGCAGTATAACCATGGAGGGCAGAGAAGCCGCAGAATAGTATGGGAACCAATTAAGATGCCTCCGCTGAATGCTAGTGTGGAAAAGATCTGGGAAGCTATACTTGTGATGGAAGATGTACCAGCACCTTGGAACGCGGGGATGGAACCACCACCGAGCGACGAAGTCATGAGTTTTGTTCTTACCATCGCTTCCATGGACATCAAACAAACGGCTGCAGAAACGTAAAGAGAATTATTCTCAGGATGATTGATCAAGGGAAGTCTGAATCACTTTCTAAAAGAAGAAGAAAAAGGCCAGACATTACCACCACCACCGAAATGCACGGAACGAGTGTCGGCGAAAGGAAAGGAAACATTTGTGATAGAAATCGGAACGAAAGCCAAAAATTTGAATTGCAACTCTATCGTCCACTCTTATCGCACAATCGAAGATTTTCATGACAACGTGCTCGGTAGAGTCTTTGCGAGAGATGCGATGATAAAGAAATAATGAGCACTGGCGAGAACGGCGCGATTAGAAAAGTGGCAGTGAAGACTATTTCTTTCTCTGCAGATGAAGTGCCAAAAGGAAGAGAAACACATGATAGCCCTTGGTTGTAAAATTAGAGATTAACCCGAAACCAGTTGATGGAGAAGATGATGAAGCGAAGCTTGTTGGGCGATCAACCGAATCCTAATCGACAGGAAGTTCGGTAAATATTCTCTTTTACCATACTTACAAGACGATGGGAGGAAAAGATGAGGATTTGATCCCTCTACATACAAGATATATGGCTTTAATGGCACCGCAAACAAACCAAAGGGAGAGGTTCGCATGAGAATACCTCTACAAGGATTATCAAGCGATATTTTATTCTGTGTGGTTGACGTGGAATCTCCATACAATGCGCTGATTGGGAGGCCATGGCTTCATGAAATCTTGGGAGTCGCGTCAACATATCATCAATGTATTAAATTCCCACATCCAAATGGCATTGGTATTATACAGGGAGATTGGAAGGAGTCGCAACAATGTCATGAAGTAGATATAGAAAAGCTGCGAAGAAAGGAATGCCAAAAGAAAAGGTTGGAAACAACATGTGAGAGATGAGCAAGAGAAAGGAGAAATTGATGGTGGATGCCATAGAAGTAAGGACTGAACGTGCCTCGCGAGGTGAATGCCTAGAGACAAGCGAATATTATGGTAACAAAGAAGTAAAGGATATGAGGAACAAAAGGCATAAGAAGTGAATAATCAACAAAAACGGGAGAAAAAATAGCAATTGAAGTAATGATGTGCGAGAATCTCATGAGACAAGAGTATATGGGAATTCGATTAAGAAAGAAAAATGAAAATACGAAATTGTGCGAATACTTCGCAAGCAAGTATCGACAAATAATGAAACATGAATGATTGAATGATTTAACAAATATAAATGCGCAAATGAATGGGACGAACCTTTATGGCGTACACCCTAGTTCGCGAATAACATTTCGTAAGAGGCAAATGTAAGACCTAAAGTGCGTCATATAAGGGGTATCTCTCGCCGTGGTTCGGGGGAAAGGTTACACCGCTCTGAAGCCCTGAACCATGAAAATTTGGGGCCCATGAAAGCCTATCAGGAAGAGGTACCTTGGATTCCCAACTATATATGTAGGTTATACCCTGGTTGGGCGACCGAGGGTCTCTTCCTAGGAGTCGTGTATGCTCAAGGCGCCGAGGTACACGGTTGAGCGAGTGCCGGGATGGATGAACCTACCACTGGCCATTCTTGGCAAGTCTTGGCATGCGTTGCACTCGCCCGAAGAAAACTCCACTTAGGGTGCGGTCTCGTAACCATAAACCCTATAGGTATAAGGGATAAGAGGCTGCGAAAACAACTTGGTTGTTGTCAAGACCGGATGGGAGGAGCTAGTCTTGTATGGCCGATGTTTCGCCTCCTTGAAGGGGCAACCAAGGGAGATGATAAGGGCGGTGCTCTCCATTAGGGGGAGTGCCAAAACAGACGCAAATGTCATGAGGCTTTGTTTTCGCAAGGAGACTTAGGCTTGTCATATTTGTGCAATGATCTGCGAGAGGCAATAATACTAACGCGAGGGTAAGGCGAGATCAATGGGTCTTTGCACGAAAGTGTACGGACGTCCTGCGATTTCGTCGCAAGACGGCAATGTCATAGGACTTTATATTCGCAAGGATATCTAGGCCTGTCATATTGTTGCAACCAAAACATCCTGCAGAGGCAAAAATACTTGAAAAATGATAAGGCAAGATCAATGGGTCTTTACATACAAGTGTAAAGACGTCCTGCGATTTTGTCGCAATGAACAGTGGCGGGGAGGACCTCTAATTAGGGAGGTCTGACTTGGAAGACCACACAAAATGATAAGGCAAGGTCAATGGGCCTTTGCATGAAAGTGTAGAGGCGGCCTGCGACCTTGTCGCAGAAAAAAGAGATAGCATTCTCAATTCATAAAGATATCTGCGACCTCGTCGCAGCCATACATTTCAACAAAATTAAAATTATTATCCAACAAAATACATGAGGATAACTAACTTCTTCCATCAGAAGATAAATACCAGAGGCAAGTATGGGAATGGAAAAGATGGAATATTGTTATTCATCTTCTGACGAAAGAGTTATACATTAATAATGTTAGCCAATTATATTACAAGGAAGAACTACCAAAAAAAGGGGAGTGAAGATTGAATTCATGAAAAAAGAGTTCACTATAACAAAGATACAGCAATGTACGAGATATTACACGCAGACAAAAGAAAACAAAAAGAATTATATCTTTGGTGATTCTTCTTCTTCATCGATTCTTCGATTTTATTATTCTCATCGCGAATTTTCTTCTTCGCGGACTTCACTATCGAAACATCGAGACGGGTAGATTCTCGGGAACCTTTTCAAGAAGCCGGGGATATGTATGCAAAGGGATGTTACGGTGTTTACAAACATACTCCATGGCTCCATTGCGAAAACGAACGGCATCATTATTAAAGTTCTCCACTGTCGTTTCAAATTGTTTCTTCAACTTGGAATACTTGTTATTACGGAGGGAGAGACTCTTCGCGAGCTGTTGTTTTTCAGATTCAAGTTCTTCAATTCTCGTTGGAAAATTCCCGGCGAGTTGTTCTTTCTCAGATTCAAGATCTCTAATTCTAACCTGAAGTCTCTTCTCAGATTCTGCAAATAAGTAACAACAAGTTAATAATTTACAAGCAATACTACAAAAGTAAGAAGTAGTAAGGTGTAATAAATAACCTTCTCTATCAGATATCATATCTTTAATCAAGGAAGTATGCTCGCGTGAAGACTAACATCAACACCTAAGTTATTCTGGCATTATCTAAAACTTTCGCAGCCAGGCGAATTCATCGTCACTATTTATAACGAGGAGGGAACGAATTTGATCTTCTCGCTCACTAAGCAAGGAGTTCCGGCGAAGCAATTCATCCCGTTCAATTTGTAGTTCAAGGAGAGATTTTTGAAATGTTGCTAATGCCTGTGCACCATTGTTAGCAATGCGATCTTTATCATCTATAAGGTCACTAATTTTCTTCCTCAAAATTTTGATTTCTTTATTGGACTCGAGAAACATTCGTTTAAATTGGTTGGCAGCACTTAAACCAGATCTATGTTCAATTTCTAAAAGACGATATTTGGTCTGAAGTTCATTTAATGAAAGGGAGTTAATTTTGTTTGATGAACTACTTAAAGAGTTGTTGAGGTGAGCGAGAAGAAGGTTATTATCCATAGGATCAGGAAATGTATGGAGAAGGATAGCCTCATCGGAGAGATTATATACATCTGCGAAAGTAATAAGTTAGGTAGCAATAGGCGACCGTTAAAATAAAAATAGTAAAAGGAGGTAAAATTTTATACCATAAAGTTGCTGATTGGCGTTTTGAAGAGTGGACACCTTATCCTTTTGGGAGTCAAGTTCGGTGTTTAACTTTTGAATTCTCTCGTCTTTATCGCGAGATGACGCGACTTCGGTCTCTAATTCTTGAATCTTCTTGCTCAATTGCAAATTCTTCTTTTCAAGATTGTTGCGTCTTCTCTCAAGGTCTGAGGCAACTACAAAGGAAGATCTTCCAACCTATAAAAGAAGATAGAAAAATCATTAAAACATATATATATACTTAAACAATTTAAAGTTAGCGGGGAAGTATGATTGTACACATACCGAGAGATCCAAGTGCATTCAAAAGGTCGGGAGACACAACTCTAGAGACTCCATTGAATGAATTATTGCCTTCCGAAAGAAAGCAGCATTACACACGTTTGCGAGAGCCCCGCAAAGAGAAGCTAGGGGAGCATCTCCCATTCCTTGGAAACAGTCTGAGAAGATGCTGGATAACTGATCCATGGAAGAGCTGGTCGATGGAATCTTCTTGGCGAGAGAAGGATTCGATTCATGGTTATCCTCGTCAGAAAATTCAGAGCTTGAGCTAAGGCGAGAAGAGGATTGGACCTTTCGCTTCTTAGTTAAGGGGGCAGAGGATTTACCCTTGCGAGCGACAGTCTTACCCTTACTTTTAGTCTTCACAGCAATAGTTTCTTCAACTCCAACCTTCGCATACGCGTAAAGATAAGAAACAGAGGCAACAATATTGTTTTAAATAAGAAGAAAGGAAGTGATTCTTACTTCACTCGTAAGCGATCGAAGCAATGTCAAAGTATCCTCCGACGGATCCTTTTTGTAGCTTCTTCTCAACCTGGCTATCTGAAAGATTTCACAAACTTAGCAATTATAGAAAGAAAGTTGCGAAAGCAAAATTTGAAGTCGGAGACATACCTCTTTCTTCTTCTCAGGCCATTTGAATTCCCAAGGATGATATCCTGCGAGATTCGCAGGAAGAATATGCGAGCCCGCGATATAAGGACCATTTAAAATCAAGGGTACAACCCACCACTTCTCATCTTTGGAGTGGCGAGGAGTAGTATTATTACCCGGGTGCCAATCAATATCCTGCATGAGCAATTTATCCTCAAAGACATTATCATTTTTCTTGAGCGAACGCCCGGTGAGATTTCGCATTCACCATAGTTATCGAGTAATTTTCAAAAAAGTTTTCCACGGTGTATTTCTCAATGACTATTTCCAAGTCTGCGAATTTGGGATTTACGACGAGTTAGAATATAAAGATCCTTTGCCTGCACCGCGGTTCGCGAACTCAAGCATCGGGCGAATACAATCGCCACTTAATTGATAAAAACGGAGAGAGAATTTTTCATGGGCCAAAATTTCATAAAATAAAGGCAACTCAGGATTGTACAAGGGAATAGGAAGTCCCGCGAGAAGCTGACCGAGCGAGACTATAATCTTTTGATCATCACATTGATGATCAGAGAAAAGATTTACAGAAAGAATAGATGAGGGTTCTTGATCAGGAATGGTTGACAGGGTAAAACCCTTCTCGAGCAATTTCTGTTGAACTTCTTCAAAAGAAGTTTTGTATGCACGACTGATGGAAGCCATTTATCAGTATGGGAATGGATGGAAGATTGGAGATTAAAAACAGCGCTAAAAAGGATGGAGAAAAGCTTTGCAGTAGCAGGAGCGCAAATTGCGGAAGGAGAGAATCAAAGAAAAGTTGCAGAGACAAACTAAAAGATGAAAAGGAAGGGAAAAGAAAACTATATATAGGGGAAAAGAGCCTCGAGAAAAACGAGGTCATTTAATGCGAAGAGACATGAACGGTCAAGAAAAAAGTGGTTGAAAGAGACGTGTCAAGAGAAGACATTAATAATCAAAATCCGTGTAAAAGTACAAAACTGAAGATTCTAAAGATAAGCAGTCGCGGCAACAATATTGTAAAAATCTCATGATACTCTTCCCCTCGCAGGAGAAATATGAGGAGAGATAAGAGACGATACTTCATATATATCTCAAAGAAGCTCCGGAACTTCGCAAAAGAATAGAGGCAAGTACGTACTTTTCAAGTACAGTATTCTTCTGCTCGTTCCTTCATCAGCAAAGACCAAAGATCACTACAACAACAAATTTTTCCTTAAAGATCGCTCTTCAAGCTATACTCAAGGAAAAAGAGGCAAGATGTAGGATCATAATATCGCAATACATAGGGCTCGCGGGATTAATAAGCAGCGGTGCGCGAGGGAGTCGCAGGAAACTAAAATAAACGACGCGATGGGAAATAACGACACACAAAACAGCTGAAAGACATGGAATCCTGGCGAGGGTTAAGAAGTGTCGCGAGATTGAATAGTTGTACACTGGCGACACTTCGCGAGACATTCCCGAAAATAAAGGATAGCTTATCTGTCACCCACTATGTATTACCCTATATAAAGGGTCGAGTGAGTCACGTAAAGGGGAGATCTTTTTAGAATTGTTAGGCAAGTCATTAGGAGAGAGAAAGTTTAAGAGCGCTTTAACTTCTAAGTGTAATTCTATTTCCTGTGTAAACACTTTATGAATTCAATCAATAAATGTTCTTGATCTTACATCTTCTAATGGATTAATTAAGCAAAATCGAGTAAGGGGTGTAGTGTGGGAAATCCTGCTACTACATGGTTGGCTACACTTAAGCTAGATCTGTGCTCAATTACTAAGAGGCGATATTTGGTTTGGAGTTCATTTAATGAAAGGGAATTAATTCTGTTCGACGGACTACTTAAAGAGTTGTTGAGATGAGCAAGAAGAATGTCATTATCCATAGGCTCAGGAAATGAGTGGAGAAGAATAGCTTCTTCGGAAAGGTTATATATATCTGCGAAAGTGATAAGTCAGGTAGCAACAGGCAACTGATAAACTAAAAATTATAAGAGAAGAAAAATTGTATACCATAAAGTTGCTGATTAGCGTTCTGAAGAGTGGTAACTTTGTCCTTCTGGGCAGAAAACTCAGTCTCCAATTGTTGGATTTTCTCGCGAGATCTCGCAGATTCAACTTCTAATTCTTTGATCCTTGTGCAAAATTGGGTATTCTTTTTCAATTGAATGTTATACCTCCTTTCAAGATCTAAGGCAACTACAAAAGAAGTTTTTCCAGTCTGCGAGGGAAGATAAAAAGGTCATTAAAATATAAATTAAAAACTGAAATTGGAAGAGAAATATGAGTTCATACATACCAACGAATTTAGTGCATTTAAAAAACTAGGGGATACAGATCTAGAAACCCCATTGAAAGAGTCATTGCCATCCAGCAATGTAGCATTGCACACTTTGGCGAGAGTATCGCATATGGACGTTAGGCGAGTATCTCCTATTCCTTGAAGAGAATCCGAAAAGATACTGAACAACTGATCCATAGGAGAATTGGACGATTGAGATTCTTTTTGGAAAAATGAATTCATGTCATTATCATTATCATCCTCATCGGAAGATCCGGAACTTGAGCTAAGATGAGAAGAAGATTGAGTTTTTCGTTTCTTAGATGATGGAGCAGAAGACTTATCCTTGCGAGCATTGGCTTTAGTTTTGCTTTTAACCTTCGCAAGTTCCATTTCCTCGGCGTCAACCTTCGCATACAAATGAAGATAAGAAATAGAGGCAACAATATTGTTAAGTAACAAAAGGGATATTTCTTACTTCATCTGTAAGCGATCGAAGTATTGCCAGAGTACTTGCCAATGGATTTATCTTGAAGCTTTTCCTCAGTTTGTCAATCTGGAAATATTACAAACTCAATGAGTACAGGAGGAAAGAGAGATTGCAAAAGCAAAGTCTGAAGACATACCTCTTTTGCCTTCTCGGGCCATTTAAATTCCCAAGGATGGTAGCCTGCGAGATTTTCGGGGAGTACATGCGAACCGGCTATGTAAGATCCGCTTAAAAACAAGGGTACAACCCACCACTTCTCATCTTTGGACTGGCGAGGAGTAGTATTATTGCCCGAATGCCAGTCGATATCATGCATGAGTAATTTATCTTCGGGGACATTATCTTTTCTTTTCAACCGAGCGCCCCAGCGAGACTTCTTATTTCTCATACCTATTACTTCATAATTCTCAAAAAAGTTCTCTGCAGTGTATTTTTCAGGGATTATTTCTAAGTTTATGCAATTGGGGTGTCGACATTGTTAGGGTATAAAGATCCTTTGCCAGCGCCACGATTGGCAAACTCAAGCATTAGGCGGATACAATCACCGCTTAACTGATAGACAGCTCGCGAGAAGTTTGGATGGGAAAGAATTTCATAAAAGAGTGGCATCTCAGGATCATATAAAGGAATGGGAAGTCCTGCGAGGAGTTGACCAAGCGAGACTATAATTTTTTGATCATCACATTGATGATCAGAAAACAACTTTGCAGTGAGAATAGATGAAGGTTCTTGATCAGGAATAGTAGATAAAGTGAAACCTTTGTCTTGCAACTTCTTTCGAATTTCATTAAAACGAGGTTTGTACATACGACTAAGTGAAGCCATTGTTAGTATGGGAATGAAAAAAGAATCAAAGATCAAGAAAAAAGATTGAAGATTTGCAATAACAGAAGCGCAAATTGCGGAAGGAGAGAATTAAAGAAAAGTTGCATAATGAAAGCGAAAGAGGAAAAGAGAAGGATATGAAAATTATATATAGAGAGAAAAATCCTCGAGTAAAACGAGGGCATTTAATGCGAGAGGGGACGTGAATGGTCAAGAATAAGCGGTTGAAAGAGACGTGTCAGGAAGATAATTGAAGAATAGACATCTGTAATAAAGTCCGTGTGAGAATGAGGGATTGAAACAGGTATAGATAAGCAGTTGCGGCAATTCAAAATATTGATTCTCATGACATTCTCTCTTTCGCAGAGAAGACATGAGAAGAGGCAAGATGTAGGATCATTATATCGCAACGTACAAAGCTCGCGAAGATACGCGAAGATAATAAACGACAGCACTGCGAGGGACTCGCAGGGAACTAAGATGAATGACGCATTGGATGACGGCAAGAAGATATGAAGTCTGACGAAGGTTAAGAAGTGTCGCGAGTATGAATACTTGTACATTCGCGACACTTCGCGAGACATTCCCGAAAATAAAGGACAACCTAGCTGTCATTCACTATGTATTTACCCTATATAAAGGGATGAGTAAGTCTGTTGTGGAGGAGGTTTTTGGTGAATTGAAAAATAAGTCATTAGGAGAGAGAAACTTGGAGAGTGTTTGTTATTTCTTAAGTATAATTCTGTTTTCCTGTGTAAACTTGAAGAAGATAATTAATAAACATTCTTAGTTATTCATCTTTCAATGGATTAGTTAAGTGAATTATAGTGAGGGGTGTATTGTAGGATTTCCTGCAACTACAAAAAAAATAATTAGAGATGATATGAAATTGTGTAATTTTGAGGTAGTGATGAAGAAGGTGTGAGTTTTAAGTCTGGAGATGAACTGAATTTATAGGGAAACAAAAAAGATCATCAGCCGTTGGATTGAAGGAGTCGTTGGCGCTTTTAAGATGAACGCTGGCGTCTCAACTTTCATCTCGCGCTGGAAAGAAAAGCGCCAGTGCTTTTGTCTCAAGCGCCAGCGTTTAAGGCAAGCTCGCCCGGCCTATCATCAAACGCTCGCTACATCCTCCAACTCAATGAACAAACCAAAAAATTTGTTGGTTTGAACATCCATTTTTCATGTTTGTTGAGTCCATAGTGGGAGCAAAATGAACAAACTATCAAGTTTGTTCATTCCATAGGAACTGCTCTTAGGACTCAATTATATCTGTTTGTTATGTGCACAATCTCTAAAAAGGAGCGTCCACACAACATTGGGTTTCACCTATTTGCCATCCTCACTTTTCCTATTTACCACCCTCATTAATTGGCACCCTCACTTATCCTATTTGCCACCCATATATTTTTGCATATATCCTAAATACACTACCTTCTTGACTCTTTATTTACACCCAACAATAAAACAACCCTAATAACTTTTTTTTTGTTTTTTTGAAAACCCTAAAGTACATCACCGGCGGTTTGCACCTTCTCTAAGAATCACCACCTTCACTCATATTTTGCTTAATTTTTTCTTCTCAATTTGATTTTATTGTTCAACCAAAATCCAAATAAGGTGAAACTAAACCTAATTATAATATTTGATTGCATGTAAAAAGCATGATTAAATTTGAATTTTGTTCCTATGATAAAGAACCAGTCGTCCACTTTCGGTCGACTTGATTTTGAACAGTATTTTTAAAAACTAAAATCAGATTTCCTAGTACGACTATTTCCTCCGCAATTTAAAACTTGATTTTGGATATGCCCACCCTGTATAAAAAAGAAGAAGAAGAAGGAATACGCCCACTGGCCGATTTTTGGCTCCACAATTTAAGGTGCTTTGGATGGGAAAGTGGGAAGCAGGGAATGAAGATTGTTTCTTTGGTGGTGATAGTAAGGCCATTTTCTTAATACCTTTGTTTGTATTTTTTCAGATCGATTGGTGGTAGTTGCCACTAGTATCTTCGTCTTCTTCTTCCATGAACTTCGATCCAACATGATGATGCACTAATTTTAACAGAAATCTAACCTAATGTTAACATCTTGTAATGGAATTTTAATGAAAATCGGATGTTAGTGGAGAAGAAGATAAATTAGTTATAGTCAAATTTGATTTGGCTTCTGCAGGTGGTAATTAGGGAAAAGTAGAATTAAAAGTAGAATTATTTTAGAAATTCTAATAAGGGTGGCAAATAGGAAAGTGTGGGTGGCAAATAGGTGGAGCCCAACATTGGACTCAAAGACATAAGAGCTTCCATTTTCCCTTTTTCCGAATAATTAGGGAAGAGTGGCATGAGGTATGGTCGGTTATTTATGGACTTGTTCTACTAGACCTACTATAAGCTGGAAAGATACATACTTCGGTTTATTGCCACTTTTAGAAAAAAAAATAAAAAAGCAGAGACCTTGGTTCATTCTCGAAAGAAGTTGGTTGATAAGATTTTCAAAGCGATGGCATTAGTACTTATTTCTCTTTCAAGGGGAAAATCGTTTTCTTTTTTACACATGTAAGAGATAAGTCTACCAGATCCACGAGACCAAACCAAATACTACATGTCCAAACTTTAAATGTGGGAATTCAAATATATGTAGTTATGTACTGAGATATAAGGCTACCAGATCGATGAAACAGTAGCTAGGATTTTAAATGTGGAGTTAATTATATGTAGTCCCATTTATTCAACCATGAGGTACCTAATTATTCATATTGGTAGGTACGTAATAACTACTAGCAAGTTGATTATAATTATTTCCCTTCCCCATTAATAGAATTAATAACTATGATGAAAGGATCTCTTGGCATTGATTATTTTCGCACTATACCTCATAACGCATTTATTTCAGAAAACTCGATATTTCTACTAAATATAAGTGTATTTCGAAATACCGAAACCTCACAATTAAATGATTTTATTTTGATCGTTGGTTTTCGGCGGCTAATTTTTAAAGCAATAGATGGGAGGTAATATGTCTTTAATTATACGTTTTTTTAGAAGAAAATGTTGAAACTTGTAAGGAAAACGTATCAACGAAATGTAATTTAAAATTTACCATTATTTAGGTCTTATGAGAAAATTGGTTATTGAGGTCGCATTGAATAACCAGGCCAATGGAATTCTCGCACTAATTAATGGCATATCCAAGTACCAAGGTGCAATGTGTCAAATCCCTATTCTTAATTTCTTACCTCTATCCTCTACTTACTCTATCCTCTACTTAATATATGATCTTACGCCACTTCGAAAAACAAATAAATTCGTTAAATCGGCCTCTTTAAACAAAGCACAACAATTTTTATTTCTCTATGTGATTAATGATATTTGACGCGTACTTTAAAGTTCAGTCGTTAGATTTTTTTCTTTTTTAAAGAACACATTTATTAAAGGAGAACTATGTTACAATTTCACGTGGATATAAGGTATTCATAGAGTCGTGTAGAATAATTTGATTAATAAAAGATGGAATTGCCTGTTCTCATATTTTTGTTGATAGATTTCTTATTTGGTTTCCATCTGGCACATGGTTGGCCATGCCATCTGCTGCTTAGTTTCCTTCTCTGTAGTTGTGTTGGATAACGGTTTGGGGTACGTGTCGCATTCTTTTCTTTATTTCATCATCTATGTCTGAAATATACCAAGGTGGTATAGTGGGAGAAGTAACAAATCGAATAAGGTTCTCGGAATCCGTCCCAAAAAGAATTTTTGGCCATTGTCTTTCCGTTGCGGTTCTGGATGCCAAAAGCAAGGATCATGTTTCCGTTGTTAAGGCAGTCGTAATTTTTAATGGTGTAGCCAAAACCATCACGGTTCGCGCTTCTGCATCCATGCAAATGAAACCTGCACCCGCAAACCCGGGATGTTCCATGGCCGGCTCGTCAATGTTGATCTTTATCCAATCCATATTTGGGGCAGTCCATCCTACTGAGATTATCGTCGTCATTCTAGTGCCTCGTTGTTGGTTATGAATTAGTAAATCGCCTGGAAAAACAAGAGGTAAGGTTTTTATATATAGCCCAGGAGTACTCTTGATGTTGTTTCATAGCTCAAAATTTCTTCAGATGTCGTTTGCTTCTGGCGGTATACTAGATCATTTCCATCCAAACATAAGGTCCAGAATAGAAAACAGAATGAGGATATATTTGATTTTGGGGTTGATTGTTGTAAGAGATAAGAAATTGTTGTTTGAGGAGTTGTAGCTATTGTGTGGAGCCATAGTTGGGATTTATGATGGTGGAGAGCGTCGAGAATAGGGAGATCCAAGATATGGTTGTTATTGGGCAGTGTAGTAGCAAATGAGCCGCGGATTATTTATAGTTGCATTGGAGGAAAATCTTGGAGTTGGTCAAATGAATGTGATTTAGGATAGAGAAGGTTCGCAGATCTTCGTTTATTGCTTTCCATAAGAAAAGTTGAATTTTGGTGGACATGGTAAGGTCCACAAGAATTTGGTAACTGGGAGGGGTTTTTGATAAGGTTGACCAACTTCTTGGGATAGAAATTTGTATCCCAAAGCAGTAGTGTATTTTTCGGATTTTGAATAAGGCCATATAATGTGGTCGTGTGGGTTATCTTGAAGTAGATAAATTCTTATGCTATTTTGGGATGCAAGAGGGGGAAAGTCATTTAGTTTTTCCTGAATCCAGTTATGAGAAATTGGATCGATGATATCAGCTACCATATGGATGGGGTAACATTGCACCTGGCCAAGGTTAGGGAAGTGTAGAATCCAATTAGCTTTAATGGGGGTTGTTAGACCATTTCAAATACAATAGAATATAAGTTGTTGCATGATAGGGACGAGCGATGCCAATTGTCTCCACTACGCGCTGGAGGAAAATGGTATGGAATCAATGCTTGAAGAATTGGTTGTTGCTTAATGTATTTCTCATTGTAGAGACTTTCACAAATGGAGTTAGGTTGCTCATGCAAGCCCCAACATTTTTTCATGAGAAGAGCCTTGTTATGCTCATTGCTTTGCCTTATTCCCAACTCTCCTTCAGATATTAGTTTGGCTAATTTATCCCAGAAGATAGGATGAGATTTTTAACCAAAGAGTCATGACCCCATAACAAATTTCCGGTGATATGGTTTATTTGGTTGTGTACTTTGGTAGGGAAAAGTTGTGTTTGTAAAAGGTGGTTCGAAGTGGGTGAGAAGGGAGTTTTAATGATAACCAATCTTCCTGCAGGAGTTAGACATTTTGTCATCAATCTTTTTGATTTTCATGCCCGTCGTTGATGAATAGGCGCAAAGGTGTTGATAAATGCTCTTCCTTGTTTAAATTGGACCCCTAGATAAATATGTGGGTTTGATATGGTAAGCATGTCGAAAATCGCTGCAGGTTAGTGACCTCGAATGCATCCAGTCATGGGTGATGAATAATTACAAATTTGGATGTGTTAATCACTTGGCCCGCCGATAAACCATATGATTGAAGTAAGTTCTATAGATGAGTATTACTTTATGTAGAAGCTTCATAAGTGATTAGGAGGTCATCAACATACGTTAAATGAATAATGGGTGGTTTTTTTTTAATATGCTGTTGATGGTGGTTTTTAAACAAGGGGTAAAATCGTAAAACCCCATGACCTAGTGTTACCCGCAACACATTAACTAAGAGCATTTAACTCAAGTATAAACAATTAATAGGGGTATTTTTTCAAAATACCAGATTAGGGTTTTCAACACAGAACCCTAATTGCCAAACCAAGCCGCACCTCTGCGCACCATGGCAACAATGCCAAACCAAGCCGCATATGCGCACCATGGCAACAATGCCAAACCAAGCCGCATATCTGCGCACCATGGCAACAATGCCAAACCAAGCCGCATATCTGCGCACCATGGCAACAATGCCAAACCAAGCCGCATATGCGCACCATGGCAACAATGCCAAACCAAGCCGCATACTGCGCACCATGGCAACAATGCCAAACCAAGCCGCATACTGCGCACCATGGCAACAATGCCAAACCAAGCCGCACCCTGCGCACCATGGCAACAATGCCAAACCAAGCCGCACCCTGCGCACCATGGCAACAATGCCAAACCAAGCCGCACCCCTGCGCACCATGGCAACAATGCCAAACCAAGCCGCACCCTGCGCACCATGGCAACAATGCCAAACCAAGCCACACCCTGTGCACCATGGCAACAAGGCCATATTTCCAAGCCGCTATGCCTTTGTCCCACGCCAAATATAGCGCCCTAGGCTTGCAAGACTTGCAACTAGGTCAACATGGCCGTACGTGCCATTGGCACATGCCAACACGTATCGCATGCCATATTTCCAAGCCGCTATACCTTTGGCCCACGCCAAATATAGCGCCCTAGGCTTGCAAGACTTGCAACTAGGTCAACATGGCCGTACGTGCCATTGGCACATGCCAACACGTATCATCAGGCCATATTTCCAAGACGCTATGCCTTTGGCCCACGCCAAATATAGCGCCCTAGGCTTGCAAGACTTGCAACTAGGTCAACATGGCCGTACGTGCCATTGGCACATGCCAACACGTATCGCATGCCATATTTCCAAGCGGCTATGCCTTTGGCCCACGCCAAATATAGCGCCCTAGGCTTGCAAAACTTGCAAATAGATCAACATGGCCGTACGTGCCATTGGCACATCCCAACACGTATCGCAGGCCATATTTCCAAGTCGCTATGCCTTTGGCCCACGCCAAATATAGCGCCCTAGGCTTGCAAGACTTGCAACTAGGTCAACATGGCCGTACGTGCCATTGGCACATGCCAACACGTATCGCAGCCATATTTCCAAGCCGCTATGCCTTTGGCCCACGCCAAATATAGCGCCCTAGGCTTGCAAGACTTGCAACTAGGTCAACATGGCCGTACGTGCCATTGGCACATGCCAACACGTATCGCAGGCCATATTTCCAAGCCGCTATGCCTTTGGCCCACGCCAAATATAGCGCCCTAGGCTTGCAAGACTTGCAACTAGGTCAACATGGCCGTACGTGCCATTGGCACATGCCAACACGTATCGCAGGCCATATTTCCAAGTCGTTATGCCTTTGGCCCACGCCAAATATAGCGCCCTAGGCTTGCAAGACTTGCAACTAGGTCAACATGGCCGTACGTGCCATTGGCACATGCCAACACGTATCGCAGGCCATATTTCCAAGCCGCTATGCCTTTGACCCACGCCAAATATAGCGCCCTAGGCTTGCAAGACTTGCAACTAGGTCAACATGGCCGTACGTGCCATTGGCACATGCCAACACGTATCGCAGGCCATATTTCCAAGCCGCTATGCCTTTGGCCCACGCCAAATATAGCGCCCTAGGCTTGCAAGACACTATGCTCACATTAAGAAAGCGTGAAAAGGAATAAAGCGGTCAAATAAAAGAGGAAATAATGGTGAAAACGTTTTCACCCATTAACACCATGCGGTTACCACCTCCTTGATAGGTGTAAAATACATCGTATTTACTATGTAGAGTTTATGCTTTCTTTGCTATTTTTCGTGTGAAATATGTATCTTATATTTGATTTTGAGTCTTATAGGTGTTTTGGGAGTCATTGGAGCAAAAAGGAAGTGGAACTCGCCCAAATATTAGATTCCTTCTCATCATGCCGAAGAACACGGAAATACGAGGTCAGTGGCGAAAGAACGATGTCATTCCGATGCCGTATGAGAAGATTACGACAGCGATCAAATTTTGGCGCCGCTGCCGGGGAGGCAACGGTTGTTAATTGTTTTTGGGTTCTTATTTTTGCTTTTAGTTTTGTTTTAATTTTTCTTATTCTTTGGTTTTTAACCGAGTTTTGAGAATCTCGTTTCAGGTACCAATTGCTATGGACGGAGCATATTGGAGCAATCAATACGGCTTTCAACCTCAACAACATAACAATTATGACCCTTATGGGGAGTACAATCAAAACCAATCCTTTGGTTATGATCAATACTCCACGTACCCTATGAGTTATTCTCATACATATCAACCTTCTTATGGTGGTTATGTAAGTGAGCAACCACAAGGAGGGGAGAATAGTTGTACTCCTATTAATTTTTCCTCTAATTTGGTAGATGAAATGCAACGATTTATGGACAGCATGGAGTCAATTTGTAGACAACCAAGCATGGAACAACTTTCATCGACCGAATGTGCTAATAATAGTGTGTTTGGACCAATTTCTGATCGTAGTTATGATCATCCACCCATTCAAAGGGAAGATAATTGGCCTAACAATACGGAAGTAAGTAATTCTACTTTTTCTTTGTCGAATGAGCTTTACAAACAAATGGAACACTATATTCAGAATTTGGATGGAACACTCCAAGAGCTTCAAAAAGGTGTTTCCACTTTAAGACAAGGCATTGAAGAATACAAGGAGGAAATGAATAGTTATGTTGAAAAAGGCGAACCTTCGGGGACTTTTGTTGATATTTGTGTAGTTAACTCAACTCTTGATCGTAATAATGATCATTCACCTATTCAAAAGGATGAGTTAGAGATTAGCAACACTAATTTCAGCGAGGAACAAGATTATGTTGACTATGATAGTGATGATGATTATTATGAAAATACATCGTTTGAACCAACTCATGGTGACAACCCCGAGGAGTGTACAATGAAGTCTTTTTGCGATCAAGGTGAAGTTGAAAAGGAATATGATGACGCTAGTGTAGCTTACTCAAGCATTGATCTTTATAACGATCAACAACCTATTCAAAATGTAGAGCTTGAGGATGATGCAATGAGTGTTCTAAAGAAATTCCTTATGGATAATATTGCATCCGCAAAAGAGTATGTGCCTTACAACAAAAAGGAGGAGTATGTTGAGAATGAGACCGGTATGACCAATATTGTGGAAGACCCAATTGAGCTTGCATATGATTGTAATGATGATGTTTATGTCGATACTTTGGTTAAGGCAGAAACGGACGAAGAATGGTTGCAAGGTTTGATAGAGGACCATGATATACATGAGGTGAATAATTCACTTGAGTTTTTCAAGGATGAAGAGGATTCCGTAATACAAGAGATTGTGCAAGGTTTGTCTAACCCTTTGCCTATTGTTTCTTCTCCTTTACCTCTTATTGGTTTGAATTTATGTGCTTCAAAAATATTGTTGAATGATTTTATATCTCGATATCCGCCATTAGAGATACTTGATTCTCATACTATGCAGGTTTTGGACCAAGAAACCGTGGAAGTACTCGACTCATATATTCTTTATGCACTTCCATGTGTGGACAAGAATAAGTGTGGGGGAAGCTTTTATCGGTTCATAGCTTCACTTTTGCTTTATGTTACTAATATTTGTGTGAAGCTAGTGTTTGCAAAACAGGTGCTATGGGTGGATCCCCAACTTTTCCGATTATTGGTGTATGGGGAATGAATATTACAAGAAGCTAAGTCGGGCCGTCGACTTTAAAACAAGCGCTTAGTGGGAGGCAACCCACCGGTTTTGTATCTTTATCCTTATCTTTTTATTTTTATGCATTTGCTTTTATCTTTATTTTCTTGTTTTTGCATATCATTTGCGGATTCCCACCTTGGACTTTCTTTGGACGATTCAATTTTACATTGAGGACAATGTAAAGTTTAAGTGTGGGGGAGCATTTATATGTTTTAGTTTGTTTTATTTAAAAAAAAAAAAAAAAAAAAAAAAAAAAAAAATCAGAAAAATAGAAAAATCAGAAAAATTTGTGCTTTTTGAACTCCGAAATCTAGAACTTGTGCCTTTAGGATGACACCATTAGTGGATGGAACCATTTTGAATGCAGGAGTTGAGGAACCAATTAACTAAAAGGGAAGAATATAGCTCGAAATCACAAATTAACATGATAGTTGTTACCATATCTCGGAATATCACCATATCGCATTCTATTTTTTTTATTTTTCCATATTTATCTATTGTTCTCTAAGTGCTTTGGTGGGTCACTAAAAATCGACGTGTTATTACTGCTAGGATGAAATAGAGTGGTTGAGTTACTAAAAAAAAAAAAAAAAAAAAAAAAAAAAAAAAATTTGAAAAAGAAAAGAAAAGAAAAAAAAAAGGACCGATCAATTAGACCAAAACGGAATAAAAAGACACTTGGGAATAGCAGTATGTGTGAAACGTAGTCCCTGTCTCCGTCGCCTAAACAAGCGTGGAATGCAGGATCCAAGGCAACTATCATGTACTTGCTGACAAGAAGCATGCGCTTGGATCCAAAAGATCTAATCATGCCGTCTAAAAAACAAAAAGAGAAATTGGATCCAGTTTGATCCAATCATATAAAAAAAAAGAGAAGAAAGTATTGGTTGAATAAAGTCACTTCTGGTTCCCTTGTATATGCCAGTGAGTTGATGTAGAATTCAAACCAAGTAGCTCAATCCAATAGGAATAGGATCATCTTGGCAGTGACCTTCAGACAGATATGGGAAACATCGATCACTTGTGAATATTCGCCAACATCTACATCTATATCCATCTTCTTAATCTTTTCATTGTGATTGTGGTTTGTTAGTTTCCGAGTATTGTGGCTTGTTCGACTATCTAATTAGAGTTTATTTACTAATATATGAATTGAATTTGCAAGGTACCTCCTCCTATAGTCATTTTGGATTCATTCATTGATTTGTCACAAATAGACGGAGTTGAAAATATAGGTTTTGTAGGCAGACCTCTTGTAAACCTTCACGAGACTATAACTCGTCCACTAGGGACACCTAGGGGTTTAAAGGCTTGTTATTTATGCTAAAATTAACCGTAGCCTCGACGTCACGGAGTTGTATGTACTTTATTTTTGTTTGATTTGCTCGAGGACTAGCAAAGTCTAAGTGTGGGGGAATTTGATAGGTGTAAAATACACCGTATTTACTATGTAGAGTTTATGCTTTCTTTGCTATTTTTCGTGTGAAATATGTATCTTATGTTTGATTTTGAGTCTTATAGGTGTTTTGGGAGTCATTGGAGCAAAAAGGAAGTGGAACTCGCCCAAATCTTAGATTCCTTCTCATCATGCCGAAGAACACGGAAATACGAGGTCAGTGGCGAAAGAACGATGTCATTCCGATGCCGTATGAGAAGATTACGACAGCGATCACTCCTCCCATTATTTCACCCTTTACTCTCTTCCTTCATGAGGTCAGGGTACGTTTCAAGTCTCGACTTGTATAAATAGGTCTTACCTATTTCCACCAGACAACAAGTCTCGGTCAGGAGAAAAATACTACACTCTCAGAAAGGCAACTTTGCAAGCTCTCCCAAAAGCTTCCACCTTTTGCAAGCTCCCAAGCTTTCACTTTCTGATACAAGTCGAGATACTACTCTCCTGCAGTATTCCGGCCTCAACACCTTTCTTTGCTTCCCTCCCCAAATCAACCCTTCTCCTCCACTTTGTGACCGAAGCAAGTCTGGAACGGCCATTTCTTGGTTTAGGCCGGACTTGTACAGATTGATCTCTCGAATCTATAAAGTGCTCACGTGCAGCACATTTGTTTAGGGTTTGAACCAGTTTCTCACTCACCAACCGAATTTACCGAAATCGGCAGAAACGATTTTCACCCATAAACATATGCGTAGTCCTCCTATTAGCTTTTGATTTTGAAGGTTTTCCAGGTTTGTAGATAAGATTTCTACACAGATTATGAAAACATAGGAGGATAGCGGGTTTCCAAGTCTAATACCTATTGTTGGGTTGATATAACCATGCGGTGTACCATTAATGTTGATCGAGTATGCCACAGTTGTGTGACACATAGTATGATGTAATCCACAAAGATTATTGGGAATCCAAGCTTGGTAAGAGTTATTTTGATGAACCCCAGTCTAAGATGTCATAGACCTTATGAATATCCAATTTGAGAGCAATTTCAGGTGTTTGGTGAGGCTTGATGACTTCATACGGTGGAATAGTTCACCAGAAATCGCTATGTTATTATCATGAATTGATATTTGTGGTACAAAGACACTTTGATAAAGGATTATTAAAAATCACATGAGCCGCCTAATTCGATTAACCATGATTTTTGCAATGATTTTATAGATGACATTGCAGAGGCCAATAAGTCTGAATTAAGAAGGCTTTGACGTATGGTCCACTTTAGGTATTAGCGTGAGGTTTGTGTGATTTATGTGTGGATGTCCCTATGTATTCAATGACTCTTTGAATTAAGTCAGGAAATTCTTCTGCTTAGGATGCTCATAACATCTAGTGATTTGATCGACAATTATACCGCCATAAAATATATATATATGTATATATATACATATATATTGAAAAGAAACTTCGAGATTTGATTTCAAAAAATTTAACAATAACAAAATTTCCAACTTAAAAAAACATAAATGATGAATATTCTTGAATTTCCAAATATTAGATAACGTAAGACATGATCACCAAAAACGAGTTGCAGTTTAGTTTTAGGTCTTCTTCCGCAAGTGTTCTTATTCGTTTGTTTCTGAACCGTCCGTCAAATACAAATGAAAAAATACTCCAAATCACCTTATTTTCCCCTTGAACTTATTTGGTTTCCGAAAATAAAATTATATATGAATCGATAAACTACTGGCCCTCTGAGGAAGCAGCAAGAGGAAGACGAACACCCAACTGTTTAGCAATTATTTTCACCTTCTGCAGTAGGTTTTCTGCATCAGTCACTAATATTGACCCTTTTATTTTCTTAACCTGCGAAAAATATTGGTTCTAATTTAATCACTATACGGTAAAATTAATTATGATGCGATCCATAAAATGGGTAACCAGTTATACACCTTACTATTCATAATATTATTCCATCTACCAGATGATCCTATGAAAACAATGGTTGTTTCTAAATTTTGTTGTTATATTCGCACATAATCACTTGTTTTCCGAGGAATAAACCGTGAACATAAATATCATTTGATGTTACATAAATAACTTACTCTGAGGAAGGTAGTAGATTGCATGTGATGTTGATCGTATTCAGAGATGGAAATATCTATAAACTCAATGCCTTTTAACATTTCTACGGATCTTTGAACATGAGCCATGGCTCCTAATGCTTTGTTGTACACGATCTTCAATAGGTACCTCTCCTCGTCTATTTTATCAGCTTCCATCTGATTATAAACAACAAATTTTAATAAATTAGGACAAAAAATATCGAACACTCTTAACATGTCAAAACAAACATATGATCTGACGCTTTCTTTTGTTGACTTGACATATGGCTCGGCCTAAACCAAAAATATAAATTTGTTTTATATTTGACTCAAAGTACGATTTAACTCATACCTTTAACTCGAAATTAAGTACATAAGTAAATCAAGGAACCTTAAATCAAATACATCCTTGTTCTCAAACTTATTGGAGATTATTATTATTGTTATTATATTTAGTTCATTTAAAAGTTTTCTATAACCCTGCTATACGACAATTTTTAAATAACATATAATAAATCGATTATAAACTGAGTCAAATTCGGATGAACTTTTTTATTTCGACGAATGATTCAGGTAAACTAGTTGAAGCAGAAAGATGAAAAAAAGAAGAAAAGTAACCCTATGAGAGCTTTTTAGAGCAAATCTTAGGAGTAATCACACTCCTTCATCACTCCTTCAAAATGAAGGAGTGTCTACCATTTTGAGCAAATTGGGTCCTATTATGGACACTGCCAACCATCCTTTCAACCGACACGCTTCCATATACTCCTTCATGTGAAGGAGTGGTTGGTTGGTAGTGGACACTACACAAAAAATTGCGAATGCGAATGGAACGGCATACATTTTTGCCGTTTGGAACAATTTTTTTGTTCTTTTTTTAATTATTTTTCTCATAAAATATTGTATTCTTTTTTCGGAAAATGGGTCATTTGTCCAAATGTTTTTAAAACATGGTTCAAATGGACGAGTAAAAAATTAGTATGGGTGAAATGGACACTAAAAAAATAGCAAGGATGAAACTGGATTCATCCTGACTTAAACTTAAAAAATAGTAAGGATGAAACTGGATGCATCCTGATGTAAATTAAAAATAAGAAAAAGTATTTGAAAATGGGTAGGATGAAACTGTTTACATCCTGCCTATTTTTAAATTTTTGTCCATTTAAACAGTATCAAAATCTAAATGTCATTTTCATCCAGGAATTGTTGATTTTGGTCTTTTTAACCAATTTTGTGTTCTTTTTTATATTATTTATCAAAATCCAAATTTTCTCTCTATTCTTCAATTTCAAAAAATAATTCTTACACGGCATACAATACGCCGTGTAGTCTTCTCTTCCATGCTTACCATAGTGGATCTCTTCTTTCATATGGGTGGTCCCTCCTTCAAAATGAAGGAGTTAGTCTGAAAATGAGATTACCCATAGCTCGTGCTCTTGGGCTTCAAATTAAAAAAAAAAAGAAGAAGAAAAAAAAGAATGCTTCAAAAAATAATGAAATAAAAAGCCATATATCCATCCAGTTACCACTTTACCATAGTTATAGCAGGGAAAAGTGCACTGTTAGGTGATTTTGATGGTTCATGTACCGTCGACATCATTATCGGCTGGGTCTGAACTTCAGCACTCGCATTGACCAAGCTCTTGTCTGATACCACTCCTAGATGGTGACAAGGAAGATGATCGGTTTCAACATCTATTGGTGACGTTGGAGAACCTACAATGTATTCGCGAGGATCTTCAATAGCAGCATCAGCAGTACCCGAGATGTTATTCTGATTTTCCATTTCGATTTTAGTCTGGTGAAGTATATCTTGTAGATAAGCCAAAGCATCAACAAGAACAGATCTCTTGTCCATCTGCATTTTCAAATAATCGTAGAAACTCAATCACTATATATATAGCGGATATGCATGCATGAGAAAGACAACTAAAATATAGACAAAGAAAAATACCTTGGTAATGTTAGGGACCATCCCTCTCAAGGTGAGTAACTGTTTGTTCAATCTCATCCTTCTCATGCGTTCAGATATTAGATTTTTACTCAAAACTGATGAAGATTGATTGTCATCACCAATATTATCTTCATCATCGTCCTCTTCATTATCAATAACAAGATCTTTAAGGAAATCCTTGGCTTCAGCCGCTCCTAATGCATCATCTTCTTCTTCTACATGATTAACTTTACCTATCTTTCTTCTTTTTGTCTGTTTAACAACAGGTTCCCCTACTACTTTAAGTAAGTCCGTCGGACGTTCTTGTATTTCTTGTACTCGTGATAGTTGTTGTTCAGAAGTACTACTATGTGGAAGGTTAATCAAGAGTTCGACGTTGTTGTCAACGTGGATTACCATATTATCATTATCAATATGAGGTACCATCAGGTAATAATGATCGAAGAATGATGACCATCATCAGCTGCTTGCTGTTGTAGAGGCCACGTCGTCTCATCATGAATGTACTGATCAATAAGACCATCATTTTCTTGATGCATCTATTAAGGGAAGACTGTACCATAATTATTAAAAATATTGACCGTGTTAATTTTTATTTATATCATCAGCAGAAATGAAGTAATATGCTTGCTGTCCATACAAAAACCTGACTTCATTAGAATGAAGCCACGACTTCATTCGTCCATACAAAAACCTAAAACAGACTTCATTCTCATCTTCATTCCAGGAATGAAGTCCATGAAAGAGTGAACTCTTCATCTTCAAAAAACAAGAAGCAGTAGATTCATTTGTTTGATGAAATTTCATCTTCATCTTCAAAACAAAAGTATTTTTTATCTTCTTCGTCTTTGTCTTTATCTTTTCTTCTTCATCTTTTTTTTTTTTCTTCGCTCTTTTTCTTCTTACATTACATCGCAAGAAGAAAATAAGATCAATGATTTAGATTCGCAAAAACAAATTTGCAAAGAAAGAGAAGAAAAAAGAGAAGAAAAAAGAGAGAGAGAGAGAGATTAGATCCAAAAATATGGAGGTGAGAGAAAAATCTCGATAATGATTTAAAGTATTTCGCCACATTTCTGATGTGACAACATCGTAGCAGACCAAATGATAATTGGATACATATATTTTATTTTTAGGACTATATGGTATTTCCTACATCTATTAATAGATTAGGTAATAATGATGGTGAAGACCGTGTCTGATCATGACCATCTTGACAATTATTATTTGCTGATTGCTGTTGCAGAAGCCATGTCGTCTCATCATGAATGTACTGATCAATAAGACCATCATTTTCTTGAAAAGAGCCATTGACATCTGTCATTAGATTATCAGGTTGAATATCATTAGATGGGTGATTAGTATTATACATCATCAGTTCTTCACCAAGATGATCAGGATATTGTAGATCCGAGTATTGAGTGTACCAATCTGCTTCTTCTAGCTGATCTGGACAATCATCAGTGCCATTGTTGAAACTGCTTATCATTCCGGTAGGCATGGTAATATGATCGTCATTACCCTCGCTGGCTAAGGTCTCTGCTGCAGTGTTTGTCTGTACTACTTCCTCCTCGGTCATCAAAAAGCCTACCAAATCATCAAATAATTCTTCCATGTCACTTCAGTTACCAAAATAAGAAACAATTCGAAAAAGAAAAGCGCTTTAAGTACTAGTACAAGTACCACTTTATGCGGCAAACACAAGTATATGATATGATATGATATGAGTAGTTGTTATTTTCCTCTACTATCTACGGTTTGATGATCTACTCTATTTATAGAAAACAAACCCGTTACATTTAAGCTACTAGTACGCAAAACAATATTAAGATACGGTTACAATTATTGCTGGGTCCCGAATTCCCAATTGCTCGTGGCTTTGTTGTTGTCGACAGTTTGACAGTCGCAAACAGATACCAAGGACAGACCAGATCTTGATTAGTTATAGGCTTGCGACTTGCCTATGTGCTGTGTCCTGACCTAAAGAAAACGAGGAGAAAAGGTTTTTCATCTCGAGAAATTCATAACATGCGGCATGGTCTGTTTTAGCAGCGCTTGCATTATTTCCCTGATAAAATTAAAGTCCCGTCTTCTGGTAGGCCATTCATCATCAATGTTGCGTTTATGACCATGATTTTTACGTTCCATGACCATGAATTCCATATTATAAATACGAGGCATATAGGATATATTAATATATTAGTGCCTACAGACCACCTAATATGGTGTTGCTCTATGTATCGTTGGTTCTCGTTGCATTGCAGGCCAGTAATTGTATTGGGCCCTCAGTAATTGTATGGAGTATGACGATTACTATTAACGGAAAATGGGTCATTTGTCCAAAAAAATTTAAAACACGGTTCAAATGGACGAGTAAAACATTTTATGGGTGAAATGGACAAAAAAAATTTAGCAAGGATGAAACTGGATTCATCCTGGTTTAAACTTAAAAAATAGCAAGGATGAAACTGGATGCATCCTGTGTAAAATAAAAATAAGAAAAATATTTGAAAATGGACGAGGATGAAACCTAGTTTACATCCTGCCTATTTTTAAATTTTTGTCCATTTAAACAGTATCTAAATCTGACTGTCCTTTTCACCCAAGAAATTTTGATTTTGGTCTTTTTAACCAATTTTGTGTACTATTAATGCGTCAACACAAAGAATTAATAGAGCTAGGCAGCTAGCTGCAAGGGTCTTCCCTTCGTCATCACCGAGGTGATTTGATATACTTACATGTGCGGATTTTCGTTACTCCATCAGGGCCACTGGTGCTGCCAGTCATCCCTTGGTTGGCTTTCTTGTGTTGTTTAATCATGTATATTCTTTTCGTTCCGTGTTCTTTATTTGCTGAATTTGAGTGACTCATGATGATAATCCTACTGCGCTCACAGAGAATATATATGATGTCGTCCGGCTTTAGCGCCAAGCCAACAAGAAAATCTCCATTTGTTCTGGGTCATCAATCAAACAATGTTTGATTGCCTTCACGGCTTCATTCAAGAGCTGGCGTCAGGTAAAAACCAACAGCTAATTTGGAGGGAAAAAACGTGTTTAAAGGGTGTTGAACTTCCTTGGTTAAGGGATATCTCTAGTTTATACAGTTACCAATAATAATTTTATACAGTTACCAATATACCCTTATCATTTTTAATCAC
Source organism: Papaver armeniacum (assembly GCA_023531295.1). Classification (NCBI taxonomy): domain Eukaryota; kingdom Viridiplantae; phylum Streptophyta; class Magnoliopsida; order Ranunculales; family Papaveraceae; genus Papaver; species Papaver armeniacum. Next base: position 304,461 of record JAJJWW010014752.1, read on the forward strand.
AACTTCGCCAAGGGAACAAATTAAAATCATTACGGCGCGCGGGTTATAACCCCAAAGGTGTCACTATCCATGTACAAAAACCCCAACAAAACAAATTGTTCACAAAAACCCCATTTAACATAAACTGTCTATATTAACCTTCTAGTTTAAATCACCCCAATAAAAATAAAAACAACCCCACCTTTAATTTTAAATCACCCAACAAAAATAAAAATCAACCCCACCATTAATTTCTATTATATTATCACCACCACAAAATAACCCCACCAGCAGAACCACCACTGTGCCGCCACCACTGACCACCGCCAACGCCAACCACCACCGAGCCGCCGCCGCCGCCAACCACCACCAAGACACCACCATCGATAATTACCACCACGTCGCCGCCGCCGCCAACCACCACCGCGCCACCACCACCGATAATTACCACCGCGTCACCGCCGTCGCCAACCACCACTACCACCTCGCCACCACCACTACCACCGCCAACCAATACATCGCCACCACCACCATCCCCGAAAAACACCACCGCGACACCGCCGACCACCACCACAGACCACCACTGTCGCCAACCACCACCAGCAGCAACAGCACCATTATCGCCGACCACCACCACCGACCAGAAAAAAAAAATGATGAAACCAAACAGAAAAATGATGAAACCAAACAGAAAAAATGATGAAACCAAACAGAAAAATGATGAAACCAAAAATAAAAAATGATGAAACCAAAATTGGTTTCACCAAAACTAGATGAAACCTAATTAGGTTTCATCATTTTTCCACATATTGTCATTTCACCAACACTGACTTCAATGATGAAACCAAAATTGGTTTCACCAAAACTTGATGAAACCTAATTAGGTTTCTTAACTCCATTATTGCTTGTACTCATATTCGGCACCAAAAGCACCACCTCGCGACTCGGTCACCTCTTTCCACTGCAGTTTAAGCTTCAATACCACCGCAAAACATTCCACCGCTGTCATTTGGTATCTCTTTCTGACCTCTCGATCCATGCCAAGAACCATCTCCTACTACAACTTTGTTTGAGCTGCATTAGGTGACTTACTGAAGTCCAGCTGCTCCATAACATTACAGATACCAGCTGTAACTTCAGTCACCACAGATAACTCAACCACAGATACCACCCCTCTACACAGCATCACAAAACCTCCATCTGAACTGCGGTCTCACAGCTCCAGTTCTCCCTGCAATTGCAATCAACATCACTGCATCTTCTCAATGCAATTCAATTTACAGCTCCATGTGTTCCTGCAATTCACAACACACAACCTAGGCATACATCTATTCATCTTGTAACTTGAACTTCTGCTATTTCAGCTTTATCACATGCAACACAATTACCCAGCACCAACACTGATAACTGCAGCCATTAGCCATAACAACTATCCATGAATCACTGAACAAAACATACCATTCACAATCGCATTTCAGTTGGTGCAATCTGTTCATCCAATACACCCCCAGGATCGAGCAATTTAACTGCCAGTTCTCTGTAATTCGAACTCAACTACAAAACCCATTTCAATTTCACCAGAGCAACACCAATCTGCACAAATCAATACCTCTCAGCTTCTCAATCAAATCTGAAACACATATTCACTACAATTCCTCTTAGCTTCTCAATCAATTCCTCTCAGTTTCTCAATCAAATCTGAAACACAATTCCTCGTTTAAAATTGGTGGTGAACGAGAAAGAAAAGAGAAAAAAACGAGATCGACGAAATCCCTAATCGATGAAATCCCTAATTGATTTACCTTTTCTGTGAAGTCCGATTTCAATAATCGATTCAACAACAGCTCCTCAGAGATGAAGACCGACAACCCTAAACCACCACGGAGGTGTTGCTGCTGGTGTTCGTGGGGATCTATTGGTGCAGTTGGTGGTGATTTTGATGCAGAGAAGGAGACGAAGAAAGAAGAAAAAAGAAAAAGAAATTAGAGAAGAAGAAGAAGAGAAGGTAATGGGTATGTTTGGCTTTTTAAAAAATAACAAAAACTAAATTTACTTATTATTATTTGACTTGGGGTTTTTGTGCCACTTTTTAATCAAATGGTTTTCATTTATTAAAAGTAATATGGCTGGATTTTTTGTACCACAAGTTTGGTCACCTTGGTTTATTTTGACTAGTTCTGAAATCATTAATCTAATTTTGAAAATCAAGAAAAAGGAAAACAAAAACAAAAACAAAAACAAAAACAAAAACAAAAACAAAAACAAAAACAAAAAGCCAAAAGGAGTAATGTTTTGAAATTATTACTTGGATGTTGAATCTTCCTACCAATTCTCAACCAAACTTGAAGTTCATGCTTCCTTCAACCACTACACCAAATCAAGGATTTCCTTACAGAAGAAAAGTGTTACGAAAAAATTAGAGCTAATTTCCCCAACTAAGAAAAATGGTTACCCATATGCAGTTATATAATGTGTTAGTATTTTATCTAACTCTTTTAGTCCATTAGGAAGATTAAATAGCCTAACACCCATATTTCATTACAATTTTTTTTCCTAACTATTGGCATTTTATACTTCATATTTACTTGTAACGTAGAGATTGTGTTATAATGTTTGCTAACTCTTTGTATAACAGTTCAAGTGACTAACAAAGAGATGACATGTGTCTTGTTTTTTCAAAATAGTAACCCAGTTCCTACGTTAGGAATTCGTTAGATTTTAATAAAAAAATACTGGCACTTTCAGGTGATCCTCGCCCGAAGCCGGTCACTGAGAATGCGATTCGGTCACCCGAGAATGCCGGAGTTCGGTCAACTGGGAGTTTCAAGCCATCCAAATTTTCAAATTCAAATTTTGAGACTGCAACTTATTGTAACCATTTTTATTTCTGAAACTACAATACATTCAGGAACAATTTACAATTTAATCATTCACCAAATTGAATGGCCGAAACACATACAAGACATTCAGGTGTAAAAAAAAATGATTTAGTTCATGTGCCATACTAGACAGATGTTATTCCTGCTTTATATCTACTAGTATTCCAACATCATCAGTCCAAATTACCTCTACCCCTAGCTTAAAGAGGACTTCTTCATTGACATTATTGTGAAATGGTTCCTCTTGCTGGAGTTGTAATATCGCAAGGATTCAAAGCTTGGTCATGTATGGGCATCAGAATAGCACTAGGTGATGGTGTTTCTAGTACCTGCACAGTTGTTTTAAGAAGTTAGGTGTAGTCTTATCCTAATCTGATACAACATACCTTTAAAGATGGATATAAATACACTAGACTCTTCTCAGTGTTGTCAATCACCACATACATTCTCATAATGCATTCACACGGAACTAGAACACGGGTCAATGACCATTTCCTAAAGTTCTTATAAGTTTATGTCGGCATGTAGGTAATACAATCACATAGATTTCATGAGTAGTGGATTGTTGCTTACCATTCGCATCTAACCCAGCGTGTTCCCTCATTTGTGCCTACATTGGAACAAGTATTGATATGTATTAGCATACAAAATATGTGCCAAAAACTTATGATACTTTCAAATTACTACACCGCCTACTTACTATGTAACCCTTACGAGTTATCCGAATTGTCATCATCTTTGGATTCTTGCTTCTTTTTCTTTGGTGCAAGGAGCTTTCTTTGCAAATCGCTTTCGCATCAATGGATTTTCTTTTATCAATAAATCAACCAACGCAATAAAACCAATAAGGAAAATAGAACACTTTCAAATGACTATAGTTCTACAGAAAACTGAACTTATTATATATTACAAATGGTCCACAAAAACTCACATCCTCGGAGCTTGAATCATCCGAACTATCATCGCATACTTGATTCGCTTTCTTCTTGAAATTTCCATTCTTAGTTAGAGGAACTGCAACCTTTTTAGATGAGGCGTGACTAAGAGACATAAACTTTTATCAAAGATAACATCTTTTAAATGCAAAATAAACAAACCCACAAAAAGAAAAAGGTACTCACTCTCTCGGAATCACTATAAAAACCGATTCAGACGGCTAGATTATGGTTTTGCCTTTTTAGGTGCTACTTCTTTTGTAACATGAACCACAGGTTCCTGAAACAACATGTGGGACAAACTAGAAATTAAAACTACACATACATTACTTCAAGGGTTTAAATAACATGGAAAGATTGCAGGACCTAGTTATTACACATTTTCTTCTTCTTATGACCACCTTCTCAAATAATTTCCAGCATTTTAAGAATTGCAACACTTGGTCCTATTGGAAGTAAGTAATTTGAAAGGGAGAACTTAACTCACTCTTCCCTACAGCTTTCAGCTGGGTAATGATTTTTGCTTTGCATCCAGGTGAACCAGTAAGAGCCACCTCTATTAGGGACAGGGTATACATCCTCAAACCCGTCGCGGTTGCCTGTAAAATAGAATACATTATCATCAACATGTCTACATTTGGAAGTTAAGTTTGAGAATAGTATCATAGACCTTGATAATTAAGACTGCTAGAGGTGCTAACCTTGACTCGAGCTGAGGACGCAGGAAATGTAAGTCGCATTAAAAGCTAAAGGTGGAAACATAAGCTCACCCTTTCTAACTGGGCCATTCAATTTAACAAGATAGGGCCAACTTTCGGAGTTGCAAAGATCCTGAAACAAACAAAAAAAAAAAAGACATGAAATTTTCAAGTACATAACATAAAATTAAAATCAAAGAAAAACTAGCCAAAAGAACTTCCAGCCAAAACCAACCTCCCCGCTAACTACGATATCAAATCCCTCGACTGGGGATTACATGATTTTGCATTGATGATGGGTAAAAAGTTACAAGCCCCTGCATACATCCCGAAAGCCAGGTCTTTGTGACAGCCTACACATTGCCAAAGCGAAATTGCAATATGAACTAAATCTTTAATGCCAATAACAGAAGATCTAAAGGAAACTAGTAACAAGCCCAAAACAAAATGAAACAAAACTAAATTGCAATAAGTATAAAAATAGACCTGAACCAAGCAAGAGAGGCAATAGCAGTGTTCTAGTAGATTGGATAACACGGCCCAAATTGGCTCTAAACAATAGCAAATGAACAACCAATGTAAGAGCTTCGCAAGATACAATCCATAAAGTACTTGTTGCAAGTCCCGCCAATTTATTCACTAATGCCGCACTTGATGATGCCACTGCCAATTTTCTTCTTCTCTGACCTACAAAAATCCCAAATAAATTGAACCCAAGAAATCAAATTACAAAAGTAAAGAAGAAAAATTGAAATTTGACCTACAAAATCAAAAACTAGCAAGAGATTCAGGGGTAGATTCACAAACCTTTGAACACAGCGACTCCTCCAAATGGACTTCCAAACTAACCCTAAAAATAAAGTAGAATTAGAGAAAAATTAGTACCAGAATTTTAATATACAAAAACAGAAACCTAAAATCTTAATATCAAAACCAATTTCCAAAAGAAATGAAACCCCGCTATCTAAATATTAGAAATTGATAAGATGAAATTAAAACAAAAAATAGTTTTCACCTTAAGAGAGGGACAGACAGTGAGAGATTTGATGAAACCCTAAGATCGGAGAAAATAAGTTTGGAGAAAAAAATGGAATCAGGTCAAGAGACCAGATTATATAAAAAAGAGAAAACAAAAGGAGGGAACTAAAACTTAGATTTGAATCCATTCTAAAATTTTAGAGTGATTTGGCGGAAGATTTAGGGGGGAATTTTTTGGGGATTTTTATTTTTGGAGTGGGAGAAGAAAAGATGAGAGTGAAAAATTGGGGATTTCGTTTTTCACGAAGTTGATAAGGTTTTGTGATGCGAAGACACGGATGTGGTCTAACGCGATCCACGTTAACATTTTGATAACCATTCATTTTTATTATCTTAATCGACGGTGATAGATTCCTTGTTTTGCTCATACGGATCCAGTCAAATGCGGGCTAAAAATAATGCTTTTTTCTTCATACGGATCGCACAATTGACGGTTCACAAATTCGATTGGGATTCACTTTTCTAACCAAATTGTAGGTTTTGGATAATAATGTCGGTCTAATTTATAATCAGGAATCCATCTTTAACACGAGACCGAAAAAATAGAAGTAAGTGCACAAAATCGGTAGATTTCGAGTTCCTCATCAGTTTCTGAGACACGGATCCGATTTTCTTATAAGCTTCATATATTTCGTTGGATAACAACACACAAACTTGTGTCTTGAAGACATTATCTGATTGAGATGCACTTGTCTAAACCATATAGTAGGTTTCGGATAATCGGGAATCCATTTTTAACACGAGACCGAAGAAATAGAAGTAAGTGCATAAAATCGGCAGATTTCGAGTTCCTCATCAGTTTATGAGACACGGATCCGATTTTCGTATAAGCTTCATATATTTCGTTGGATAACAACACACAAACTTGTGTCTTGAAGACATTATCAGATTGAGATGCACTTGTCTAAACCAAATAGTAGGTTTCAGATAATAAAGTCGGTCTAATTTATAATCGGGAATCCATCTTAACACGAGACCAAAGAAATAAAAGTAAGTGCTCAAAATCGGCAGATTTCGAGTTCCTCATCAGTTTCTGAGACACGAATCCGATTTTCTTATAAGCTTCAGATATTTCGTTGGATAACAACACACAAACTTGTGTCTTGAAAACATTATCAGATTGAGATGCACTTGTCAAAACCAAATAGTAGGTTTTAGATAACAAAGTCGGTCTAAATTATAATCGGGAATCCATCTTTAACACGAGACCGAAAAATAGAAATAAGTGCACAAAATCGGCAGATTTTGAGTTCCTCATTAGTTTATGAGACACGGATCCGCTTTTCTTATAAGCTTCGGATATTTCTTTGGATAACAACACACAAACTTGTGTCTTGAAGACATTGAGATGCACTTATCTAAACCAAATAGTAGGTTTCGGATAACAAGGTCGGTCTAAATTATAATCGAGAATCCATCTTTATCACGAGACCGAAGAAATAGAAATAAGTACACAAAATCGGCAGATTTTGAGTTCCTCATTAGTTTCTGAGACACAGATCCGATTTTCTTATAAGCTTCGGATATTTCGTTGGCTAACAACACACAATCTTGTGTCTTGAAGACATTATAAGATTGAAATGCACTTATCCAAACCAAATAGTAGGTTTCGGATAACAAGGTCGGTCTAAATTATAATCGGGAATCCATCTTTAACACGAGACCGAAGAAATAGAAATAAGTGTACAAAATCGGCAGATTTTGAGTTCCTCATTAGTTTATGAGACACGGATCCGCTTTTCTTATAAGCTTCGGATATTTCTTTGGATAACAACACACAAACTTGTGTCTTGAAGACATTGAGATGCACTTATCTAAACCAAATAGTAGGTTTCGGATAACAAGGTCGGTCTAAATTATAATCGAGAATCCATCTTTATCACGAGACCGAAGAAATAGAAATAATTACACAAAATTGGTAGATTTTGAGTTCCTCATTAGTTTCTGAGACACAGATCCGATTTTCTTATAAGCTTCGGATATTTCGTTGGATAACAACACACAATCTTGTGTCTTGAAGACATTATAAGATTGAAATGCACTTATCCAAACCAAATAGTAGGTTTCGGATAACAAGGTCGGTCTAAATTATAATCGGGAATCCATCTTTAACACGAGACCGAAGAAATAGAAATAAGTGTACAAAATCGGCAGATTTTGAGTTCCTCATCGGTTTATGAGACACGGGTCCGATTTTTTTATAAGCTTCGGATATTTCGTTGGACACACAAACTTGTAATAACAACACACAAACTTGTGTCTTGAAGACATATTAAGTAAATTTCAAACTTGTTTAAAGCCAATGAAACCTATATTTTTACATAATTATAAAGTCCTAACTCTTCCAAAATTTCCAATAGAATATAATAATCCAATTTTATCAATCAAGCAAACTTATTTAATGAAAAACTAAAGAGATTTACAAAAACAAAGCCAAACTTAGAATAAACTTAAAAGCAAATTTATTTAATCAAGCAAATGTATTTACTGAACTCTGAATGTAGAAACTCAGTGATGTCGGATCCGAGTCATAGTCTAACTCAATGCAGGTCGAGTGCTAGTCACCCGACTTGACTCTAGGCCAAAGCCATTTTGCAAATGCCAACATAATCTTTGCGCCATGATAACCCTTTATCTTCGGTGTTGCACCATTTCTTGACCTGACCATCCAAATTTTGCACGAGTTCATACCCACTTTCTCGGCCTACAACCACTCAACGCAACCTCATCCACCGGCGAAGTATTCTTGCACATCGACTTCATGATCAGTCCCATCGAACAACACCAACCATTCGGTCCTACAATTGCCTGCAATACCAACTACAACTGCAATGACTCGGTTACTTCTTAGTTCAAAACTCAAAGAACATAAACATCCTGCAATTGCACAAGAACAACTCCATCTTGAGCTACAACTCTTGCTTTTATTTGCAACAAAGATACCCACGAGCACTGAGAAACCATCCGCATCTCCTCAATGAGTTCAATACCACCACCGCTTCACCACCAATTTAGCTCCTCCCGACCTTGTTCTTGTTCTCAACTGCCTCATAACCTCAAACCCACTGTAATGACTCATTGCAACAACAACACTGTTTTCTATTTCACAAGCAACATCAACTCTCATTCGGAGCTTCACCTGTAATGAACTGTCCTAACATACATCTAATTCATGCAATAGGACTTCTCAAATTATGAAGTATGAACTGCAGCCTTGTCACCTGCCGTGCTCATTTTCTCGCAACTCATTCAAACACAGACAAGCACACCATGTATTGCTTAGTTAATGACTCCAACAACTCTTTCTGCAATGCTCAAATGCCTCGCAAAGATTCATCTCAAGCTCGAGTCAATCGCAAATCGCAATCATTATAACCTGTAATCCCCACTCTTCTTACAAATCAAGCAACTGGTTGAACCCATGACAGTCAACATCATTTCCTTGTCCGCTCAATTCACCACCATTTCAACCACCGCCCGCACTTCAACTTCAATCTGCAAAGACACATTCCACATCAAACCCATCTTCCCTGATCATGTCTGTCAAACTCATACCTATCTTCCCTGATCCTGGTGTACATAATAGGTGCTTCCGAAGTAAGTTTCTGTTCAGCCAAATTTTGTACTTTGGGTGTCGCTTTTGCGCATCTGGTTCAGAAACAAATGGTTCTCCAAGACTCATACACTTCTCTAGGCATTCTGAAAATTAAAATTCACCAAATTAACGTCTCATCTGGTGTGAAAGAAAGCAATAAAGTCAACGATAGCTAATGGTATCTCGAGATATAGAAATTATACAAGGATTATTTGTATATAGCTAAGCATACAGATGTTAACGAGTATTGAATTTTTAATGCTGGTTTTAGTAATAGGCTAAGCATAGTGCAAGTAGTAGTAATAGGCTACACATTAACACGTACAGTTCCATGAACCAGAAAAACACTATTCATCAACAAGTAGGCGGGTTTGTCTATTTTCTGTGGGTGCTTTATATAGGAAAAGATTAATATAGATAAGTGCAATACAATGGTTGGAAGGCGCCCTGTTTTCTCGCATATCATCTCTTCATTAAAAAAATTTAACAACTGTTTGAAGTATAATAAGCAAGACATACTTTGAGCCACCACCCATATGAATCTCAGTCACACATAATCATCTCCGGATGAATAAGTAAGAAAACAGGATTGCAAATAAAACAAAACTGTTATAGCGTCAAGGAGGCACACAATTTGGATTCTACACTAACCTCTTTGGATTCCAAGGCATGTACAGTATCTTTCTGCAACAAGAGATTTTTAAATTATCAAAACAAAGCAGCTGAATGAGGTGAATTTTTACATTATCAAAATAATGTCACTTAAAAAACCATTGTGCTTATTGAACCGACATCAAACATGAAGTAAATACTAGTCTGCAAGTTTTCCTTAGTAATCCCAGTCTCTTGATTGATTCAACATAACAAGAACTATGTGGATTCAACATACACTAAATATTGCTCATATACTATGGCGGGAGACAACATTTACTTTACGATTGCCAATAGACGAGTAGGTACAGTAAAACTAAAAAGGATATGACTAAAGAATCTTCACTAATGACTAACCCTTTGAACATTGTGAGCTTGATATCAGTTCAAATAGACAAGTGAGATGGCTTCGTGAGTCTAGTAATTCAAATGCATTTGGTTAAAACAAAATTATAGGATAGAAACACCGGACAATCATATAAAACAAGACCTCATCATCAGGAAAAGTTATCTCTAGTCTACTTCATTAGCCCACCAATGTTAGTGGAGTACTTAGATTTATAAACAAGTTAACTTTACCAGGGGCCACATGGCCTTCTTAATTAGTCGGACAAATTAGTTGTTTATGTACATCATTTATTTTTGTAAGATTAATTGTCATACAATATTGATGTATAATCATAATAATATCATTAAATCAGATATAGCCAAACCTGAAGAAATTGGTTCAAAATGCGCTGCATCGAAAGCTCATCTAGGTTTATGAAGTTTAATGTCTTTGACATGGCAATAAACACCTCATCAGTCACTCAATCAGGTACACCCTGAAATATGCCCTAACAAAACCCAAAAAAGAGGATACTAAGTAAGTAAGAAAGGCAGTGCACCTATAGAAAAATAGGAAATCAACATATTAGTGGAAACTATAAAGACCTCTACCTAATTCAGTTACATATAATCAAGAGAAACATATAATTACAAAGCTAAAGTATAAAACAAAAACAATGGTCAAATTGATAGCCGTAATATTCAATTGTGGATTGAGTCCCTAAGGAAAAACATAGTTTTATTGTCTAAGTTCAAGATTGGTTCAGAAGAATGACATGTCAACTTCATACTAATACAAGCATCTCCCTTCTTTTGTTACTATAAAAGATGATTGCATTGGTTGAATGACAGAAAAGATGTGTTCACTTACTAACTGGAAAAAGGATGCTTCATGGATATTTTGCAAAAAAATTGCAACCATCAAAGCGACCATAATTAACAATGCCCACACAATCTTGACCAATGAAACGAATTGATTCTATACTGTTTCCTCATCCACTCTTCAATTGTGAAGCCATCTTAAGCCTCCATATAAGTCTGACCACCAACCATTGGTGGCAAGAGTCAGATAGCATTTCATTGTTTCTTAGTATTTCCCAGATTCATGTCAATCACCCTCCTGATAAATAAATTGAAAAAGGAAATTATTCCCGCTAAAGAAACTCAATGACTCACGGAAACACAGTCCTACACTGATTTTAGGATAAATTTTGTATGCTATATTGAGCTTCCTGTAGAAACTGTACAAATACTGCAACCTTTTCAAACCATTTCCTTAATTGAACAAGAGACGTTATAAAATAACCATGCTTTACATTGACAATAAAGATAGAGTAAACCATCACGAATCAAACGTTATTTTCTTAATTTCATAATTGCAGTAGGGAAGTACAAAACATCTACTCTCTAATCTTCACAAAATTATCCCATTTTTCATCCCTATTTTGTTCATCTTAAACCATAACCACCTTAAACACAAAAAACCAAGAAATTTAACAATCATAAACCCCCAATTTGAACACAATTTTAAAAATCCCTCATTGTTTAAACCCTAGGTTCATAATTAAGGAAATGTAATAAGAGTAATCGAAGAAGAAGAAAAAGAAGAAGAAGAGAAATCATACCAAAGAACAATAACCAACGGATTACACCAGAAATAAATCACCTTCATCTCTTCAAATTCCCTGAAATTGATGAGTATATAGAAATTATAAGAATGAGATCGGGTTTTCTTTAATTGGAGCTTGATTCGAAGAAGGATCATCGTAGTTTGATTGGGTTTTTCTCTTCCTATGGGTTTCAATCTGAGGTGCAAAAGGTGATGGAAACAGAAGGAGATGAATTTTTTTTGAAGGCTATTATTGGGGCGACACATTCCATTAGAGGGGCGTCACCTAATAGGACAAAAACGGGTCACCCATAAGTAATTTCAAAAACCCCTTATCTCAAATAATTTTGTAGTGACCAAACAACCCTTATTTAGTTAATTTTAATTTAATTTAATTATATAATAATCAAATTAATGAATTTTGTTATATACTTGGTGAATTCTGGGACAAAGTTTTTGTGGGAAGAAAAACTAGAGAGAAGAAAAAAAAATTTGGAGATTTCTTTGAAACCCTAGATTTTGATCACTCAACCAATATGAATGAAACAAGTGACCAATTCGAGGTGGGTGAATCTTTGTACGATAGAGAAAACAAGTTTTAGGGTAGATGGATGATTTGGTAGATGGTAGAGAGGGTTTAACACAAAGTGATGATGAATCTCAACTAATTGAAGAAATAAATCGACAAAGTGAAGAACCAATGGTTGAAAATCAACATGTATGCCTCTAAACTATCTCCCATGAGCTCAATTTTGCTCAAAATTAGCAAAAATACGTAAATAATTTTCAGATTTTTCAACTTATCTCTTTATTACGGTTGGGTTTAAGTCTCTAAACCAACCGTAATCCCTATTTACGGTTAGGTTTGGATGAACTCCAAACCGTAACTGGTTAAAAATAGGAAAAATAGAATCGAACCCAGACGTAAAACAATACGCTTGGAAAGTTCAATCATCCAACCTAGGCGTAAAACTATACGTCTGGAAAATCCAGTAACCCAACCTAGGCGTACAAGAAATACGCCTGGAAACTTTGGTGCCGGAACCTAGGCGTAAACCTAAATTGAAATTTCTTCAAAACATCCAGAAACTTTTACGCCTGGGTTTTGTCTACTGAAAAACCAAGCGTAAGTAGTTACGATTGGAAAAATTGTCTCGCTAACTGGGCGTAAACCTACATGCAAAACCAATTTACGGTTTGAATTCCTCTAAACCTAGGCGTAAGTTCTTCGAACACTAGACTTACGCTTGGCGAACCTAGGCGTAACAGCTTCAAAAAAAAAAACAGAAACCCTAATTTGTTGGTTTTGATTGAGATTTTGATTACCATCACTGCAATCAATTTGTTTCTTCCTCATAAAACATACAGATTTCAATCCTACAAGGTTCAATTTTTCGGATCGCCGATTAATCGAAAACTATGAAATGAATTGATGTGAAAATTTATTGTGAAGAAGAAGAAGAGAAAGAGAAGAAAAAGAAGAGCATGAGTCAAAAGAGGTTGAAAGTGTGAAGATTAGATTAGGTATTTATTCTGTTTTTGTTTTAATTTTAATTGAAGGGTAATTTGGACAAATTGCTATTGATCAAAGGTATCCCTTAACCAAATTTTTGGTCACCAAATATCCAAGTGAAGCCCCTCTAATAGAGTGTGACGCCCCAATAATAGCCTTCTTTTTTTTTTCCAAGTCTATATTGTGCTCAAGTTTGGTTTGATAACTTTGGTTCTGTCGACAGTGGCTGGGAATATATGGACTAAATTTTTTGATCCCCAAATTATTTATTCCGGGTTTAGATTATTCCTGGTTTCTAGCCCAATTAGTTGGTTCCAAACAAAAGACTTACTAATAGAATTTTAAAATTTCAAAATAGTTGGTTCCAGGAGTATAAAATTTTAAAATTCTATTTTGCATTTTGTAAATTTCAAAATACATCCTTGTGTTAGCTATGTACAAGTGTGTTACTAATAAAACTGATAAAGAGTTATAAACATGGGGTTGATTTTAGTAGACATCTAATTTTGGGTAGGAATGGTTGTAATAGTGATTTAGTAGAATATGTGTTAGGAATGTATAACTAATGATCTTACACTTTGAATAGTTATTTAACTTTTATGAATTAATTCCTAATTATGGTAACTATTACTTAAATTGCTAACACAATACATGAGTTATTAGGTTTATAATGGATGATTTGAGTTACCAAAATAAAATCAGTTAGGAATCCTATTGTTAGTAAAACCTAGATTTGGTGTAGTGAACTATGAATATATGATCTCAAATGGACCAGAAAGAGTTTTCCCTTATAATGGGTTGAGTTTCAACCCATCCATCAAGGCTATACCCAGGTGCGTCACTTGAACTGTAAAATTGTACAATTCATTTCAAAATTCAAGTAATAATGGGTGCTCAAGACCAACAATAATAGATGAGAAACAAGACATGAAAATCACTTGTCAAAATTTTTCTTGAATACTGGAGTGGACACTATAGAATTAAACGATCACTAACTATTTTTTTTCTTTTTCAAAACATAAATTTTAGACACCTTGTTACAACACCAATACGACCATAATTCTATCGGGGTTCGAGTATACACATAGCAAGTACACATAAGAAAATTTAAATACGCACCAAGTTTGAAATTTTAGTTTAGAACAGCAAATTAAGCATGATAAAACGAAAACAAAAGCGGATATATAACTACCTCAGATTAACCCCGTGGTATACACATCATAGACGACAAAAGTACTAACACTTCAAGCTTCCAAAGCTCTCCATAAGCACGATCTATCTTACTACTCCAAGTTCCTTTAGTACTCTATGGGAAGAAAAGAAAAAAAAAAGGTGAGTGAATGCCTAGTATAAATAACATCAAAATAGTAATGTCGGCGCGAAGCATAAACATGTAGACAAAGAGCAGCAACTAGGCCAATATAAATAAAGTACAACCTTAAGCAATTAGAATCCAAAACAAAGATTAAGAGCTGTAAATAAACCAAATTAGGTTGGGCTGCTCTACTACTCGTTGGCACTGTGTATGGTTAGCGCCAACGTCGAGTAGTCACGGTTACCCGGGCACCGTTGCCAAAACGGTCTTCCAGGTAGCTACCGAGGTGGTGGGGTGCCACTTAAGGCCTCACGGTCCTAAAGTAGAGTCCTCTATGCTTTTATCATGTTTAAACAGTTAAACATTCACAAGTACATTTGAGATCGACAATAACTCCATAACAAAAACCAACACAATGTTGTGCCGAGAGGTTCATATTGATCCTCAAGGCATTCCAGGATCTGGCATCAGAAACAGAAAACTACACATTCAACGGAATCTAATGCACATAGAACACATAAGACACAGAGATTTAACGTGGTTCGGAAATGTGCCTACGTCCACGGGCAAAAAATTTACTTCATTCACATATCAGAGAATACACGATGCACATGACACTCAACCCCTTATTCCTTTTCACATTCTTAACTCACCTTCAACTCTCTCCCAACTCTCCCATCCATAAATCTATGAGAGGATCTACATCATTCTAATGGAGAGATTGCTTCTCTTCTTTGTGAGGAGATGTCTACAACCTAAGGGTTTAGACAAGATTGATGTAGATGATGTAGATACATATAACCTATGACTTATGCCTTTATTTATAAGCTTACAATACTTCAATTAGGAAACCAAGCTTTACTCTAATTTAGGAAACCTAAACTAGCTAAGATAGGAAACCCTTGTTTAGATACAAGTCTAAACACAATTCTAAAAATCGGTCAAAGCGATTTAGGAAATCAAAGCGATGTTTCCTAAAATCGAGCCAATATCCAACAATTCTTCATCTTGGCAAGATTTCTAGGACAACTTCAACTTCACTATTCTCTGATTTCTCCACCTTGGCATGAAATCTCAACAGTCACCTTCCACGCCTTCGTATTCTACTGCATTCAATCGCCCGAAGGTGCCACTCATCCGTAGATGCTTCAATTCCACTAAAGGACTTCAATACTTCACTCACCCGTAGGTGTTGTACTGGTACAACTTCCAAAATCCATATGTAAGGTTCAAATGTGTCAACCGACACCAACACACCAAATGGTGTTTCAAATTCCTTTTAAGGATACAATGTGCTTCAACATGTGCTTCACAAATTCGATCCCATGGTAGGGCTGCAACTGTGTCTTAAAAAACACCAACATACTAATGCACCTAAATATGATGCAAACGTAAGTCATTGATTTAGTTCAAGATGGCCAATCCTAAACATCATAAATTCTTTCGTAACTTTGCTGATTTCTCAGCAATTCCAGTTATCTATGAATTCCTGACGCGTCTTCGACTTCATAGATTTTCACATGCACATATTCTTCAAACTTTCAAGATTCAATTCTTTGCATATTTGCTTCAACTTGTAGGATAGTCTCTGACTTCAACTCACCACTTCACTTGTCAAATTTGAGCTCTTCCTCCATCCTACTTTTTCAAATTCCAACACTTCATCTTTGAATACGGAGTTTAATATTTCATCACATGCAAATGTATGGTGTACCCCCATACCTACGAAGTTTTCTTCAGAAGATGAAATAATTCATACCATACAAAGATGCAGTCTTTGTAAGTTCCCAAACATCTCTGTGAACACATTCCAGTATTCCATATGTGGTGATATTCATGATATTTTCATATCTTCAAAAAAAATCTAGAACTTTTTACTCCAACTCCAAGCTTGATTCTTTCTCCACCTTCACACAATGTTCGCAAAATCCTATACTGCATGATTCTGCGTTCTTCAACTTCATGCCTTAACTGCATGAATTAGTCTTCAACCGTATTAGATTGCGCACTATCTAACACTTCTACTTCCATAATCAACAATACCAATTTCCATTCTCCAATCCTTTCATCAGTTCATCTGCATTGAAAAATTTCTTCAAAAGAAACTCCACCGTTTAAACAACTTTAAACCCCATGGAGTTGAATGGATCTAGTGATTTCAGATTCTTATTCAAATTTCGGTACACACCGAACAACTTCAAACTTCTCGATTTGCACCTAAGTACTTCAACTGAATGCTTAATATCTACAACTTCAAACTCCAACTCTTAAAAGTCAGAAAACCATCTCTAGAGAGTGCCTATGATAAATGCATTCAAACTCGAAATTCCACACTATCAATAGATATGCGTTTTTCAACGTTCATGTCTGAACTTGAAACTTCTTTCCTTGTTTTCCAATGCCTTTCCTTACGAAAAAAGTCAATTCAATTCACATACCGCGTTCTTCAAATAGTTTGCGATTTCTTCACCTAACTATATACTTCACATGTAGTATCGTACCTTACAGTTGTGAAGTTCCACAATGATACTTGTTCCTTGCAACTGAGTTTTCACCTCAAAAACGGAAACATATCTTCATGACCTATCTGTTTTTCCACCACGGGCTTGCACTTCTTCACCTTGATGACTTCAAAAGGTAAACACCTTCATTATCCACCAAATATCATCAAAACAACAAAGGTAACAAACCACCTAGCTCCTCTTCAAAAAACAGTGAATCAAAGAGGTGCCTGCAAACATCCGAGTGAATGATTCAAAAACGTATCATATTTGCGGTGTTCAACGGTACGAAAAAAAAAATCTGCTCTTGCATTGTTGTGAAAACAACAAAAGCTTGCAGAAATCCAATGCTCATAAGCTTATTCTATAAGTAAGCTTCAAACTCAACACATTCAAACAAACCTTTCTTTAACCATATGCCCAAGGTGCATATGCCAGTAATTGTGTCGACTTCATCTTCAATCGCTTCTCTTCAAAAAAGAACAAGAAACTGTAGCTCCACCACACAAAATATCTCCATATAGGAAATCAAATTATCGTGTCTTCAATCGATCATTAACAATGCAATATGCTTATAGCCACCAGCTTCAAGCACTTCTTCATGAAATCAAACTCTTCAACCAGAATTCAACAACCCACCGCTAGTGCTCTCACAACACTAAGAAAATGGTCAATAATTCTCACATGAAACCTACTAATAGGTTTCTGCAGTCCTCTCACTCATCCATGCAACTAAGGACAACTTGAGTTTAACTTCTTCTTCAATTCCTTCAACTATTTCAAGGACAACATGATAGAACTAATGACAACTTGTAACATTCACAATCGTTCCTCTTGGTACTTCGTACAATTCTAAGGATCATGACAAAATTCAATTTTGCATCTTTACCTCTTTCAACGTACAAACCATTCAACGTGTACTTCAAACACAACACTCTTGTTTCCTTGCAACTTGGCTTGCAAAACAAGCACATTCAAACGGAAAACCAACAAGTATTCCCAAATAGTCCACAAAAGTCTCCAACAAGCGAGGTAAAGACCAAAAACAACCTAACACCTTTATCAAACTAGTTAATAAGGTTATGGAATTACTTACCCGAAGCTATGCAAAATACATAAGGTTTATGCCTCAAGAAGTATACTAAAGTCAAATCCTCCCTTCAAGTAAGCTTTAACTTCGAAAGTGTATCAATCAACAATCAACGTATATGAAACACTTCAAATACATTAGTTTATGAGTAATTGATACTTCAAACGGTGCTTGCCAAATCAGAAAATCCACCTCTTCACCTAGACGCAATTCAAACGACCTTGTCTCCAAGATTTTTCATATGAGGCTACACAATGATTTTCTGAATTCCAAAGTAACTCTGATTTCAAACCGACATAACTTTATTTTGCAACAAGCCTATTGATGCATATTCTAGGCTTTTACTTCAATCTATAAGTATGTCTTCTTCCACAAATCCACTGCTAATTCAATACACCACGTTTTCTGACGGAACTGTTACAACCTTGCACCATAGTTCTAAAATTGTCACCAACCTTCACCACAAGTTTTCAGAACTATCACGATTCTTCACCACAAATTTTAGTCAAAAAACGTCACCTTGTCTTTGTATTCTTCTTCAAATTTGACATCTTCTTTGGTATCTTCACATATCGTTTCTGACCCAATTCAAAAGAGCAAACCCTAGATTTCAAGAACCTAGACCTAAGCTCTGATACCAGTTTGTTGTGCCGAGAGGTTCATATTGATCCTCAATGAATTCCAGGATCTGGCATTAGAAACAGAAAACAACACATTCAACGGAAGCTAATGCACATAGAACACATAAGACACAGAGATTTAACGTGGTTCGGAAATGTGCCTACGTCCACGGGCAAAAAATTCACTTCATTCACATATCATAAAATACACGATGCACATGACACTCAACCCCTTCTTCCTGCTCACATTCTCAACTCACCTAAAAAACGTCACCTTGCTCTGATACCAAATTGTTGGATATTGGCTCGATTTTAGGAAACATCAGTTTGATTTCCTAAATCAGTTTTGACTGATTTTTTAGAATTGTGTTTAGACTTCTATCTAAACAAGGGTTTCCTAAATTAGAGTAAGGCTTGGTTTCCTAAATTAGAGTAAATCTTGGTTTCCTAATCGAAGTATTGTAAGCCTATAAATAAAGGCATAAGTCATAGGTTATATGTATCTACATCATCTACATCAATCTTATATAAACCCTTAGGTTGTAGACATATCCTCACAAAGAAGAGAAGTAATCTCTCCATTAGAATGATGTAGATCCTCTCATAGCTTTATGGCTGGGAGAGTTGGGAGAGAGTTGAGAATGTGAACAGGAAGAAGGGGTTGAGTGTCATGTGCATCGTGTATTCTCTGATATGTGAATGAATTGAATTTTTTTTCCCGTGGACATAGGCACATTGCCGAACCACGTTAAATCTCTGTGTTTTATGTGTTCTATGTGCATTAGCTTCCGTTGAATGTGTAGTTTTCTGTTTCTGATGCTAGATCCTGGAATGCATTGAGGATCAATATGAACCTCTCCGCACAACACACAAGTCTTTATGATGCAAAGGTGTTCTAAAAATATTAGCTACATGAAGCCGAAAGACTATCAATAAACGCATCTCCAAGGGAGAAGATCACTTGATATAAGTCTGACTTAAAACATGGCAAAAACTTGCAATGTCACTAACCTGGAATTTTCATCAACTCAAACTAGCGTCTTAATTTCCGAAAGGAAGTATTTGCTAGAACAGTGAATAAGCAATAATCCAAACTAATAAGGCTAATCAAATTAAAGAGCATTATTCAGAGAACAAATATGATAATGCAATGAATTTAATGTATAAACATCATATGTTCACGAGTTTGGGAATCCAACCATTTCAATCTAGTTCCAGTTACCGAGAAGTTACCAGTGAAAGAAAAATGCAAACACTGTACCGAAGTAAGTACAATTTATTCAAGTTAAAGACGTAAGAGAATTGAAAGCTACCATTTATTTAATACGCTTATGCAAACAGGATTCGAAAGAAAACAAGCTAGTGTATTAAGGCAAAACATTGAGCTGAAATTTGTGAGTATCAATAAAACACAAATCTGTGAGAAAATTTTCAAATCCTTGGACAGTAGTGGGGTTGAATCAGCAACGTAAATGGAAACATAAGCATTGAGATTTTTAAAATGGAGACCAATATCAATATATCAGACAGTTCAACCCGCATTCTAAGTTTCTAAAACATTGGTCATTGTAACATTTTCTCAAACAGAAATAGGCTCATTTCGAAATTCAGTATAAGACTAGATATAAGGTGGAAAACAAAACTTGTGTAATTGAGAATACTTCTAATCTTGACAAACCATTTATACCAATCAATATCACAAAGAAATTAAAGGTTCTCAATTCGAGTTCAATAATATAGCCAGTTCGAAATGAGCCAAAAACATGAGGAAATTTAAAGAAAATTAATGGATGAAACTTGTCAAATTCATAGTGAGAGAACATCCAAACTAATGACATTCAAAAAGAGAAATCAACTTGATAAAAGAAAATAAGAAGAAGAAAGAAACCCTACCTTTGTAGAACACAAATTCAGCCAAATTCAGAGTGTGGGTTGAACTCGAATTTCCATTTGAAAAATCAGAATCAGTTGCTCGAGATTGATTTGAGTAGGGGGGAAAAGGGTAGTAGAATGAGAGAAAAAGGAAAAAAAATGGTGGAACAAGAAAGAAAATGATTTTTCTATGAGAACTGGTGTGAGAGAGTAAAAATAAAAAGGTTGGGTAATTAAGGAAAACTTTTCTCAATGGAAGTACAAAGCTAGCAAGTAGCAACCAATACGGAATACAAAAAAGGTTGATCGTACAATAACGTTAAAGAAATCTAAATCCAAAGATGATTTAGATTGTGAAATATTATTATCAACAACCTAAACACCCAATCCCATCTCTCACACCACGTCGAGAGTTGCGAAAACCTTCCCTCCCATTGGCCGGTGAACGGAACCCTCGCTTCTGATTGGTCGAAATCAAAGTTAGCCCCTTACATTTCGTGACCGTCAATTTTTAATAGTTAATGAAATCTGGACCTTCGGATTAGCGGCAAAATCTACAAATATCTTTTGTGAGGGCCCGGTCGATTTTTTTTTTTTGGGAAAAAAAACGAGAATTACCATGTAAAAGGAAAATGAACATATATAATTTTTTTTACAAGATTTACATGCCAAAGCAAAAAATCTTAGAAGATCTTTAGGGTAGTTATTTTTAGGAAAAATCCAAGAATTTCCATAACAGAAGAAAAATCATAAGAATTTCCATAATAGCTAGGATTCTTAATATATGAGTCATAGAGAAAGTATCTTATTTTCTCCTTAATTATATTTATTACCTTTTTTATATTATTTTTTTCTTAATAAACGCATTATATTTTTAACCTTCCTTATCTTATTTTTTTCTTAATAAAATGAATATTCTTGGAAGTTTGTACACGTTTATGGCGGTACATAATATATTTGGAAATAAAAAAAATAACTTGGTATTTTTAGAATCATCCAAAAAAGAAAATAATGCATGATTATATTTAAATTTAAAATTAACCACGTCTGAATGTATCATCTATGTACGCATATATCAAAACTTTCTAAATATATTACCAAAAGTACCTGTTTTTATCACCATATATATACATATAGGATCGGATAGTTGGGCGATTTTGTAAAGTTGCGGAGAAAGCCTAAACTCGAATCTTCTTTTCTTCTCTATATTCTTTTTGCAGCTCTGCTAACTATATTCTTTTTGCAGCTCTGCTAATTTTTGATTGTTTCGTGATTATATTTTATTTTCCTTCTTTTCTTTCTTCTCCTTATTTTTTTGTCTGGTTAGGGATTAGGTTTGTTTTGTGGACGCATGTTATTCTCTATTTATTTATTTTATTATCAGGGTTACCATTTTTTTTGGCAGGTCAATTAACATTTCATGTTTTTCTCTCTCGCACCATGAGATTTGTGTGCAGGAAAAGGATTTTGGGAAAGCTGAGTTGAGAGGTTTCACGATAAATCTTTTTTTTCATTGAAATCTTTCTCGCCTATTTTGAAGGGTTTATACGATATTCCAGTCTGTGACACATATAAAGGATTCTGTTATTGCTGCATTTACCAAGTATTATTGAAAGGTTTTCCCTCTTAGCAACATTTATGGGATTAAGTGTATTGCATATGCGTACGATCGAGGTTACTCTTCACTTTTGTGGTTTTGTATACCCCTACATTTCGTGGCCGTTAATTTTTAATAGAATTGACTCGATCTAACGCTCTAAACGGAGTGATGGTTTAGCAGATTTCTTACACCACGTTTACATGATTTTAATAAAATCTGGACCTTCGGATTGACTGCAAATAAAATGCCATATATATCGGATGCTAAAAAATCTACCAAAGTCTTTGTGAAAAAAACGCGGAAAAAAAAACGTGGATTTCTATATAAAGAAAAAAAAAATCTTTGGAAAAAAAATCAGTGAATTTAATAGAATATAAAAATAGAGAACCAAGAATGAAATCTAAGAACTTCCGAAAATTCTAAGATTTGTTTCTTAACATAGGTTCTTGGGTATTTACGTATATGATTAATATCTGCTTATAATAGGTACGCTACATTTTTAATCCGAAGAAAGATACATATATAACGACCATAAATATGCTAACATTATGTTTGTAAGTATATAATCTTTGTCTAAAGATTTTTACTTGGATTAGATAGATATTGATCCGTGAATTTGGAAAATTTAAGATTTCTAGGATTACAGTCCTTTAACTTCATTGAATATGGTTTTTTTTTTGTTTTTTATAAGGAATTGAATGGAAACCCTGGTTTTGTTTTCAACATGATGAAACTATCATCATCAGGTCGTTGAAGAAGAATCCTCGATGATTTCACGAATTTTCCTTTTGAGGTAAAATTCAAAAAGAACCCTAATTTATTTTGTAGAAATTTTATTCCCTGATTTATTTTCTTTGTTAGTGGAGAAGAAGATGTATATAGAAATTTGTTCTTGGATTTACGTTGGTTTCAAAATTTGTTTATTTTTCTTGGTTTACAATCGATTCTTTATTTGTGTAAAGTTTGATCTTGATTATGTTTGTACACTCGAATCTGCCATCTACACTGAGCAATATGGATGTTTTCGTACCTATAGTTTGATCTTTATAACAAATATCGAGTGTTTTAAAATCGGGTCATTAAATTCATTCAAATTTTATTTGATGTGAATAATGTAGCTGAATCGATAGGTGTGACGGGATTTAGTGGATTGCTCTAATGGGTTTATGTGGAAGAAGCTAAAGGGTAGTGTAGATCTAAGAACTGTTTTTTCCTTTATGCCATGCTACATCTGGTCTGACATAACGATTGATTGATCGAGTTGGTAAGTTTGGAACTCGAATTCTGGTTACCAAATTGGTCATCATATACATGTTGGTGAGATATTTGTGGGCAGGTTTATAAAGAGCATAATGGCATCATTTGGTCTCTTGGTTAAAAGAGACTGTTGGGCGATGGTGAGTTTTACAGGTTACTCTTTTCTTCCTACTCTTACTTTTGCAATAGCTATTGGTACCAACAACTTCTAAAACAATAATTTTGTGTCTCAGAGAAGCAAATAGAACCTTTAGTTAATTGATGAAAAAGGATTCATGATACTATTGAGGTTAACACTTAAGAATTATTTTTCATCTCTTTTATAATTTATACAAGAGAAACTCAATTTTCTCTGTTTCAAGTAAGTTTTTTTGTAAAGTTGTAATCCAACATTTTTGCGGGGATGGCCATGAACCCGAGTAATCGAGTTGACGATTTGTTGCAACAGGTTCTAACATTGATGTTATTCCTTACAATGGAAAGTATGATGGAATTGTTGGGGTGTTGCGAGCAATAGAGGCAATTTATGTTTTGAGAAGGTACATGGCCTGGCTATGTTAATTATTGTCTATAACGTAGAAATGAGCTTCACCTGTCTCAAATTGTAAAGACTGCATTGTTATGAAATTTCCAAAGAATCAAATGTAAGAGCAACTTCTTATTCATATTGTTTTTCTCGCGGAATTCTTCACAGGTCTGTCTTCAAGCCTAAAAAGGTCACACACGTTTTGGGATAAGCTGTTTGGGAAGGTTAGAACTAAGATTTTACGGGCCCTAAAATTTATCAGTGTCAATCATACATTTGGTTACTAAAATTTTTTCTTATCCATTAAAGTACTGCATCTTGGTTTATATATTTATTTAAACCAAATGCTCATTTTTAAGCCATCTGATAAGTGGTCAAAAATGTGCAGCCGTCTATTGGCAAGGAGTGATGCACTTGCTAATGTGAAGCTACTTATGATTGAATTGTGTTTCGCTTATTTTTAATAAGAATTTTGTCTGGATTTGTGCACATATACTAAGAAAAAATGTCATGGGTATGGAAGAAGAATAACCTCTTGGGTGGGTTAGATGAGAGAAAGAAACGGTCTAACTAAACTAAGAGACTTTATTTACTGGGTTAACTTTTTCCAGTTGTAGGACCTGAAAGTTTTATGTTATTGTCTGCAAGAACTTGCCTTTTAGTGTATATCATATTATTATCCATACTAATGCATAAACCGGCACGTTACATGTAAACTTGATTTTTCAAGAAGACAACGTTGCTACTTCTTGAACGCCAAAACTTATTTTTGATATTTTGGTATTAGAGTTATAGATATGGTGGATTTTCTTTAGTAGTTTGAATGATATGTTGATGTCTATGCTATTGATGTGTTGCAGATTCAAACAGATGGACACTTAGGTTAGTGGCGTGAGACAAATTGGTAGTCGTTTTTCGAATTTTAATGGTTGTGGTTGACTTTGTTAAATTAAATATAGCAATTCTTCTTTTGGATTGCAGCTTAAAGTGGCTCTCCGCAATAATTAATATAGTCATCATAAATTTGAATGGATATCCGCATTCAAACATAACATGTATGCTAATTATTTTGAACTACGGTGTCTTTGCGAGTTTCTCCGACAACTCTAATGATTGTGACAACTGATAAGTAACTATGGTGGTTATGTGTACCACAACAAAGGGAAGGTACAATATTTTCATTCATTTCATTACGCTATAAATTATTAGCTATTGGTAACTCTTTTCTATCCCCGATGAGTAATTCACTTATTCTTTTTGGTAGGTTTTGAATTAGGTTAAGTTTTACTTGAGTGTGCCAACCTCAAGCTTGAATCTGTTTAGGTTTCACCTCCTACTCCAAGGTTTGATCTTTAACTCGATTTGCACAAATTTATTCATGTATAGATGCGGTTTCACAACTTTATTCATGTATAGATGCGGTTTCCTTCTCGATTAATTGAATGCTTGCATTTGTGTTTCTCATCTTCTTTATATTAATAAATCTCTTCAATTTCTATTATCACTGTTTTTTAAATTTTTAGTTATTTAAGTGGGTGGCGTCTCTGTCGGTACATGGATATGATAGCTTGATTGGTGGCATCTCTGTCGATACACGGATATATGATAGTTTTATTAGATGGGTGTTCCTAACCATCATCATTTAGACAGGGAAAAGATCAGTTTGTTCGTTTTGCTTGATACGGTTTACAACTAAAGTTTTAGTTTCCTCCTTTCATCATCTTCTTTACAAAATCTATTATATTTTCGTAGGGAAATAACCTATGTACGTGGTTTGTTTGCAGGTTGGATGTGATTTATGGAGATAGTATGTTCTTCGAGTAATTTGTGGTATCCAAATTTATTTATTTTCTAGACGATATGTCAATCATTTTTTTCGTTAGGCTCAAGTACATTTTTGTTATAGTATACAGCCAAAAGAATTCTCTGAATTTTAATTTTCATGGATGTTTGTATTTTTGGTTCCCGATGTCGTCTCTGGACAAGGTAAAATCGTTTTTGGCGTTGTTCGTTTATTGATGTCTCATTATGTGTTCTTTTCAATTTTAAGACATTCATTAATATCTGTTTTGTGTTCTTCCTGATTTAAATTATTGTCTCTGTCTTGCTTTGATTTTTTTAGTTTCTTTCTTTTCAGTAACCTAGCTATGGATGTGTTCAATTGAACATCTTGGTGATTGGGTCGGATAATTTCTTTATGCTAAAATTTTTTCCAACAAATAGATTTTCCATAACGATATTTTTAAAATCAATATGAAGCACGGATTAAATCATGTCTTCCCATAACTGTATTTTATTACACTGAATGTTTTTCATATGGTTTATGAATTAATTTTTTTTTGTTTTCCAAACTTATGGTTCAGAAATTAGTATTGTTAATTTGACTTTACTTAATCTGTTTTCCAAATTTTATAGGAGAGATGGCCGAGTGGTTGAAGGCTTGCAGTCACCATCTTGATCCTCGTTTCACCTGGAGGTAATTAATATTTCCTTTGTATTGTGTTAATGTTAGTTTGAATCTCAAGTTGATTGTAAAATGATTGGATTTTATATGTTTGAGGTTTAGAGTTTTTATGAAATAGTGATAGGTAGATCGTATACGGAACCTTTACAAGATTCAACAAATTGCATGCCACTTGCTCAGCTGATTTAAGTTATATTATTTACAATGGATAATGAAAAACTTGCTGAGATTGCACAAGCTGATCCAAAGCTTGCAAAGAGGTGGTGTACTCTCTTAGTTGTATTTCCTCTCCTTTATGTTTTTAACTCCTTTGTAATTAAAATGTCCTTACGCGTGATTCAAACAAAGTTACAACATACGTTTCAAGTGTTCTTACTGGTGATCCCCTATAATACGTAACGACAAGATCTTGTGCAAGGTGATTCCCTATATAAGATACTATCAAATTATTTAGTCTTTCAATTCAAACTTTTAGGTTCAAAGTTCATTATGACAGGACTTTTAGCAATGCTTCTTCCTTGAAGAATATGGCACTATTTGGTAGGGAAATATGGCACTATTTGGTATATGCCCATTTGCCGAAGTCAATAGGATACAAAGATAAAAACCATGGATACAAGTAGCAATCACTAGAAGGGAAAATAGTTACATATCACGAGTAATCATTTGCAAACTGATCATTTTCCCATTGATCAGAATTAAGACTAATAAAAATTATATGTAGTCACGATCCTAGATAGCAAAACTAACACGAGAAAAGTCTTCTTGGTGTTGTTTTGTAGTGTGCAAACTAAGAAAACCGTTGCTCGTAGTTGTGGTGCCCCTGTGTGTGAGGGGATGCAATCACCGGTGTATGGATTGTTAGTGTGGAAATTTTGAAAAATAACGTACGGACAAGTTAGAAAGTTACAAACATTTGTGTTTTGCTAATACATGACTAAGTGGTTAATTTTAGTTGCATGGTAGGTATTTTAGGTGTGGTTTGAACCTACAACAACTTGCAGGTTTGCCATTTAGTCACGCACGTGACCTGGTACCTAATTTACCGGGGTAAGTTGGAGTCATGATGGATCTAGATTTTTTAATTTTTTTTAAATACTATGGGGATTTCGTCAACAACTTCTACATGGTTTGATTTATTTAGGTCAGCATGTCATTATTAATTAATTAATTAATTAATTAAATAAATAAATTATTATTCTCAAATTATGATTTAACTAACCTGAATTGATCACAATTATACTTGAAGTGTTGCCCATAAGTTTAATACTGGATGGCTGACGAGTTAGAGCATGCTCGCTTTGCAAGAGCGTAGGCTTAGTCTTTGAATGGAGAATCTATTTTCTGATTTTTTATTAGCAGGACGGGTCCCTGAATCTATTTCTCCCTTTACATTTACTTATTTCTATCCTAAGATAATACAAAATTCTTGGTTAAAATTGGGTGGTTTCTCACACCGTCATCTCGTTAAATTTGATTTTCGGGTTTACTTGACCAAAGATGAATATGATGAATAATATTATTTTTTCACATATATGTGGAAGAGGGAATCGGGAGAGCCGATTATAGATGTTTCCGTTTAAAGTGGTCTTTACGGAAGAATCATGTCAAGTCATTTTGTTTTTTTTTTTTTCTTCGTATTATATACAATTTAAGGTGTCACTGGTGGTGTTAATGGTGTTATTTGGTTATACCTTTTAGATGCAGAAGATAAGGAAGGGTAGCAAGCTTGATGATTAGGCGTTGGCCAACCAAAAAGGCTCTTTGGATCATTAAAGAATTGTGGTTACTCTAATTCCAAGAATTTTGGGTTGAAGAATCGATATTAGGTATTGAACATGTTAATCGGTAATTTCATATCTTTGAATGAAATATGAAAGCTTTCGATCTATAGCATACAACCGGAAACACAAGTCTAAGGATTCAAGATGGGTTCAACCAATTTTAAAAATATTTCATATAAATGTTTATGTTTACCGACATACCGTTTTCTGGTCACTTTTGCGGTGCTGGAAAGTTCCAACGATATAAAAATGGCAAGTACTGTTGTATATGGATATGTATTAGATGTTTAATCATTAGCGGTAGGAATAAAATGTGGATCTAATGAAATTTGTCACCACCATACTCAGGTTTTTCTTGCTTTTCATCGAATGTGTATTCCAGTCCTCTCTCATTTGATATTTGATACTGACGATGACGGAATGAGAGATATAGTTTTATCTACCTATGATAGAGAAGTGCTCTTTTCAGAGGGAGCTTAAAAGGTAAGATATCTTTCATATGGTAATATTCATATGAAAGATATAGTTTTTCAGTGGGGAAATTTAGTGGAATGAAAGATTTCAATATAAATATCATAAACTGTTTAAAATGAAGCTATCTAAACTAAGAAACTTTTTTTAATTTCTTTCTTAATTTATGATATTTATATTGTAAGGCTTGGTAGAATTAAGATTGAATAATTTAGTGGCAGAGCCAGAATTCTAGAAATGGGTGGGCAAGTTACCAATCAGTGAACATTTTAGGGGGTGGAAAAGGGTTAAAATGACAAAACTAGGAGGAAAATTGCTTAAATTAGGCTTGGAAGCTTACATTTGAGGGGGTGCAATTGCCCACCCACCTCTCAATGTGGCTCCGCCCCTGATGGAGCTATTGTAAGCATTCAACATATGATGTGGAACCTTCTTCAAAAATTCTTTTTGATTTAGAACCTGGTTTTGCATTAACATAATTTAACCACTGGAATGGTGGGTGCCTCCATGAGTTTTATCCCATTACCCCCAAGTGGAAATTTAGTGAATAATGAATTGGATGAAATTGTTGTGGCTTTCCTTCCAAGGAACTCTTTTTTTGCGAATGCAGCCTCCCATGTTGGCCTAAAGTTTGTTTCTTAAAGGACTAAGCATGTGGTTTTTATGGTATATACGGGAATTTTCGTAATGGCAAGTTGTGGCAAATGACGAGGTTTAAATATGTGTACGTACAATAAATCTCAGCTTTGGCAATACTTTGATAGTCTCCCCAACTCCCCAAGTTCAATAGTGAAATGGTTTATTTCATGGAGAAAGATCTTGGTAGTTTGCATTATCACTATCTTCTTCTATGGATTAATTCGTATGTATTTTGACTGAAATCCGATGATACCTCTCGAGTGGTCTGGATTCATAAATCCTCGGATCGTGTTATTCATTTTTCCACTTTCCTTTGCCACTTTCCTTTGTGATTGGAACAAGATTTGGGATCTTTGTGCGCTTACTCATCTTCAGGTACATACTTTTGTTGGTCTTGCGGCCCCATTATGTCCTCGCTGCTAACATACCTGCATTTAGTTAGTGTGTCGTTGTTTAATTTATTGCCTTTTAGGCCTTTATGATTAGACAAATACATACTAACCTGATTCAGGTAAGTGAACAACTAAGATAGTAATGGACACGAAAATTTACCTAGGCTGCAGTTTTTAGGACGAGTTTACTCTACAATTCCCATGAACTTAGGTTCAGAAACCATTGATTTTCTGTCAAAATTTGAATTGAGAGCCCGAATTTCGAAGGTTTGAATAGTGTCTTAGCTGCTTCATTTGCTTTGTAATATCCACTATTTTTGAGGAAACATATGAGTTTAACGCCTTAATTATTCATATCTTTTGGATTTTAAAAGATAGTTTAAGGTAAATATTTAACATATGATCGTAAGCTATCTTCCACATGATGTTAAATATTTACGATCTAGGAAAATTGAAGGATCAATGATGATGGTCAGTACTATGTTTCTTGCGTGCTACTGCAAATGTGGCTTATTTGATTGATTTGATGGGAGTTGTGTATTGTAAGATATAAAAGTATTGGCAATTGCTTGGGTGGAGCAAGATGAGTTTTCAAGATAAGTATGTCAAGTAAGGTTACGCACCGGGTTCGATGAATTTATGTAGAATTTTATTCAAGGATATCATGTTCTTTATATTCTTTAAAAGCTACCAAGTGTTCCCGAGAGGATATTACCTAACATGTATTAGACTCACTGATTCTGGCTACCAAGCTTCAACATTTAATTTTGTCAACTAAACTTACGATGTAGATGCTGGCTTCTGTGATACTAAATAAACACCAAATTCTTCCAACTGTAACTAAAGGTATTCTTTTTTTTTTCCTGTTTTCTGTTTTGCTGTAGAGATGTTGATCAAAGTCGATGATCCGAAGTACATGCAATGCACACTGTAGGTGAGCCAAACATTTGCATTATGTAGTATTCATTCATGAAACTTGCATTATGAATAAATAACTTTCATGAAACGTTTTCTACTGTTATAGGTTCTTATAATGTTCTTATAAGAAAAAACAGCTATCGGAAAATTGGTGGACAAAATAGTAGCAATGTCCCTTTGAAAACAATTAAGTTTTTGCAGTTTCATTTAGCAAATTCAGTTGTCCTATGAATATTCAACCCTTCTTGAATTTAGTTTGGAGTTGTTGACTATTTTTCTACTTCAGTTTCATGGTATTCAGTTTTGCAAGAGACTAAAGACAACTGTGCAATTTTACCAGATAATACTTTTCGCAGAGGGGGTAAAGAGGTTGTACATAGTATATTCTGATTTATGAATAAAATATCCGAATGGAAATCAACACCTAGAAATTAGAATGATATTCCCTTACTATCGTTAAAGATCCTGAGCAAACTATGTGCCAAAAAAAAGTCAAAAAATTTAATATCTCCTATTGAGGGGATTTAATCTGTTGGCTTTAAGTATTTTGAAGTTTGTAAAGGGTACAAACCCGTCTTAATCTCTTTTTGGGTCCTCATTTTGATTCTAGTTGAGAGTTGGGTGTTTTTTAATCTCAACAAATTAATTTTGCGTAGCATGGGTCCAGAGTGATACGCCTGGGTAACAAGTTTTGGTACGGTTTCTTTTTGTGTAGATGCATGACAATGCGAAAGGGTAACTATGATTGGTATTAGTCCCATAGACAAGCGACTGGCATTTCTAAAACCCAGTGGTCCTATACAATGATAGTCTGATGCGGTGGTAAACTACATAAATAAAACGGCGACATTAGGTGCTTGAAATGACAGTGGAAAGATTAAAATCATTGAAATGAATCCCAGCGCGGAAGGAAGTTAACCATAGATAAATACAGTAAGCGAGAGATAAATACTTCAAGCACTTTGTACCGGCTCAAGAAACTGTCGAATATTAACTTTTCAGCCGTTAACTTCAGATCTAAAACTAAATATGGAGCTAAGTGGAAGATAAGGGTGGTTCCCGCCTCATGCATATGGGCCAACAAATAATAAATTACAATGGAAATCAGTGAAGCACGTGGTTAAGGACTAAGTATTTATGTAATCCACTATTTGGTCACAATCAGCCGTGGGTGATGTTGTCTAAGTGTACTATTGTAAGGACAATAACTTTTTTTTTTTTGCCGGATGAAAAAAATATATGTTTAGATATGACAACAAAAGTCATTGTCCAGGAATAATAATATAAAGTTGTTTAACAATTTCTTGAACAACACCAATAATTGAATCTGTTAGATAAATTGTGTAAATAGAAATAGAAATATGTAAAAAGTTAGTTAGTTTTAGTGTGTTGTGGCCTGGGTATAATTCAAATAAAACATTTCTTTGTTTTCTTGACTGTATTCCTAAAGCTTTCGTGGGCATCAAAAGGAGGAGTTTTTTGGAGTTGCAGGCATAAGTTACTTGGTTTTACTATGAGCTTTTGGTTTTTTAGAACCAGTACTTTGCTCTGATAGAGTCATTTTGCCACTTGCATATTTCCATGGCTATCATGTCTCAACCGCATCAGATCTTCTTAATTTTTCATATTTGATTTTCCCATTTCACTGCAGATACAAAAAAAAAAAAAAAAATCCTCCCAAAAGAATTTGTAAATTAATAATCCTTAGGTTGGCTATTAATTCTAGAGAAAAGAATGTGAGCAGCTCCATATATATATATATATACATGTGGATAATTTTTGTTATTTTTCTTGGTTGTATTTTGGTATAATCATCAGTGTTCAACATATACGAGCTTCATGAAACTACTTATATAAATGGTAGCACGTTGTACCGCAGATAAATATCATCGAGCTCTGTAGAGACATTGGCTTGGGTACTGGGATTTCATCAAAATGCATTTACCGATTTATATCTCTTGCTATGGCGAGGTTATAAGAATTCATCAATTGTACTCAGACGTCCGTGGGTTTAATTTGTTTCCATTGTGCATCACTCAATCTTAATATCTTACACACACAAGCATTTTGTGTAGAGGGTCAACGGTGAATGGATCTTCATTTAGGAACATGCTAAGCTACTGCTTACTACTAGGTACATCAAAACTCAAAAAATATTTGAATTTTAAATGACCATTATGAAAATTATCGATGTTGTTATTTTATTTTTTTTCTTAGAATTAAGGTTGTAAATTTCAAGGAAATTTCAAGGAAATTGACAAAATGATGATTGTATTTTTGGGATATCAGATCATAAAAAGACTGTATCAAGAGCGAGAAGGGTGTTGGTGTATTTCACTCTATGGATATGTAAAGGATATAGAATCAGTACACACGCACATGCTACAGGAATTCTCACGAAATAAATGTGAGAAACATCTAGACTCCATGGAGGATACATCTATGCAAAGACATTGGAATACCGTGAAAGTGGATTTTCAAAGTCGTTAACGGGTCAAAAACCTGTACATTATGTTTTGGATGTAAGGAATCTTTGGATAATTATTTGATATAATTAGTCTGCATGATATATTGATAATTAGCCTCTTTTTGATGCTTTGTTCAATAGGTTTTGCTTGAACCGACACTGGAAGGCACATTTGCTGATCTTATCTTCGGCGGGAAGAATGCTTAAGGTGATTGCTTATGTTTTTCACCAATTATGTTATTCATATCTTTTAAAGAACCAAGTGGCCAATTTGTATGAGATCTTACAACTTAATTTTTATACTTAGTTTTTTGCTTTTTTTTTCTTACTTAGTTTTTTGCTTTTTTTGCTTTGTTTTTTTTTTCCGCTTCATGTGTTTTAATTTAGTTTTGCATGGAACAATTTTGTTTATTAGTCTCTTAAAGCATGTTGTTATTTATGGTTTTGGAAGAGGTTCTTTAAATGTTACCGTTATCAATTCTACACTACAAGGCTATTATGCGATTTTAAAAATGGTGATGTTGTTGTCTTTACAATTAGGCATGTAATCTGGATGTTTTGTTTTGCTCATGAAGTGCATATTTGATATTTACTTTTTCCACTATGATACATCGATCTCCCACCTTGATTATTTTGCAATACAGTTGGTGTGGCTGGACGAGGCTAACCACGTGTGGAAATTGTGACATATGACATACGTGGTTCTTATATATAAATATGATCACAACGAATAGTCATATAGGCAAATCTATTTCTATATATATGTATATTTTTTTCGTTTGATAAATGCCGACGAGACAATTGTGTTTAACTACAAATAATTCTAGGAACATAAAGTTTAATTATTCGAAATCCAAAATTTATAGTCGATTTCTTTTTAATTATTTTAATATCTAATGATAAAACAATACTACATGAATTTAAGTTTATCATACCAAATCTCAATCATCAAATCATTATATACCTAAAGGACTTTAGAGTTCTCCTATCCCTTTAAAAAAAAACTAATCAAAGAGACGAAGATTGTTTAAAAAAAAATCTAATACATTTGACCACGGGCACGGGGCGAAGCCCCGCCACACTCCTATTGGCCCCGGTGCGTAGCACGGGTTACCTACTAGTACTATATAACAGTAGTAACCACAAGTTCAAAGTTAGCAATGTGAAAGGGCATAAAATATTCACACAATGAATTAGCACTTCAAGTACAAATAAAGCTAGGAAAAAATCAAAGAATTGATGCAAGTCCCATTTAGCTAGATCGAAGATATATATAAACCTTTTTAAACGAATGCGCATCGTTTCCAAAATACAAAAAGTATTAAGAATTATTAAACAAGTTAAAGTATTATATATGAAAAAGTGGAGGTGACATTGTCTAGTCAGAAAATGGGAGTTGTAAACTAAGGTCCATTTTCCTTTAAAACAAGGTAATAGAAAAGAAGGACAATGGTGAAATAGGCAGGTAACAAGCACATACAGACTACTAAAATAATTTTTTTTACACTTTACTATTACAGGAAAATAGGTAGCTGGGATGAGAGGAGAACTACGAAAGGTGGTGAAATACAAAGGAAGATGCTACCCATGTCTGTATCTTGCACTAAATCAACACAGAGGTTAAGTTAAAATGGTGAAGTAAAGGATTAACGCCCTTAAAAAAACAACACATCCAATAAAATTCTGTAAATCAATGGTGGGTATAAGTAGAATACATAGGTCACAGACAACACCAACCTCTCAACACAGAACCAATGGAAGGAAACTAGATCAGTTTTAAAGATTTTGCATATCAATTTTAATTCCAGTAGGAGAACTACGTGCACATGCAACTAGTATTTTATTATGAATGGTTTTTTGGGGACCATGGTTTTTTTTGGGGACCATGGTTTTTTTGGGGACTAATGTGTTTGGTTAGAAAATAGTTTTTGCGACGTAACCGAACTTAGGTTCGGTTGAGAAATATTTTTTGCGACGTAACCGAACTATTGTTCGGTTGGAAAATGTTTTTTGCAACTAAATCGAACTGTTGTTCGGTTGGGAAATGTTTTTTGCAACTAACCGAACTTATGTTCGGTTGGGAAATGTTTTTGCAACTAACCGAACTTATGTTCGGTTGGGAAAT
The DNA here is from genome assembly GCA_023531295.1 of Papaver armeniacum. Taxonomy (NCBI): domain Eukaryota; kingdom Viridiplantae; phylum Streptophyta; class Magnoliopsida; order Ranunculales; family Papaveraceae; genus Papaver; species Papaver armeniacum. The sequence continues at coordinate 339,726 of JAJJWW010014752.1, forward strand.
GTTGTTTTTGGAAATGTTTTTTGCAACTAACCGAACTTACCAGTTCAGTTGGTAATTCTTTTTTGCAACTAACCGAACTTATGTTCGGTTGGGAAATGTTTTTTGCAACTAACCGAACTTATGTTCGGTTGGGAAATTTTTTTTGCAACTAACCGAACTTATGTTCGGTTGGGAAAGGTTTTTTGCAACTAAACCGAACTTTTCCCCAAAAAAACCATGGTCCCCCAAAAAAAACCTCGGTCCCCAAAAAACGATTCTTTATTATAACCAAAACAAAATCATACCAAAACCCAATTATAATAGTGAAGAAAGCCCCCTACCTCAATGAAAGCCCAAAATTTTTCTCCTTAATTACTTGCGCAACGTCTAACTCCTCAAAGCCCATCATCCACTTCTCTGCTTCGAGAGGAACTTGCATCCTATTGAACTTTCTGTCGTTTCCCATTTCATGAAATCCTTCAAGTCCACATTAGTACTCAACTACAACGACAACAGTCGACCAAAGTAGTACGACTCGGGGATCGTCCCCGAGTCGGTTGGGGGCCGATCCCCGATCCCCACTGATCCTCACTGACACATAACCTACCAGTTTTTCTAAATTGTTCACAATGCTTTCTGTCCTCTTGCTTACTTACGGAGCTTGAGACTACAGATTTCTGACACCGCGCCATCTTCAAAACAGAAAAAACGTCAGATTCGCAACTGGTTAGTATTGTACATTACTAACACACAAAATAATATGTATATCACGGTATCTAGTTTAGTTTCCCCAATCCCAGAAACTGAAGCGACTCTTTTAAACAACAATACCATCAAACTTTTAGCAAAAATTTCCAGGAAAAGCTTTAACCATCATATTTCAAACTTCAGAGTTGCAAAAAGAAAAAACGGGATATGTTAGTATGAGCGAAATGTTCTTTGTAAACTGAAACAGATTCAAATCTGACATATCAACATATTACTACATTTTTTTAAACAACCGCAGTATATGAAAGTGTTGATGGTGGAATTTCATTCAAGGTTAAAATTGTAAAAGCCAGAAAACTATGCGCTGACATCTTGTAAAAGATAAGGCCATCAATAAGTGTTGGATACTCCCTCACTTAATTCACCTAGAATGGAGCATGTGGCAACAATCCCATTCTGTGAATACACGAAATTCATCCAGGTTGGAGCATGTAGCAACAATCCCATATACCCTGTGAATTTCTAGCATTATTAATTAATGCGCAATCAGCCTTGTATTTCCTGTACTCATTATCAGTGCGGCATGACGACTGAGTATTGCTCTTCAGAGAAACACGAACCTCCAAGCATTATAATGAAACCATGTACGAAATACCCGTACATGCTGACTCTCGGTGTGTTATACTAGCCCGATTGAGCCCCTCTCGGTGTGTTATACTAGCCCGATTGAGCATCCGGATCGACCGTGATCGATCGAATATGATCACATCATCCAACTCCACAAGCATGATTGGATGACCCAGATCAATTCCATCACCCCCAAGCAGGTATGGAATATCCACTGCCGAACCAACGCAGACCCCGCATGGTCGGCCTCCCTCCAGAATTGGCCTAGCTTGCCAAAACGTCCAAACCATAGCAGTATGGGCGGAAAACCCTAAATTAGGGTTTGCGGCATATTACATGTGTCGCAAAACAGTCTCAACCATCCATCTTCGCAGGTATAGATGGAGGGTGTAGATGTAGATTCAAAGGGCCCAAGCATGTCAACACAATCACCGTGGCCGCCTACATACTCGACCAATCGGTCGGGACCAACCATGGTTGGTTATCCCATTCGTACGCCGAATAAAGCATGGTCGCACTGACCTTGAAACCCAAAATTAGGGTTTTGAGTATCACGAGCGTCCATCTTCTCCTATGCACGAATGGAGGGTCCAAGAATAGATTAAGCACGTCCGGTCATATTAAAGCATGTTTGTGTACGATATAATCTCAATTGTATATATTGTTAGTGCTCAATTTTGTATTTATTATGGCTTTTTGTGTCGTTGTAGGTGTTTTTGGAGAAATAAGCTTTTGCGGGAAAATTGGCTCGAAAAGTGTTTTTTGCGCTTTTGGGAGAAAACTACTAAAGGAATCCCTATTTTGGATAAGGGGCACCTCAATTGATAAGGGGCAACTCATTTCCATGGCAACTACTATTGGCAGACCCGTACAGGATAGGAGGAGGTCACCTTCATCTCCATGTGAAATAGATTTTTGGCGGAAAAATAGCTTCACACTGTGATTATTTGAAAGTTTGTTTTGGGCTGGATTTGCTCGGACTTTCTCACTTTGGTTCGATTTGGTTTAGCCTTTGTTAACGTAAAACAGGGTTCGTATGTGTTTGAAACTCGATAAAAAGGGAAGATTTTCATCAATTCTCGGTAAACAGGGGACAATATTATCTCGGGCTCTTGATTTGGCTCCTGGTGTTATATATGGAACTTACGTTGATATTTTTAGAAGGAAACATCTTTTAGGATTCGAATAGAGAGTTTGGAGCAAAGAATAGCCGCGGAGACAATATAAAGAAGAGGGGAAAGTCCCGTGTCTTCCGGTGAAAGAAAACAGAGATGTGGCGTATATAATAGAGGGGAGGAAACACAGAAGAGGGAGTCGAGACCTTGGGAAATAATTGCTGGGTTGTTAGGAGAGTTTTGGAGTCGATTGGAAGCTCTGGTACGAACAAATCACACTGCAGAGAAAAGTTCACATGCTGCTGCAAAAACTCAAGAACACCAAGAACATTGAACCGCCAGAGACTGTCGCAGAAGCAGTCTTAAATACAACGACAGTGTCAATCAACTATCGTTTTCTTTCACAGTCTTATTCCCTTGTAACAGTGACGTTTGTAACAACACTACAGCGTTACAAATCTCTGTTTTATACAATTTCTTCAATAAAACACCTTTTGAGCCATGATTTATTATTTTGAGCGTGTTTTTGATATGAGGAGCTAAACCCCTTAGCCGAGGCGACGGAGGAAGCCATTGTTCCATGAAAAGTGGTATATTTCTATTTTAACTATTTTTTGCAATTTCTTTTATGATTATTTGCATGGAACTAATATTGGAAAATTGATTTTTATTGAATGATTGTGATTCATTTTGATGGAGCATGCTTAGTTTAAGACTTTTGATGTTTCATGCTTGATGTATACAATTGTTACTTCGAAAATCTACTAGAAGCAATAAATTAGAATCACTTCAAATGCAAAGAATTGCATGAATATTGATTAGATTGAATCACTTAATTGGTCAATGGTGGAATCCTGAGTTTCGGTGCTTTTTATAATCTTGATAACAACTTTGATTGAGTTTTCTATTTTACTTTGAGTCTAAAACGAATCTTCACAAGTCTGAGTGAACGACATCTTTTACTACCACTTTCTACAACAACTTCAAAATAACATCAATTTTTGGCGCCGCCGACGCGGACTTGTTTTTAGATTTGGTTTTAGGTTTTTAGTGATTTTTATTCTTTTGTTCTATTTTACGTTTTCTTGGGTATTTGTGTTTTGGTTACATGTTTGGATATTGGATCGAAAAGAAAGCTGAGCCAAAGATATTGGTGATTAACTAAAGACTTGGAATCAAATACAAAGCGAAAAGAAACGGAAGAGACAAAGAATTTTATTTTTATTTTTATTTATTTTTTAGGTTTTTTTTTCGAAAACTGTATTAGGGTTTATAAATATTTTTGTAATTTTTCTTTTTTGGACTTTTTGGACATTTTTGGGACTTTGGACATTATTTTTAAACCCTACAGAAGGGTAGTCTTAAATATAAACTGTTTGCAGAGAAGGAGGACAATTACGATATTGTCTCTGCACCTTGGGTTCGTACACTGACATAGGAGTCAGTGGCCCGAGTCCACTACAACCGATTCATCCCCCGTCTGGAACGGGAGGTAAGATTCTAAACACTCGCGAATCCCCTGTCAGCGAGTTACTGGACTCCTTCGTTTTCATATATGCTGAGGACTTGAATACGGCTGCTTTAATTTTCTAGTAAAGGGCAAGGACTGGCCATACAAGATAAGGGTTCGGATTTCATCACCGTTATCTTCTTGCCCACCTTAGGAACACGTAACCTACGCGAACCTAAGCCTTAAAATTTTGACTAGAACAAGACCGATAAGGTAACGAGCTTAATAGGAAAGTCATTCGAAAAATATTGGTTACTCTTTTAAGCACACTTCGAAGTTCATGAAGGTTTCTGTGAGTTGAATGCGTGACTGCGCCGCATTGTAATTCCGGTGAGGCCTTGGGTATCAAAGCTCCACTGAGCTTCCCTCGCCTCTATTCAACTTACTTTGACTCGGATTGATTCCAGAGGGGTTTGCTTAAATTGTAGCGAATTCCTTTTCGAAGGATAGAATCTGGTCTAGAAACAATCTAAGTGGAGCCATCATGCTTTTTGTTTGCTAGAAATCTGTAGGTTTGCTTTGGTTGAGTCGGCCTTGATTTGTGATTGCATAGAATCCCCTTCCTTATTCTTTTTCATGCCTGAACGTAAAAGAGACGCCCTAGGTAGATTTGTTAAAAAGAAACCTAGTAGTTCTAAGCGTCTCAATTACCTCAATTTAGAAAGTCCGATTTTTGAAGAGTCCGTTTCTGAACGTCCGTTTGAGGAGACAATCCCTAATATTCCGATAGTGCCAGAAATGGCAACTTTAAAAGCTTTGTTGAACCCGACTAGGACTACTCGTCCCTCGTGTATCAGGTTAGCTGAAACAGAAGCAAATTATGAACTTAAACCTGGGACTTTACAGCTGCTCCCAATCTTCTTAGGAAAAGAAAATGAAAACCCCTATTTCCATCTTAGGGATTTTGAAGAAATTTGTAGTACCTAAAAATTAGAGATCTTGATGATGATGCTCTGAAACTTAGGTTATTCCCTTTTTCCCTAAAAGATAAAGCCAAATCGCGGCTATATAGTTTGGCTTCCGGGTCAATCGAAACATATGAACAACTTACATCTGCCTTTTTGAACAAGTTTTTCCCTAGGCACAAAACATCGTCTATTAGGACGCAAATCTGCATATTTTCTCAACAGGAGGGAGAATCTTTGTATAGGTATTTGGAAAGGTTCAATGATCTATTAGTCCAATGTCCTCATCATGGTTTAGAAAAGGTTAGGTTAGTTCAGATCCTTTATGAGGGTTTAGATTATTCCACTACGACCACAGTAGAATCTATGTGTACAGGTGGGTTTGAAAACCAAAAACGATTGATGCGGCGATGACATTTTTGAATGAAATCGCCGAAAAGACCGAACAATGGGAAAATAGTAGGGTACCCCAGAAAACAATTCTTCTAGGAAGAGGAAACGTTAATAGGGTAGAAGGAGGCTATGAATCAGATGCCAAAATTGCAGCAATAGCTAAAAGGTTAGAAGCTATAGAATTGGGTCACACTAGTGGTAGAGTGGGGCCTTTTTGGGAAGGCCAGACTATTGAAGAGCAAGACAATGCTCTTTATAATAACACTAGATTTGATAACCGTCACAAATTTGACCCATATTCAGAAACCTATAATCCTGGTTGGAGAAACCATCCGAACCTCTCATGGCCTAAGGACCAGAATCAAAGTCAGTTTAGTAATTCGAATGTTCCCCCAGGTTTTGGCTATACTAAGAATCCTTCAGACCAGCTCAGTTTCAGAATCAGTCAGATAAGAAAATCCTAAGCTTAGAGGAGTCTCTCAACTTGTTAACTCAGCAAACTCCAAAATTTCAGCTATCAGTAGAACAAAGTCTACAAGCTAGTAACAGGATAGGACAAGAAAATAGTCATGCTATTTCCGAGTTAAAAACCCAGGTTGGTCTGATAAATGAATTTTTGAGAGAAAAAGGTAGGTTTCCTAGTCAAACACAACCCAACCCTAGAGGAGTTCATGAAGTAGGTGAAAAACAATCTCATCAGTTGAATTCAATTAGAACCCTTAGGAGTGGTAGAGTAGTAGACAATCAGGTAACCATGCCCGATAGTGAGCATACTGCAGTACAACCCTCAGGACCATCCATAGCTGAGGGGACTGATAAAATCTCTGATGATGCCAATTCGGTTCCTGAAAAGCCCTATTTTATGCCTAGAGCCCCATTTCCACAGCTATTAGTACCAACAAAGAGTGAATCCAACTTTAATGACATAATTGAGGTTTTTAAGAAAGTTGCCATAAACATTCCGTTACTAGAAGCAATTAGGCAACTTCCGGCTTATGCCAAATTCCTTAAAGATATGTGTACGCGAAAGCGAAAGCTTAGTGTACCTAAAAAAGCCTTTTTAGCTAGTCATGTAAGTTCAATCATTCAGAACAACACTACTCCTAAGTATAAAGACCCAGGTGCCCCTACGATTGCTTGCACGATAGGAAAACACAGGGTAGAGAAAGCTTTACTTGACTTAGGAGCTAGTGTGAACTTACTTCCGTACCATGTGTACTTACAGCTAGGACTTGGTGAATTGAAACCTACCAAGATAACACCTGCAGTTAGCTGATAGGTCTGTTAAAATTCCTCGTGGTGTGATAGAGGATGTTCTTATTGAGATCGACAAGTTTATTTATCCTGTGGATTTCGTAGTCCTAGATACACAACTTTGTCCACGACCCGGAAAATCGAATACCGGTAATTTTAGGTCGCCCATTTTTAGCCACGTCCAATCTGTTATCAAGCTGTAGGACAGGACTAATGAACTTATCCTTTGGTAATATGACCACTGAACTAAATGTCTTTAATGTTACTAGACAACCTTCTGATGATTTAGAGGAAGTGAATATGATTAGCACTTTAGTTCATGACCTAGTTCAGGATAATTGGGACGACACTTTATTGGATGAATTTGATGAGACAATTCTCTTAGGTTAGATAGATGACCAAACTTTAGAACTAGAAGAAGCTCTCGAACATTTTCAGGACTCTACAGACCCAGAAATTCAGGCAATAGTGCTAGGTCTTACGGAGAGTAGTGATTACCCTAAGTTTGGGGGTATTGATCGTCAAGTATCCCCATTAGAAGTCCCTAACTTGGGGCTCGAGCTTAGTACATCTGAACTATTACTCGAGTCTATTCAGACTCCACAACTCGATCCTCCCGATACTTTCCAAGAGGAACTTAAGCTTTTAGAAACCCGTTATTCGGATGAATCTGTTTGTCAAGACACTCATATGAAGCCCAATTGGTCGTCCCAGATAGATCCAGTTGTCTTGCAGGAAACCTTGGATGAGGATGTGCTCTGTATGTTCATTTTTCTGATTTGGTGCAGTTGTCTCATAATTGTGGCAGTATTATTTGGTTTTGATGATCCACAGTTGTTTCGACTATTGATATACGATTTGAAAGGGTAATTAGCCATTTTATGGGTACGTAATGTCTGGCTGAAGACGTTAAACTTAGCACTTCTTGGGAGGTAACCCATGCTCATGCAACACGGTAATATCTTTCCTTAACTCTTTTTGCTTCAAATGGTAACAATTTCTCCTTGTTCATGCTTTTAATTTTATCTTTAGAACATTGAGGACAATGTTAGATTTAAGTTTGGGGGTATGGGAGAAAGTTTTAGTTGCATTGTTAAACTCTAGAGCCTAGAAATTTATGCTTATTAAGGATGGCACTAACCAATCTAAGTGGATGGAAGCATTTTGGTTGTAGGAGTTGAGGAACCAATCTGATTAGATGGAAACATCTAAAGACTCTATTCATAAAAGCACGAGCTCGAGTGTTAGAATTAAAGAAAAAACATGGTAGTTTCGCCATATCTCGTTGAATCCTTTTCACTTCTATTTTTATTTTTTTTTTTCTTTAAAATATGTTTGTCTAAGTGATTAGGTGGGGCTCACGATTCAAGTTGTTACCACTGCTAGGGTGAAATAGAGTGATTGAGATACAAAAAAAAAAAAAAAAAAAAAGTTGGAAAAAGTTGAAAAAAAAAAAAAAAAAAAAAAGAGAAAAAGAAATTGAGACCGGACCATCGGACCAATAGGAATAAATTCAATAAAGTCGACCACTTTGGAACCCTTGTATATGCCAGGTTGTGTTGACCTATTTTTAGGATTATCGACCACTGGTTCCCTTGTATATGCTTAGGTGTGTTGATATTAGTCCAGCACAGAGTATCTCAGTCCATTAGGATAGGTTCATTTTGGCGGTGGCCTTGATGACGAGATATGAGAAACACCGTTCACCTTAGTCAACATCAAAACCATATATGTTTTTCTATATCCATTTCTTAATCTATCCATGTGATTGGTTGACTCCGGTTATGATGTCCAGAAACTATCTGAGTAGAGCTTTGTGACTTATATATGAATTTTAGTATGCTTGAGTGCAAACTCGTGTACAACAATTGGAATTTCGCATCAGGGTACTTCCTCCTGTAATCAATAAGTATTCCAACCAAGGAGACTTTTTAGTGCCTTCCAAGGTTCTGCGTAGATAGTTAGGGTCTGGAGTATAAAGGTTTTGTGGGTACACCTCTGGTAAACCCTCCCGAGACTATAACTCGGCCACTAGGGCCACCTAGGGGTTTAAAGGCTTATTGCATACGCTAAATGCAATCGACGATGCCTACGACAGTGAGTTAGGATTTTATTTCAAGATTTGATTTGCTCGAGGACTAGCAAATAATAAGTTTGGGGGTATTTGATAGACACATTTTTGTGTCTGATATAATCTCAATTATATATATTGTTAGTGCTCAATTTTGTATTTATTATGGCTTTTTGTGTCGTTGTAGGTGTTTTTGGAGAAATAAGCTTTTGCGGGAAAATTGGCTCGAAAAGTGTTTTTTGCGCTTTTGGGAGAAAACTACTAAAGGAATCCCTATTTTGGATAAGGGGCACCTCAATTGATAAGGGGAAACTCATTTCAGGGCAACTACTATTGGCAGACCCGTACAGGATAGGGGGAGGTCACCTTCATCTCCATTTGAAATAGATTTTTGGCGGTAAAAATAGCTTCACACTGTGAGTTATTTAAGTTGTTTTTGGGCTGGATTTGCTCGGAATTTCTCCTTTGGTTCGATTTGGTTTAGCCATGTTAACGTAAAAGGGGTTCGTATGTGTTTGAAACTCGATAAAAAGGGAAGGTTTTCATCAATTCTCGGTAAACAGGGGACAATATTATCTCGGGCTCTTGATTTGGCTCCTGGTGTTATATATGGAACTTACGTTGATATTTTTAGAAGGAAACATCTTTTAGGATTCGAATAGAGAGTTTGGAGCAAAGAATAGCCGCGGAGAAAATATAAAGAAGAGGGAAAAGTCCCGTGTCTTTCGGTGAAAGAAAACAGAGCTGTGGCGTATATAATAGAGGGGAGGAAACACAGAAGAGGGAGTCGAGACCTTGGGAAATAATTGCTGGGTTGTTAGGAGAGTCTTGGGGTCGATTGGAAGCTCTGGTACGAAGAAATCACGCTGCAGAGAAAAGTTCACCTGCTGCTGCAAAAACTCAAGAACACCAAGAACATTGAACCACTAGAGACTGTCGCAGAAGCAGTCTTAAATACAACGACAGTGTCAATCAACTATCGTTTTCTTTCACAGTATTATTCCCTTGTAACAGTGACGTTTGTAACACCACTACAGTGTTACAAATCTATGTTTTATACAATTTCTTCAATAAAACACCTTTTGAGCCATGATTTATTATTTTGAGCGTGTTTTTGATATGAGGAGCTAAACCCCTTAGCCGAGGCGACGGAGGAAGCCATTGTTCCATGAAAAGTGGTATATTTCTATTTTAACTATTTTTTGCAATTTCTTTTATGATTATTTGCATGGAACTAATATTGGAAAATTGATTTTTATTGAATGATTGTGATTCATTTTGATAGAGCATGCTTAGTTTAAGACTTTTGATGTTTCATGCTTGATGTATATAATTGTTACTTCGAAAATCTACTAGAGGCAATAAATTAGAATCACTTCAAACGCAAAGAATTGCATGAATATTGATTAGATTGAATCACTTAATTGGTCAATGGTGGAATCCTGAGTTTCGGTGCTTTTTATAATCTTGATAACAACTTTGATTGAGTTTTCTATTTTACTTTGAGTCTAAAACGAATATTCACAAGTCTGAGTGAACGACATCTTTTACTACCACTTTCTACAACAACTTCAAAATAACATCATGGACCCATCTATCTCCTCACCCGATCGGCCAAGGCATATCATACCTGGTTGTTCCAAGACGCGCGCCCAAACTAGCGTGGTCACACCTCCCGAGCCGCAAACTGATCTCAACCGCTCAACTTCGCCGGACGATTTGAGTGGCCCAGATCACGTTTTCATGGGATATTCAGGTATAGGCGTGAACACCATCCTACCAACTTCACACCAGACCGATCGTCCAAGACCGACCAAGATTGGTCACCTTGGAACGTGCGCCCGAAGTGGGCATGACCCGCGGCTATTGCGGCACTGGTTTTGTCACAAATTGATCTCGACCATTCAACTTCACCGGACGAATTGAGTGGCCCAGATCATACTTTCGTGAGGTAATGGGTATAGGCGCCTACACCGTCATGCCGTCTACACGCATGTACGGTCGGCCTGGCCAAAGTCATATCCCAAGCTGGGATTCGACCAGGTTGAAGAGGGATGCTTGCGCACCTCTTCTAAAACCCTAATTCCACCAACGGTCGCAGATGAGTGTCTCAAAGATCACCTCGTCCGTCCAACTTCACCGGCTTGGTTATACAACCCTGGTCAAGAGTTAACTGGTCAGTGAGGCGTCATGGTAATCACCACCCATGTGACGGACCGGAAAATTACGCCTTTGGCGCGTTGCCCCGCAGGCCGTAATCTCCCCGGTGCGCCATGATGAAGCTACGATCCGGGCCTCAAAGCTAGGCAAATGCACGTCCAATTGCCCTTGCAAGCATGCTCGTGGAGCATGACGCATCTAACTTAGCTTCCACACCGTTCCAACTTACCCTTGTCCCTTAAAGGGTTTAAGGCCATAAGGCCAATGCCAATGCATTTTTCATGCGTCTCGGCTTTACCTTTACGTAGGGAATTCATAAATGAATTTCCTAGCTAGCTGAGCAACCGTCACATTGCCGTGTCTTGTCCAGGCATAAGCCTTAGACTTTAGCGTAGGCCACACCAATCCCTTGCCATTTCCCACGTTAACTCGCTTACCATCTCTTCATAACTTGATAGGAAGTATGAGCATCCACTTGCTGGCATGCAACTAAGCCTCATCAAGTCTGGCCACAATCATCTCTTGCGTCGAGCTACCAAGCTTAGATGATATGAGGGGCCAACGTGCTGGACCGACAATGCTGCAACTCATTGCGGCTGCCTACGTACCCTTCCCTACTCTAAAGGGATCAAGCACAGACCGTAGTTCATCCGTGAAGGGACAGAAAATCAAACCAAATCGTTTGCAAGGCTGTGGCCTAGCAAAAACGGTAATGGCCTGGTTCGTATAGGCCATTCCGCCAAGATGCATAATGATTATGCATCATCGGGTCCGCGCCGTAGCATAGTGATGCCAACGCATCAAATACCCTCTTCGAAAGGCTACGCAACTATAAATGAGCCTTAGGCTTCATTTATGCTCTTCCGGCTAAGCTATGAAGCTTACTTGGTACATAGTCCGCATATGCACCTTCAACCAACTACCCCTCCCTATATATGTCTTAATGGAATTTCTACAAGTATGAAAAGGGGATCATATTGACATGCTTCACTATTCATGGCCGTTGCCATGAATTTCGAATGACCGGCAATGATTGCGAGTTTCCGTTCTGTTGCACAATGATTGTGCACCACTCGTTCCGTCTCACTGCACAATGATTATGCGACATTCTCTTTGGCCTATCGCATAATGATTATGCAATATTCTCTCGACCAGCCCTCTCTCAGTACGATGCACAATGATTGTGCGATATTGGTTGTTGGCCAATAACTCTCATAATGCGCAATGATTACGCTGTAAGCTCAAGGCCACTTACCCAACTGGCCTAATGCATCATGATGATGCAATATTGTCCCTTGGCCAAATGCCAAACATAATACGCCATTTTTGGCGCGGTATTGGCCTTAACCCAATCCACCTTTTTCACGCTGCGGAAGCTTTGGATGAAGCTTCATCACAAGCAAATGGCGCATCTTTTAGCATGCGCCATGCTAAAAACACGGGGTGTTACAACCCATCACTCTACCACACCAGGATGCAGTACCTGCATAAAATACACATGATACTTCACAAGTATCAACTTCCCTGAATAACGCAGTTATTCAATTCAGCATTACATGCTACCTTTCATAGGATCCACGATCCACACATTCCAGACATCAATCATGTCACAAACTGGGGGGATACATACTGGGGTATTGGTCTGGCGGTTTACAGCGTGCATCGTGCAACGCGCCATCACAAGAATGTGTTATGAAGTTATGGACAGTTAGCGATGACAGGAAAAGTGGGCAAGACTGATCGTGTAGCACCGACACACAACTCCACTACTCCACTACTCCATCACTCCACTTCCTCCACTTCCCGCGAGAGACGTGAATAAGGCTCAATGACTTGTATAAATAGGTTCTCCTCCCTATTTCCACCAACAGGGCAAGTCCAGACAACGTAAAACCAAGTGTTAATACAAAACACCGGAATCGATAGCTTGCATCCTCGTAGTTTCTGTTCAGCTTTCTGTTACAAGTCATAAGAAAGCCAACACCTTCACAATCTCAACACCTTCTTCGCTTCCCTCCCTAAGATCAACCCCATCTCCTTCACTTTGTGACCGAAACAAGTCTGGAACGACCATTTCTTGGTTTAGGCCGGACTTGCACAGATTGATTTCCGAATCTACAAGCACTCACCGCGTAGTGCATTTATTTAGGGGTTTAGATTCATTCCTCATCCACACACCCCAAATTACCAAATCCGGCAGGAATAGTTTTCACTCATAAACAATTGGCGATCACGGTGGGACGTTAATCTCTTGGTTGTAAAGTCAATTTCTTCAAATTCGATTCAATTTTATCAATTTCAAAAAGGGTAGATCTTAGAATCAATTCAATCAACAATTCATTTCAAGATGGTGGAATTAAGGTCTGGATCAACAATCAATTCTGATGGAGCTAGTATGGATAACAATCCTGGTGTCGAAGTACCTGTCAGTGGAGCCACCATGGTCAATACATATCGTGGAGTCGTCACTTCTACCATCAGCACCAGCGTAGCAGGAAATATTCCAAAGAAATGTAACACCTCCCATCACGAGCGCAGCAGCCGCAAACCCCGGCATCTCCTCAAGTGTAACACCTCCGGTAGTTACCAGAGCAACAACTTTCACTCCTTCATCGGGACGAGGAGCCGGAGGCACAAGAGGAGGGACACCGTCTATTACCATTGCAGACTTGATGGAGAAACATGAAGTTCTTGCTAAGACTCAAACGGATATGGCCGCAACTCAGAAAGAGGTACTCACTTTCCTTAAAACTTTGACCGAATGATTGCCGCAAGATTCACGGCAACCCTTGGAGTCGGCAAGAGATGCATTCAATACACCCGGAGCAGGCGTTTCCACTCGGACCCACATGAATGAAGAAACTCGTGTTGCTCCTGAGCGCCAAAGGGAGAGGGACCAGCCTTCCAACTTCATTACACGTGAGGATCTGGAACGACTTCTCCAAAATCGAGGAAAAGGGGACCGAACGGATGTACACCAACATCAGCCACCATACCCTCAAGATGTACAACGAATTCCTCTTCCAAGAGGTTACACCTCTCCCCAGTTCTCCCTCTACGGCAGTCTGGTAATGCTCGTGAACACGTCTCTCGATTCTTGGAATCCTTGGGGGAACATGAATACAATCATGTTCTGCGCTTGAAAGAATTCTCGAAATCACTTACGAGGAGGGCGTACACCTGGTACAACAACATCGCGCCTAACAGCATATCCAATTGGAGCGAGATGGTCAGTGCTTTCTACAGAAAGTATTTCTTCGTGTCTGAACAAATCACCTTTTCATATCTAGGAAGAATTCTTCAGCGGAACAACGAGCATCCTAACGACTTTGTCAAAAGGTTCAGAACCCAAGCGCTGGATTGTCACGACCCGAATGTCACCGAACGACAATTGGTGGAGTTGTGCATCAACGGGATGATACCCATATACCGCGCTCTGTTAGAGAATCTGGGCTTTCAAACGTTCTCTGAACTCCATGAAGCTGCCAAACGTTCAGCAACAACTGCACCAGCGTTGCTAGAAAGAACCAGAGTTGTTCGAAGTGAAGATTCACGTGAAAGTCGAGGGAGCAGGCGCCTCACGAACAAGCAATACAACACTGGTCCTTCTGTGAGTGTAGTGGGCGGAGGAGAAAAAAGGAAAGCTCCAGTGACGGAACAACAAACCAAGCGGACATCCCCGGCACACAAGACTTCGTCTCGGAAAGGAGCGGACAAAGCTCCTGCACAAGACACCGAAGATACAGGTTTTCCTTTCCCCATGAATGAAGTGATAGAACTCTTGGAAGCATGGATCCAAGACGATGCCGTCAAGCTGCCTCCTATCAGGCGTCCTCCAACTGAGAAAGACATGGCAGATCCCAAATACTGTTGCTACCACAGATTTGTACATCATCCAACCAAAGATTCTAACAGGTTGAAACAGATATTTAGGGAAAAGATAGAGACAGGGGAACTCCAGCTTGGAAACGAAGATGTTCGTAGAGACCCTCTCCCTATCAGGAACTGCATGATTTCTGGGGATTCCGTTCGCAAGACTGTACAATCTATGATGGAGCACTTGTGTGAAATCCTATACTTCTCCAAAGGGCAGCGTCAAGACATATTTACGGCCCTCAACCACGTTGTGTTAGGCAGGCGTTTGTATCCAGAAGCAGTCCAGGAACCCCAGTCTTTCCTGAAGGACACGGGCAAGGGAGACTGGGGACTCCTAACTGTCACTCGTTTGAGAGACATTGAGTTCGATAGCGCGTTGATTGATACGGCTTCCGAATTTAACATCATTACTGTCAAGACCTTGAGAGCAGCAAAGATTTCAAAGCATGAAGCTACTTGTCACCCAACTGTGATTAAAGATTCAGAAGGAAAACTCAGAGATGCATATGGATATATCGATCTTGAAGTCAAATTGGGGGATGCCTCGACACAAGCAAAGTTCTACATAGTCAAAGATCATCCCAACTACGACATGATCCTAGGACGCTCTTGGATGCATGGCAACAAAGCCATACTAGAAGTCTGTCCTCTACCGGTTTCGATACCTGAAAGAATCTCCAACATGCCTTCTGGACCTCCTGATGACTGTCTGTTGCCGCACCAAAAACTTGCCAATGCGGCACAACTTCCCGGAGGGAGCCTGTCAGCGTACATTGAAAGGTTCCAATATCAATTAAGTCTCACGCAACCCTCTTTGCAACCTACCGCCCTCCATTCTGACAAGTCCTGGGGACTGGCTCCAACCAACAAACCAACCTTGGCTAAGAGATGCGAATGGGAGGCTGGCCCTTTCAAGCAGTTTATCAGGAGTCTAGAAGCTGTCTCGATCAAAGACGATAAAACCAAGACCCCGACGTCAACACGCCCAAACCCGTTTGGAATTAGGGACTTAGTAACGAAGACAACTGCATTCAAGGTCGGAAGCATTACAGTGAGAATGGCTACCTCACCCAATTCAGCCACCGAGAAGGAGGATGAACCATACCTGGTAGTAGATGTCATCCTAGGCGGCTACTGCAAACTCATCAACGCTGACAAACTAGAAGGCGTAACAATTCACTCATGATGGCTCAAACCCTACCGTACCTAAGATGCCGTGCTATCACTTTCCAGCATCCTATACACTTTAAAACGCTGTGCTACTTCCTCCGGCGTGTTTCCCCTTACAATTCCACATCATATTTGTAACTCCTCTAGAGAATGATTGCAATACTTGCATTCATAATTAAGGTTTCAATTTTCAAATTAATTGAGGTGTTATTTCCACCTGAGAACCTCTTTACTCCTAAAGACACAAAGCCCATCCTAAATCAACCTACTAGAGAAGGTCAGGAAAGAAACCCTAAACAAAAAACATCCTGAAAAGGGTTGAGGGAAAATATATATGCGGGAAGGGAAGAAGCTTTGAGCCATTCACCCCAGCAAGGCCAGGAAGATTTTGCATCAGGAACACAGTTGCAGTCTTGACAAAGGGTCATAAAAAAAAAAAAAAAAACCTTTATTCAAACAATCAAATAGAAAACCTTGAACTCGGCTGCCACTAAATACAAGGAAGATGTTCAAATGTAAGGAATATACTTGGAAAGCGGAAAAGAAGAAAAGAGGTTTTAGTCGTCAAGAGGATCGACATCGCTCTTTGCACTGCTTGTCGGGTTACGCCGGCGCCATCACCCGTTGATGCTCCTCGCTTCGAATCTACCTCAACTTCTGCATCAGACATCTCCGCATCAGCGCACTCCATCCCAACATCATCAGCGGGAGCATTAAAGAGCGCATCAACATTAGGAGTCGTACCAATTGCTTTCAGATGTTCAGGTTCCTCTGTGTCGGAGTCAAGAATTATCACGCCGTCTTGGATTGGGTAATCACACTTATCTTCATTCAGAGGATGTTTATGCTCAACCCTCCGCCTCTTCAACCGCGCTGCATATCTCTCTGCCCTTGCGCTTACCAGTACTTGCAATGCTTCCTCGCGCCTCCACTGCTCCTCCTTGTCAATCGCAGCTGAAAGTGCACAGATGCGTCCCCTGGCAATACGCAGGTGCAGGATAGACATCCCCTGTATAGCACGGCCGACTTCACGAAGTGGAAGATCAATCTTAGCCATTACTTCTTCATGCGCATGGGTTTCGGGCTTGTCAAATTCGAAGCTTCTTTCTGGAGAAGAGACAGAATGATCGTCCACCGCTTCCATGATAAAATGCAAAGGAGAAGAGGTTATGAGCACAAAAAAAAAAAAAAATCATCAATCAATCAATCGATAAGTCAATCAGGAGATCAGATAAGTGCGGAGCAAAGACGAGATATAGAATAAATGATCTGCGTGAGATGATTCTTTATAATCTCGCAAGTCGAAAGAATCCCAGGAGAAAAGAAGTCTTTACTTACCACCTATAAAGGATACCAATTCGGGATAGCAATCAACGATGCTTATCAGATACATCTGAGGAAAGCTGTGTGTGATGAAAGGGAGTACACCTGACCCAAGGAAGGGACCAAGCTCGGATATACACAAGGGGAACCAAAGCGACTCACCAGATCAAGTCCTACTTCCTTCACAACCTCAATCAGGACCAACCAGTTCCTGTGGCAACGCTGACGATGTCGACCTATCCAGGTAAATATACATTCACCTTAGCTTGGTCATTTCAATGTACAAAATTTGTCACCATCTCATGCCTACCCCACAATAGTGTAACCATTATGTGCTAGGCGGGGGGACTTAATGTTGATGGTGGAATTTCATTTAAGGTTAAAATTGTAAAAGCCGAGAAAACTATCGTGACATCTTGTAAAAGATAAGGCCATCAATAAGTGTTGGATACTCCCTCACTTAATTCACCTAGAATGGAGCATGTGGCAACAATCTCATCTCGTGAATACACGAAATTCATCCAGGTTGGAGCATGTAGCAACAATCCCATATACCCCGTGAATTTCTAGCATTATTAATTAAGGCGCAATCAGCCTTGTATTTCTGTACTCATTATCGGTGCGGCATGACGACCGAGTGTTGCTCTTACTGAGAGAACCACGAACCTCCAAGCATTATAATGAAACCATGTACGAAATACCCGTCACAGTGACTCTCAGTGTGTTATACTAGCCCGATTGAGGCCCCTCTCGGTGTGTTATACTAGCGATTGAGCATCCGGACTGACCAGTATCGGTCGGATATGATCTGATCATCCGACTCCACAATCATGATTGGATGACCCAGATCAATTCCATCACCCCAAGCAGGTATGAAATATCCACTGCCGAACCAACGCGGACCCCGCATGGTCGGCCTCCCTCCAGAATTGGCCTAGCTTGCCAAAACGTCCAAACCATAGCAGTATGGGCGGAAAACCCTAAATTAGGGTTTGCGGCATATTACATGTGTCGCAAAAACAGTCTCAACCATCCATCTTCGCAGGTATAGATGGAGGGTGTAGATGTAGATTCAAAGGGCCCAGAGCATGTCAACACAATGTGGCGTGGGCCCGCCTACATATACGATCAATCGTTCGGGACCAACCATGGTTGGTTATCCCAATTCGTGACGCCGAATAAAGCATGGTCGCACGGCCTTGAAACCCAAAATTAGGGTTTTGAGTATCACGAGCGTCCATCTTCCGACACGAATGGAGGGTCCAAGATTAGATTAAGTTGAGTCCGGTCATACCAAAGCATGACCACCGTGGACCCATCTATCCCCTCACCGGATCGGCCAAGGTATATCATGCCTGGTTGTTCCAAGACGCGCGCCCAAACTAGCGTGGTCACACCTCCCAAGCCCAACCGAGTCTCAACCGCTCAACTTCGCCGGACGATTTGAGTGGCCCGAGATCACATTTTCATGGGATATTCGGGTATAGGCGTGAACACCAACCTACCACCTTCACACCCAGACCGATCGGCCAAGACCGACCAAGATTGGTCACCTTGGAACGTGCGCCCGAAGTGAGCATGACGCGCGGCTATTGCGGACTTTGGTTTTCTGTCACAAATTGATCTCGACCATTCAACTTCACCGGACGAATTGAGTGGCCCAGATCATACTTTCGTGAGGTAATGGGTATAGGCGCCTATACCGTCATGCCGTCTACACGCATGTACGGTCGGCCTGGACAAAGTCATATCCCAAGTCTGGGATTCGACCGAGGTTGAAGAGGATGCTTGCGCACCTCTTCTAAAACCCTAATTCCACCAATGGTCGCAGATGAGTGTCTCAAAGATCATCTCGTCCGTCCAACTTCACCGGCTTGGTTATATAACCCTGGTCAGGAGTTAACTGGTCAGTGAGGCGTCATGGTAATCACCACCCATCACTCTACCACACCAGGATGCAGTACCTGCATAAAATACACATGATACTTCATAAGTATCAACTTCCTGAATAACGCAGTTATTCAATTCAGCATTACATGCTACCTTTCGTAGGATCCACGATCCACACATTCCAGACATCAATCATGTCACAAACTGGGGGGGATACATACTGGGGTATTGGTCTGGCGGTTTACAGCGTGCAGCGTGCAACGCGCCATCACAAGAACGTGTTAGGAAGTTATGGACAGTTAGCGATGACAGGAGAAGTGGGCAAGACTGATCGTGTAGCACCGACACACAACTCCACTACTCCATCACTCCACTTCCTCCACTTCCCGCGAGAGACGTGAATAAGGCTCAATGACTTGTATAAATAGGTTCTCCTCCCTATTTCCACCAACAGGGCAAGTCCAGACAAAAATTAGAAACCAAGTGTTAATACAAAACACCGGAACTGATAGCTTGCATCCTGTATGCTGGTTCAGCTTTGCTTTACAAGTCATAAGCAAGCCAACACCTTCACAATCTCAACACCTTCTTCGCTTCCCTCCCTAAGATCAACCCCATCTCCTTCACTTTGTGACCGAAACAAGTCTGGAACGGCCATTTCTTGGTTTAGGCCGGACTTGCCTGATTGATTTCCGAATCTACAAGCACTCACCATGTGAGTGCATTTATTTAGGGGTTTAGATTCATTCCTCATCCACACACCCCAAATTACCAAATCCGGCAGGAATAGTTTTCACCCATAAACAGAAAGTAAATAGGACTTTATAAAATCGACCATTTCATCAAGTAATAAAACCAAACGCAGTCCCGATATGTCGGAACCTTTTCTTTACTACCAACTGTAATGGACCAGAAAGCTTTCAAGTTCAACCCATCCAGCAAGGCCAGACCCCGGTGCGTCACTCGAAGTATGAAACTGTACGATTCATTTTAAAACTTAGTAATAATGAGTGCGCCAACAATGAAAAATCACTTGTCATAAATTCTTGAATACTGGACACCGTAGAATTAAAAAATCATTAACTCAATTTTTATTTTATTTTTAAAACATGAATTTTAGATACATTTTTACAACACCTATACGACCATAATTCCATAAAAGTTCGAGTATACACAAAGCAAGTACACATAAGAAACTTAAGTATGATAAAACGAAAAAAAACATGGATCGACAATAGATATATTACTACCCCAGACTAGCCCCATGATATACACAACATAGATACTAAAATACTAACACTTAAAGCTTACAAAGCTTACCATAAGCACGATCTATCTTACTACTCCAAGTTCCTTTCTTACTCTGTGGGAAGAAAACAAAGAAAAAGGGTGAGTGAATGCCCAGTAGGGGATACAACGGCAAAATCGTTGTGTCGGCGCGAAACATAAACATGTAGACAAAGAGCAGCAGCTATATCAAAATAAATGAAGTAAATCGTTATGCAATTAGAATCCAGAACAAAGATTTAAGAGCTGTAAATAAACCAAGTTAGGTTGGGTTGCTTTACTACTTGTATGTCCAGTGCCAACTTGGGGGTAGTTACGGTTACCAGTGCTTAGTTTCCAAAATGGTCTTCGGGTTAGCCACCAAGGTGGTAGGGTGCCACTTAAGGCTTGATGGTCCTAAAGTAGAGTTCTCTATCTTTCTATCATGTTTACACAATTAAACGTAACATTCACAAGTACATTTGAGATAGATACTCCGTAAACAAAAACCAACACGAGCCCTATGCTACAAAGGAAGTTTAAAATATTAGCTGCAAGAAGCTGGATAAACTATGGATAAACGCATCTCCAAGGAGAAGATCACTTGATATAAGTCTGACTTAAGACATGGAAAAAACTCGCATTGTCACAAACCTGAAATTTCCATCAACTCAAACGAAAAGATGCTAGTAGAGTGAATAAGAAATAATCCAAACCAATAAGGATAATTAAATTAAAGAGCATTATTGAGAGAACAAATATGATATTGCAATGAATTTAATGTATAAAACAGCACATATTCCCGATTTTTGAAATCCAACCATTTCAAGCTAATTATATCCAGTTATGCAAACAGAGATTTTGAAAAAATTACCTAAGCTAGTGTCTTAAAACACTGAGCTGAAATTTGTGACTATAAATAAAACACAAAATCCGTGAAAAAAATATCTTGGATAGTGGTGGGGTTGAATCAACGACGTAAAGAACTTGTTTAAACTCCAAATCATAACGGTAAACTGCGTTATCGAGGGGAGTTTTCAAATACCCATTTAATGGAAACATAAGCATGAAGATTTAAAAATGGAGGGAAAGATCAATAATATCAGACAAGCCGCATTCCGAGACACTAGATATAAGGCTAATTCCGAGATTCAGTATACTGATTCCGAGATTCAATATAAGACTACATATAAGGTGGAAAACAAAACTTGTGTAACTGCAAAATACGTTTAATATTCACGAACCATTTTATACTATTCAAAATCACAAAGAAATTAAAGGGTTTTCAATTCCAGCTCAATAATATACCCAGTTCGAAATAAGTCAAAAGCATAAAAATTTTAGGAAAATTAATGGATGAAACTTGTCGAATTCATATGAATGGTGTTAATTAGAAATATGTGGTGCTTGATCAGGACATTTAAAAAGAGACGTCAACTAGATTAAAGAAAAAGGAGAAAAAACCTACCTTTGAATAACACAAATTCAGCCAAATTTGGAGTGTGGGTTGGGCAAATTTCCATTTGAAAAATCAGAATCCGTTGCTCGAGATTGATTTGAGTAGGAAAAAAAAAGGCAGTAGATGAGAGAAGAAGAAGAAGAAGAAGAAATCTTTGGAACAAGAAAGAAATGGATTTGGATTTGTCTGTGACTATTTGGATCTATACTTCTATAGTCTCTGGATGCTCATGTATGTCACGTGGCAACCATGCCCAAATCTTCTAGCATCTATTTTTTTCTTTTTGGTAATTGAGCATCTACTAATATACAGAGTCTTTTTTTTAAATAAAAAAATGAATTTATTTTATTTCTTGTGATATAAAAGAAAGAGAATAAGAGACACAAAATAGAGAGGAAGAAGAGAGAGAAATCTTATTCATGTATGTGTGTTTACAAAGGTTTGGGACTCTATTTATAGAGTTTACATACTTGGTGCCCAAGTAATGGGGTTCCACTAAAGTGGACATCTACCTAATAAACTTCCGTTTATAATATTATTTTATTTGATAGAAAAATGAATTTCATGCGCAACGTGTTCGGTTGGAACAACTTGTCTCTGGTTCTCGTACTTTCCTTACCTTAAATGGATTGCCTTGCTAGTTCTACCGGAGATGGTTGTTTCCTAATGGAAAATACGCCTTGGCGTATGAGTGTTGTTCGGTTCTTGTATGCTGCTTGGCTCCCCGTTCGGCGCGGCAAACGGCAAGCCCGATTACCTCTTCAGTATCGTCCCATGTTCGATCTTTTTCGGGAAAGACCCGTTTGGTTTCTGTGCCTATCTATCGACAAGGCATCGACTATTGTCCCCCAAAATTGTGAACATATGAAACCATCTTGGCATATTGTGAAGGGGGTACTCCTCCCCGTAGCTATGCAAGCAGTAGGATCGTGAAAGGGGGGATTTCCCATGTAGCCCTGCAACCCGGACAGGGATGTGAGTATATCCACCTTAATGGTCGCGATTGAGTAATTTCATTGATGTGGTGACTACTGTATCCTTTGTACCAAAAATGAACGCGACGCGAAATGTGCCACTATCTCTGTAAAGGTTTCCCAGACAGGCGAGAAACTTAGCCATATTTTTATGAGATAATATCTCTAGCCCTACTCCGACTTGATCGGGAGAAAAGTGCTTTCGGTTTTAGGAGAAAGAGTTACATGTGAGATGATTGGAAATGTGGCATGATATCCCACCATTCACCATAATGTATCTATGTGTGCCCCTGCTAAACCGGGGGTGCGGGTTCTTCCCCTGATTATTGGTTGTGTCTAACTCTAGTTAGATGTTTTTTTTTATATATATATAATATAAAAGTATCTAGTTTTTCTTTGTGGAAAGATATGCGTGGTGAATTGAATAAAAAATTATCTAGTTTTTCTTTGAGGAAAGATAAAGTTGGTAGATTCTTAACAGATGGATAAGAACAACACAAGATTTTCCTTCTACCCTTGATTTTCATGTAAGAACCACTTTTTTCACATCACTCTCTCCTCTCTCCTGATATCTTCTTTTTTCATCCTCAATGGCTATTTTTCTTCATCCTGTTCTTCATTCTTTTCACTACAACCTCTTAATTCAATGCTTGTAGAGTAGCTCACCCATCTGGATTTCGCTCCTTATGATACGTATTGATCTCTATACCTTGGTAAATATTACTATAAAGGCGGAATTCAGAATAATAATAGACGAGAAACTTAGAAAACTGAACACAAGTAGTAATTCTAAGAAAATATCTTCTCTTAGATTATGAACAAGAAAACGATTACAATTCTCTCTTTGTTACGCTCACAATCTCTCTAAACAGTGGATTAACCTTAAACTGTTTGCTAAGCTTGCGCAAGTATTGTTGTAGGATTTCTGCAGGTTTTCTGTGCCTAGTATCTGTCGGTGCGTCAATAACAAGAACACACTAACTAGATGTGTTTAGTTATGAGCTAAACATCCCTATTTATAGGCTTGGTTTGGTTTTCCCAAACGTCTTAGGAATCTATTTCCTTTCGTAGGACTAGTTCCCTTTCTAGGTATATTACCTAAACTAAGAATACTGCTCAAAACAATACTCCTTCCTAAACTAGGAATTTATCCTAAACAAGGAATCCTTCCTAATGTAGCATTCTATCCTCAATTCGTCTTGAGAATCACTAGTTCCCATGGAAAGGAAGATACACATGTATCATTCCCCCCCCCTTAAGAACTTGAACTCCTGTGAAAGTTATATTTGTAGGTTAGGGAACTCGTGAGTTCCTTTTACCATGCTGAACCATCTATCCTTGCCGGGAACTTGACCTTGACATCCAATTAGAAAAGCTTCTTTCTCTTCCTGGCGTGTCTCTGTCGCTCTTCGCTCCATAATGCAATCTTATTCGAGTGATTCTTCTCTATCTAACCACAAGTCTTCCACATGTGGCAAGATCATCTTGTCATCTCCATCATCATCTAGTAATGGTGGTTCAAACATACTTAACCTTCTTAGGTCTTCTTGTTGTTGTTTGGTAATGTATTCCAAACCAACTCTACTCGGCTTCTCGTCAAGAGAACGGATCACAAGGAGAATGAACTTTGTACTAGCATTCACCAACCGTTTAGCCTGAGTGGCTGTAATCAAACTTGCTCCCTCAAGAGGAGAGTCAATAGCTCGTATTACAAAAGCTTTCCCATCTTTGGTAAATGTATACTTCTGCTCCCTCCTATGTAAAACCGCATTTCGATCCCACAAGTAAGGACTTCCAAGTACAACTTGACAAACATCCAATGGAACCACGTCGCATGTAACCTCGTCAATGTATGACTCATAAAAAGCAAACTTGAACGTGCACTGTTCTGCAACCTATAGCCCACCTTCCTTTTGAAGCCACCCTAAAGGATAGGGTTTCGGATGTTTGAAAGTTTTCAAACCTAACTTGTACCAAAGAATGTGAAAGTAAATTCTTCTGACTTCCCGGGTCAATAACAGCATCTATTAGTGTTGTCTTAACCTGCATCTTAACCGTGAAGAGTCGTTCCCTAGGATCGTCTTCCGTAAGTTCTTCTACGCCTCCTGCCATTATAGAGAGCTTTTGATTAGCTTTTGTTAGTCCTTGGACTTCTTTTGGAACTTGTGCGACTAGTGTTGCCATCATGGCTTCTTTCTTCTGCAACCTTTTTGGTTTTAGATTAGGATACTTTATCCAACACTTGTCAACAACATGCCCTGTTTGTTTGCAATGAGTGCAAATCAACCCTTCTTTGTCTTTAGACTTCCTATCTTCTTTGCTCCTTTCATATCCTTTAGCGACGAAACTTGCAGACTTTCCCTTGACGTTTTCCTCAACATCAGTTGTCTTCTGCCTTCCTTCGATGGCATTAGCTTTTATGCTTGCTTCGGAGATAGTATCCACCGAAAACATCTTCAACTCCTTCCATATATACTCATGGAACCCGGAAATATATTTCATGTAAATAACATAATCCCCCAAGTCTAAGTCCAAGATCATAGCTTGATTCTCAAATTCGAAGTATATTCTTGTACGGTTTGGTTGTAAGTCCGCTTCAAGTTGTACCACTTGAACCATCTCTCCTCAAGGTAGCCAATAGGATAAAACTGTTTCCTTACAACTTCCTTGAATCTTTTCCACGACAATACTCTTTTACCTAGGTTTTGTCTTTGATAAGCTTTCCACCAGGTTAGAGCATGCTTTTGTAGCTTCAATGACGCGAAAGCTATCTTTTCCTTTGAACCATACTCAAAGAAAGAGAAATACATCTCTAGACGTTCAATCCAATCATCTAATTTTTCTACATCGACACTCTCATCGTAAAGTGGAATATCAACACGAAAATCAATTTTTAGATTCTTACCATGAGGTTTAGTTGATGCAGGACTTTTAAGAAACTCTTTCTCCTTTTCTCCATCCTCATCTTCTTCTTCTTCTTCTTAATCGTCTTCTTCAGAATCATATTTTTCCGAAGCTTCAGGTGAAGGTGTAACCTTTTTCTTTGTCTTCTTCTTATGTGTATGAGAACGAATACATTCACTCAATTCCTGAAGGGTAACCTGAATAGACTTCATGTCTGTTTGCAACGTAGCCACCTTTTCTTCCATAGTTTGTGGTTCGCCTTCCTTAGGATCACCATCTGACTTTGTCATCCTTGATCCCCTTGTTTTCTTAACGTCTTCCAACTTCTCGAGTACCTCACCAAGCTTTATGTAGAGAGATCTAGTGAAAACCATAAACCACAGGGATTTACCCTAAAAAACTAACCTGCTCGTGATGCCAACTTGATACGTATTTATCTATGTACCTTGGTGACTATTATTATAGAGGCGGAATTCAGAATAATAATAGATGAAAACTAGAAAACATAACACAAATAAGTAATTCGAAGAAATATATCTTCGATAGATTATGAACAAGAAAACTATTACAATTCTATCTTTGTTACGCTCACAATCTCTCTAGGTTAATAACCTTAAAATATTTTCTAAGCTTGCTTTTACAATAATTAATTGCCTCACAAACTTATCTATGGGTGATTTCTCTCACAAACCTCCCTATCTGGTCTAGGTGTGTGTCGTATCACAGACCACACTCTAGATGTCTTAGCTATGAGCTAAACATCTTTATTTATAGATTTAACAGTTTCCCAAACCTTCTAGGAATCTATTTCCTTATCTAGGAGTAATTCATTTTCTAGGTATATTTCCTTTTCTAGGAATATTACCTTGTTCTAGGAATATTCCTTATCTAGGAATAATTCCTTTTCTAAGTAAATATTTCCATATCTAGAAATATTACCTTGTCTAGGAAATATTCTCTTCCTAGGTATATTTCCTTATCTAAGAATATTACCTTGTATATGTATATTCCTTATCCAAAAATAATATTACCTTGTCTAGGAATATTCCTTATCTAAGAATACTGCTTAAAAATCAGTATTCCTTCCTTAAATTATAATTCTATCCTCAATCCTTCTTGAGGATCACTAGTTCCTGGAGAGAGGAAGATACACATGTATCATGCGCCCCCACTCAAGAACTTGAACTCATGTGAAAGTTAGATTTGGAAGTTAGGGAACTCGAGCGTTCCTTTCACCCTGCTGAACCATCTCTCTTTGCTGGAAACTGGACCTTGACGTATAATTTGAAAAGCTTTCATATCTCTTCGTCTTGTCTTAGTCAATCTTCACTCCATAACGCAATCTTGTTCGAGTGGTTTTATTTCTTCTTCCTCGTTCTTTTCTTCAAAAACACCAGATAAAAACGTAGTCTTTTTCTTCGTCTTCAACTTGGGTGTATAAGACTCCATGTCTGTTTGTAGCGCATCCACCTTTTCTTCCATAGTTTGTGGTTTGCTTTGCTTAGGCTCATCATCTGACTTACCCATCTTGATCCCCTTGTTCTTCTAACGTCTTCTTGCTTTTCGAGTAACTCACCAAGTTGTTTATAGAGAGATCTAGTGAAGACCATAAACCACAAGAATCTTCCCTAAAATAAACGAACTTGCTCTGATACCAACTTGATACGTATTGATCTCTATACCTTGGTAACTATTACTATAAAGGCGGAATTCAGAATAATAATAGACGAGAAATTTAGAAAACGGAACACAAGTAGTAATTCAAAGAAAATATCTTCGTTTAGATTATGAACAAGAAAACGATTACAATTCTCTCTTTGTTACGCTCACAATCTCTCTAAACAGTGGATTAACCTTAAACTGTTTGCTAAGCTTGCTTAAGTATTTTTGTAAGCTTTCTCTAGGTTTTCTGTGCCTAGTATCTGTCGGTGCGTCAATAACAAGAAAACACTAACTAGATGTGTTTAGTTATGAGCTAAACATACCTATTTATAGGCTTGGTTTGGTTTTCCCAAACGTCTTAGGAATCTATTTCCTTTCGTAGGACTAGTTCCCTTTCTAGGTATATTACCTAAACTAAGAATACTGCTCAAAACAATACTCCTTCCTAAACTAGGAATTTATCCTAAACAAGGAATCCTTCCTAATGTAGCATTCTATCCTCAATTCGTCTTTAGAATCACTAGTTCCCATGGAAAGGAAGATACACATGTATCACCTTATCCAGATGGGGATCCATAAGAAGGGAGAATTATATATGGAACCTGTTAATCTTTTCTTTTGATCCATCTAAGAGGAGAATCCGAGACTTGAAATGATGCATAATCATCCTTTAATATATCTTAAATCTTCATCAAAATGCATTGCATTATAGCATTCATTCATACAACATACCATATTATTTCATTCATGCTACATATTCTACTGCATCTGATATTATGCATCCAAATTACCAAATGCATTTTCTTTTTCCTTTATTTAGTGGATTGATAGATACACTGTTTATCATTAACATAAATATGTTTTGTAGGTTCCTTATGGGTTTTTTAGAGTAATTGTTAATCTTTTTTTACCACCCTCTCCACTTTGGTTTAACATTGTTCGTCTTCTCTTTGATTCGTTTTCATGGTCTCTCTTCTGCTATTAGGTTCTCTCTTTAGTTTCCCCCATTGGCTATCTCTGTAGTCGTTCCCTGTTGTATGGGACTGTTATAGATCTCGCTCAAGGCTCTATCTTGGAATATTAGATTCAATTTTATCATAGTAGATTCCTTTCTCCCCGTCCCTTTCTCTATCTCCTTTCTAGTCTATTTGTTTTCTTTGATGCTTAAAGGCTCTATCTTGGAATATTATGTTAGGAAATACATAAACTTTTCTATTAAACATATTGATTTCAGATAATTCGAAATTACACACTAGAATTAAGGGAAATACATAACACAAATAAGGAAATTCTTAAAATTACTTAAAACATCGCATTAACATAGTAAAGAGAAAATCTCTTCTACACCTTCCCCTTGCTTTTCTGACACGCTTCATCTCTGTTTACTCCTCTTCATCGGATTATTCTACTTCTATCATTCCTCCATTTCACATATGTTGATAAATGGCATATTTCTCATGGGTGTATGCATAATCCATCCCAGGGGGATATTCTGAATAAAAATAGGAAGCTATCACGGGCACACCAATAACCAATCTAGCATAAATACCCTTGATCCTTTCCTTTCCTAGTCTGGCCTTTTCCTCGTCGCTTAAATTACACAATGCCAATCGTTGAGCCCGTGCGGGATACAAAAAGGTCTCTCGATGACAAACGAAGCACCGATAATATTGAACTCGGTGTAGTCGTCCTTCTCGACAACGTATTGCCCTAGTAGTAGAAATCGGAGAACCTACCAATAGGAATTCTATAATGATTGCAAGCCATCTTTCTACCTTTTTGTTTTATTTCTAATGATCTTCTTTTCTCTGTTCGTGTTCTATAATCTTTCTTCCATATTCTCTTTATAGGCTACCTTCACCTTTGAAATTCCATAGCATTTAACCTTTTTGAATCCCTTACGTTTGGTTTACATGTTTTCAGACGCCTCATTCCCTCGTTTTCTTCGCTCATGCAGAAACCTTTCGATTAGTGGCACTAGGAATTAATAGATTCATTGTAGCATAGACTAATCTATTTCTGCTATCCGTAGCGGTATAACACTGTGTGATGTCTCCTCTCCTCTCAGCATAATTCAAATTCAGTCAAACTAGGAAAATTCATTAAATTTTTCCGATGCTCTCTACTTTTGTGTCAATTCGTTGTCTGTGATTATGGTTGTATCGTGTCTAGTTTGATAAAACTTTGCAATGAAACTTAGCCAACTCGTACAATGAGTAATGTTATTATTGGAAAAATTCTCCTTTATCTCATCCTAATATTTTTGCTGTCGAATGTGGATTGGTCGAGGCTTAACCTTAAACATATTTTAAAACAAAGTTTAAGGTTTATTTTTTCGAGAATTCAAACTCACGGACTTAGTTAGATACTCTATATATCTTTTGTTTTTCTTTGAACTCTGCGTTGTTCATAATCTGTTTTCTACATATCCTCTCATGTTACTCTTATTTCCCATTGCTGTTTTCCTTTCTTCTGTTTTCCTACCCAGTCTCCCTCCCCTTCTCAATGGGGTAGTTATTGTTGAGGGGTGATTTTAGTTCTGGTCCTACCCGTCCTAGCTACACCAAGTGACCTTAGCTTTCTAGGAATAGTAAGAGAGAGAGATGCCTTTCCATTGTACCTTGTCCTTCCTTTATAGACTTTCCTCAAAGTCCCTCCTTTTATGACATCATGACACATGTCATAAACCCCCTTAATTACTTATAATGCCACTCCTTAATATAACCTCCTCCTTATTTGTTAATTCCTTCCTTGTCCTTCTTTCCCCATGGGTATTTTCTCATTTGGACTTGGGCTTAGTCCCAAAGTCCCCATATCTTATCTAGGCTTACCTCCTTCTTAGGGACACCCCAAGCCCGTTAAGGGGCATTATTTTGCATGTATCAACATTAGTCCCCTGACTATTGGGTCAATTATAAAATGATCCAATAGTCAAATCACTTTGCATCCTTGGTCGCCACGTGTCATTGGAAACGGGGCGGTTACTACATCATTTATGGTGATGTTTTCCTTATATAATAATATTGTGCTTTCAATCCGGTCATCAGTTTCAAGATTTTATTTCTATTTTCTTCTCTTCCCGTCGGATACCTTACTCAGATGGCTTACGCCCTTCACGGATACGTATTCACCTTGGCGCCAGTCCTTGCGCTGGTTTCGATGTTCAAGGAGCTAGAATTTACGCGCTTATCGCTGGTGAAGATCGAAATTGAGACGCTCCGTGAGCATAGACTGGCAAATAGGGACTCTATGCGCGCTCGATTCGCTGAGCGTTATGAAGCACATCAAGCTGCTCAAAAGGCTGAACCCTCTATACACGTAACATCCGCGGTCCAGCGCGCTTTAGACGATGCTGTCACAGCTCGGTATGACGCTAATTCGCTACTCATGGAGTCTTCGGTAAAGAAGGAAACTATAGAGCATGCCATCGTTGATTGTCGTCTACATACCTCCGGTCAAGCGACCCCGCGGCTTCCAGGGTACACTCTGTCTCTGTCGGCTATTTCTGCACTTGTAAGTTTGTCCAACCCTGAGCATGAACTCGCGCGCTTATTGGTGCTGAGAGAGGAGATAGATGTGCTATGGACTCTCAGACGGGTTCGTCAAGACAAGGCGCGTAGAGATCGTAACGAACATGAAGGTACTCTTGCAATCGCCCGTGGGGCAAAAGCTAAGGGAAATGTCATGCAAGACATTCATAGGTTGATAAGTGATGCCGATTGGGAGTTGTCTCAAGCCAACATTCAGTGTGATGAAGGGCGTCTCATGACGGAAATCGTGGACATGGACATTTCCCGTTGTCGCGCATTGATATCCGGCTAGGTTGTGTGCTATTTTGGGATGGCTTACCTTGTTTGTTGCTTTTGTTGTTTCTTTTTATGCATCTGCTTTGGGGTTCTACCTCTTTTGTATATTTTTTTTCGTTACTTTTGTTGCCAAACTTTTTCTTCCTAGTTGATTATTTCCTTGTCCCTCGTCTCATGGATATTGCCACACTGGTCTTGGGACTTAGTCCCCAAGTCCCCATTTCTAATATCGGGGTTTCCTTTTTCTTTTGGGGGTACCCTAGACCAGTTTAGGGAGCATCTTTTTTTGCATATTATCATTAATATGGGCTGACACGTATCATAACATGCGAGGGGAGACGTGAATGGTTATTGCATCTTAAACTGCGTCATCCCCCTTTATATATGGTTCTCATTTCTTAGTTTGGTCACTAGTTTTTCTTTTAACTTCAGCATCCTTTTTTGGTCGACATATCGCCTGTATGGCTAATTATCTTCACGAATACGTGTTGTCCTTGGCGTCTATTCCCGTGTTGGTCTCGGAAATGTTTAAACATTATGAGCTGAAGCGACTATTGCTCGTGAAGGCTGAAATCGAAGCACTTCGAAAGCAGAGAATGACGAATAGAAATACTATGCGTGCCAATTTCAGGGAGCGGCACGAGGCATACAAAGCTGCTCAGCAGGCTGTCTCGTTATGTCGCGTGTCATTGGAGACCCAGCGCACGCTGGACGAGGCTATTACTACTCGTGACGCGGCTGATCAATTATTCGTGGATTCCTAGATAATGATGGCTACTATAGATCGCGCCATTTCGATTGCTTAGTCTCTGGGTTTCTGGACAGGCA
Organism: Papaver armeniacum; assembly: GCA_023531295.1. Lineage (NCBI taxonomy): Eukaryota > Viridiplantae > Streptophyta > Magnoliopsida > Ranunculales > Papaveraceae > Papaver > Papaver armeniacum. The sequence goes on from JAJJWW010014752.1 coordinate 371,606, forward strand.
GTCACCACTTCTTGGGCACATTCTGACCTTAGCGGCCGCATCTTTGCTTGTATCTCATCCCTACCTCGAGGATGAGTTGGCGCGTTTGTTGGTTCTAACAGAGGAAGTGGGCCTGCTATGGACGCTTAGGTTGATTCGTCAGGATAAGGCGTCTAAAGAGTATGATGAGCATGATGATGCATATTTCACATATAATTGGTGTCAATTCCATGCTAGTATTTGTTGGGTTTCTTGCAAATTATAGTATATTACGTTTGTTTTCCCTTATTTGTGTTTCATTAGGAGAATTGTCCAAAAAGAAGTGAATTTGCACTTAATTGTGCAATAAAAAAAAGCTAGCTACAAGTGGAGAAGAAGCCAAAGACCAAGAGAAACTCGTTCAAACCTAGGAGTTCTTGCGCTCACATTGAAGACGAGGAAAAGACGAAGCCATGGCGAAATAACGGATTAATTCTGAGTCCGTATGAAGAAGTTATGAGCAAAACAAGAATTTGAAAGGCTAAAAGGGTAAAATGGTCATTTTACTGGAAAATATTGTTGGTAACCTACCAAGAGTTAAGGGATGGCCAGGTCCACCTCTTTCATGTGCGTCCAAGAAGTGGAAATGAAATTTGATGACGTTGTTAAAGTGGATTATATAGATTCAATAGGGTGATGTTATTCGGACCTCAACTTCCGTTAAGGGGAGGCAAAATACTTCCATTTGTTTTCATACGATCATAAGAAGTGCATGGAGAGCCGTGGGAAACGCAAGCTTAATTAATTCAAATACATGAAGAAACCTTTGTAATTTTTTTATCAATCAAGGTGGGACCCGCACATCATATGGGCATGTTTGGAGATCTATTACTATCTATAAAGGGAACTCCCCTTACTACAGTGGTTTTGAAGCTGCAATTTTTGTTTGACCATTTACCCCTAAATCTTACCTAAGTAATAAATGTCCTGAAAATAAAATGAGGGTTTATTGGTAATTTGGTTTATTTGCAAACAAAATTTACTGTTTAGAATTAGAGAGGACCCAGTACACTTGCCTTTGAATAGTCTATATGCACGTGCGTAGACACGTGCGGACTTCTAGTGTTAGTACAAAGAGAGCATGTGGGGGCAGTAAAAATATCAGAAGGATTTTCATCTTTTCGGGTGTATACAAGGCACTGATATGGGACCTTCCTTCACATTTCTCATTCGTTTGTCAGGAAACTGTCAAGAACATAAGAAGTGTCTCTTAAAAATGAAGATTCAGTGTAACAACGGGCCATCGAGCCAGATGCATATTCACTATTGGAAGAAGACACATCAATCTACACGTGCCCCGCTATATCTTTTCCCAATAAGAAAGCATGTACATCATATTAAGTTGCTCCATGTCACGTCGTAGCAGAATTATTTACTTTCCCCACAGAACTCGTCACTGACTTGGTACAGTTATCAGTTGCGGGGTTTCCGCGAAGAAGGGGACACAGGCGGTTAGGATTTTTTAATCCGTTCCCACTGCGGGTTTTGTGGAACCGTGGAAGGGTTTGGTCGGTTTGGAGGTTATAAATAGCATTGTAAAACTTCTTCCTTTACTTCTTCTTTTACCATTTCCTTGGAAGCGAGAAACAGAGAGAGCTCATGACTTTCGTTGCGAGCTTCTGTTTTTAGTTTCATTTTAATTCCTTCTTCTTTATTTATTTTTTAGTACTTTTTAATTATGAGTAGCTAAACTTTTAATTGATTAGGGATGATTTCAAAGTCCTGAACCACGAAGCATTATTTTCTTTAATCGCGTTTATTTCAAGTTTTATTTTATTGTTGATTATCTTTATTATTTTTAATGTCTAAGAATATTGAGGGGTTATTTAAAATGATCAATTAAATTAACCAATCAATATTTCTTCTACTAGTTTAGGGTTGTGTGATACGTGTAATTGTCACATCAACTCTTTACACAAGTAGTAAATCGCAAGAGCCGACGAGAGGGATTTTGTTAAGCAATTGTGTGTAAAGATAACACTAAGAAGCGGTGCCGAGCCTATGCGTCCCGATGCTAGGATCAACTTTGATTCACGAGTGTAAAGCATTCGACTAATTTAAACCTTGAGAGCTTATTCTTGGTGGGTTGGTTGGACAGAATCTGGTAGTCGAGCGCTTCCGTATCCAGTGGCAGTAGGAATTCGGGGGATATCAGAGCTTATTTCTATTCTACGGTTGGTAACAGTATAAGTTACACAAGAAATAAATTTGTATTTAATTAAGCTTCGGTTCAGTGACGGTGAATGATTCCTTAATCATCTTTCTTATTATTATTTATAGCAAAGTATTATTATTTTCTTTTATTAGTTACTTTGATTTGCAATCTAAAACCCCCCCTTCGGTTACTTTTAACAATTAGAAACTCCCTGCTCTTTGTGGGAACGAACTTCTTGCCATTATATTACCAGTTAATTGTGTGGAGAGAAGTAATTAATTTGTTATGTAAACGATGCGCACCAAATTTTGGCGCCGCTGCCGGGGAGCAGTCAGTAGCTTTTAGTTGTTTTTTTTTTTTAGTTTATTTATTTATTTTAGTAATTCTATTAATTTATTTATTCTATTATTTATTTATTTTTAGTTAGTTTATTTTATTTTAGTAAATTTATTATTAATACTTTTGTTTTTAGATTTTGCTTCTAGCTTTTATTTTATTTTTATTTATTTTTTATGTGTTCATAATAGATTAATAGTATTCATGACCCGTCTAGAACGGGGGGAAATTCTATAAACGATTTGTGTGCATAATTTTTATTTTTATTTTTATTTTTAGGCTTAGATTTTGTTAATTTGAATTCTTACAATTTTGTATCATCGTCATGTTTCCATTAGGAAATAACACGTACGGTGTACAAGATCATTCACATCACAATGGTGATCAATTTGATACTAGTCAATATGGTTTTCAATCTCAGTCTTATGATAATTACCAACCATATAAAGAATTTAATCAAAACCAATCATTTGGCCATGATCCATATTCTATGGAACCTTACGGCTACTCTCATGCATATCAACAAACTTATGACGGGTATGTGAGGGAGCAACCACAAGGATGGGAGGATGGTTATACTTTTGATCAGAAATTCTCTAATTTTGCAGAACGGATGTGTACCATGATGTGAGAATCACTTCGAAATCAGCAAACCTATGATTGGTAGGAATCACATCGAGAAATTCAAAGGAATTCAGAGAAATTATACGAACAAATTTCTCAACTCGGTAAAAATAGGGATGAGGAGGAAGTATGGCCTCAAAACCAAAACAATTCTGAAATTCCTATGGACGACAAAGAATATTTTGAACATGAGCAACCTTTGGAAATTCCATGTAACAGTGATGAAGTTGTTCCAGCTCCGGATCCTAATAAAGATCACTCGTCTATTCAAAAGGAGGAGCCTTGGAATGACCGAACCATTGTTATAAACGGTGTAACATACTCAAATGTATTTCAACGTTATAAAGATTATCCGGATTACAATGTTTTTAGGCCGGTTGATTTGCAAGAAGTATACCCAATTATTCCTTCGTCGGAGACTCATACGGAAGACCCTAGGATTTGCACCAATGAACTAGACTTTTTGGGGGAAGATTCCGATTCCGATGACGAGATTGTTGAAGAGATATAGCTTGATAAAGAAACCAAATTGATTGAATTCGAGGAAGACCCAGTTGAACTTTCCAAGGATTATAATGATGCTGAGATTTCGGTTGAAGCAGAAATTAAGAGTTCGATAGAGGACCACGACATACTTGAAGTTAATAATTCACTAGAGATAAAATATGAGGATTTCGAACAAGGTTTGTCCAATCCTTTATATAATTTAATATCTATTGATCCTATTCATCCAATTGAAGTATATTCTCAACGAGTTGTTAACCCGACTTTTAGGAAAATATCTCACTTAGGATTGGAGTTACGTGCTTCCATAGTTTTAACAAATTATTTTGCTTCTAAGTATCCACCACTTGATGTGTTTGATTCTAGCAGTGTGCAGGTTCACTAAGCTGAAGAACCTTTTGAAGTTCCCAAATTCTATGTTCTATATCCACTTCAGAGTGTAGAAAGGACTAAGTGTGGGGGAAACTTCAATAAAGTGATAACTTCTATATTTATTTCTTATGCTAATCATTGTGTGAATTTCTTACTTGAATTCCAGATTGTTTTATGGGAAGATTACCATATTTTCAGATTGTTGGTATATGGACGAAAACAAGAATGTTGGGCTGACGACGTCAAACCAAGCACTGCATGGGAGGTAACCCATTGGTTTGTATTTTCTATCCTTTTGTCTTTAATTTTCTTCTTTTTCATATCATATTAGGATTTCCCACCTTGATTTTACTTAGGACGAGTCAATTATATTGAGGACAATGTAAAGTTTAAGTGTGGGGGAGTGTTTGGATATTTTGCATATAGAGTTTTTAGCCTTTTTGAGTCGATTTTTCAAAATTTTACATAAAAAAAAAAACCTCCAACTTGTAGAGATTTTAGAGTCACTAGAATACTTCTAGGTATGTTTACATAGATATTTGTGACCGACATAACTGAACTTGGAAGTGTTAGGGAACTACGTTCGGATGTCTTACTTGTTAGAGTGTTAAATGATGGATTTAATCATGCCGGTGGCAAATGAGGAGCAGGGGGAAATGCATTATTAGACTTGCTGATCAATCATTAGTGGAGACTACCTATTTTCAAATCAACCGAGGCACCATACCAAAATAATCTTTGTAGATGACTAAAGAGATTTCTTTTGAGTGTGTGTCACCGTACGTTAATTCCGGGCAGAATGGTGAGCTACCCAACTTCACACCATTTTCAGCACTATTTTTGATCTCTTGAGTGCTAATTTTGTCAATCATGAGGGTGACGTCTATAGATGAAAACCACCTTCTTGTATTTTGATTTGCAGTTAGCACCATTCTCTCTCTCGCCAAGAACAGGTCCATAGAAACACATCATCATCAACAAGCGGAGCGACATCAAAATATACAAGGAAAATTGAGACGTTTAAGGTTTATAAGAAACAATACAAGGAAGAGCAAATTTCATATCCAAGTGAAGAAACATACAATGAGAAGATTTTATATACATGTTAAAGACTTACATATAATGAGCATAATTCTATATCCAAGTTGAAGACTTATTTACAAGAGCAAAGAAAATCAAAAGATGAGAGTTATTGAAGTTTATAATACGAAGACAATACAAGTTGTGAAGATTCAAGTGGTAAAATCATTCTTTCATGGCCATGATATTTTTAGTCATTAATATTATAGTTGCAATCCTTGTATATAAAAAAATACAACAAAAAAAAAAAAAAAAAGAGAGAGAAAAAGAAAAGAAAAGAAAATACAAAAATACAAAAAGATTTGCATTTAGGTTGTTATTTCTTCAATAAGGCCGTGAGAAAAGAAAAATATATAAAGAAGTTTCAAGCAACAAGGAAATTTAAGAGAAAGAGTTACAAATTATCAGAGTTCTACGAAATTCAAGAGTTTATCATCAACAGTTAAAGCCAAAGACGAAGACCAAGAAGATGAAGAAGACGAGCCCGAGACGTTTCTATTGGATGCTGTGAGAGTGGTGCTATCATTACTGCCGATCGGATGTGAAGGTGGTAAGTACTCTCATCCTTGCTATAGTGGTTGATTTCCTTTCTTAGAGATCATCATAAAAAGTCTTTTATTTCCCACGATTTTTTGGGTCTCCAGAAATAATTCGGAAGGTTTCCTTCCCACCATTCAACGTGTGTAGGATTTCTCTTTTCATTCCTACCTGCACACATGTGAGGCCCATAAAAAAAGCCGTCTTATTGAGTGTAATTACCATAAAATCCTTTTAAGTGAGGCAGAAGTCGAGGCGAAATGCTTATTGGTCGCTCTCAAACACGCGTTCTCTCATTATGGTGTGATTATTTCTCACTCAACATTTAAGAATGAGAATATGTTCTTTGGTATTTCTAACTTCTTATTACTAGCATGTAGAAACTTTATGTCCTCATAGCTCCTTGAATGCTTGGGACGCTGGAACGCTTTGAAGTTGGAGGAGGTTTTGTGGGTATACCTCTCGTAAGCCCTCACGAGACTTTTATTTTAAGTGCAACCGGGTGCTCAAGGACCACCAAAAGCCAAGTGTGGGGGAATTTGATAAGTGCATATTTCACATATAATTGGTGTCAATTCCATGCTAGTATTTGTTGGGTTTCTTGCAAATTATAGTATATTACGTTTGTTTTCCCTTATTTGTGCTTCATTAGGAGAATTGTCCAAAAAGAAGTGAATTTGCACTTAATTGTGCAATAAAAGAAGCTAGCTACAAGTGGAGAAGAAGCCAAAGACCAAGAGAAACTCGTTCAAACCTAGGAGTTCTTGCGCTCACATTGAAGAGGAGGAAAATACGAAGCCAATGGCGAAAGAACGGAGTCATTCTGAGTCCGTATGAAGAAGTTATGAGCAAAACAAGAATTTGAAAGGCTAAAAGGGTAAAATGATCATTTTACGGGAAAATATTGTTGGTAACCTACCAAGAGTTAAGGGATGGCCAGGTCCACCTCTTTCATGTGCGTCCAAGAAGTGGAAATGAAATTTGATGACGTTGTTAAAGTGGATTATATAGATTCAATAGGGTGATGCTATTCGGACCTCAACTTCCGTTAAGGGGAGGTAAGATACTTCCATTTGTTTTCACACGATCATTAGAAGTGCATGGAGTGACGTGGGCAACGCAAGCTTAATTAATTCAAATACATGAAGAAACCTTTGTAATTTTTTTATCAATCAAGGTGGGACCCGCACATCATATGGGCATGTTCGGAGATGTTAGTACAAAGAGAGCATGTGGGGGCAGTAAAAATATCAGAAGGCTTTTAATATTTTTGGGTGTATAAAAGGAACTGATATGGGACCTTCCGTCACATTTCTCATTCGTTTGTCAGGAACAGAAGAAGTGTCTCTTAAAAATGAAGATTCAGTGTAACAACGGGCCACCGATCCAGATGCATATTCACTATTGGAAGAAGACACATAAATCTACACGGGTCCCGCTATATCTTTGCCCAATAAGAAAGCATGTACATCTTATTAAGTTGTTCCATGTCACGTCGTAGCAGAAGTATTTACTTTCCCCCACAGAACTCGTCACTGACTTGGTACAGTTATCATTTCGGGGTTTACGCGAAGAAGGGGACACAGGCGGTTAGGATTTTTTAATCCGTTCCCACTGCGGGTTTTGTGTAACCGTGGAAGGGTTTGGTCGGTTTGGAGGCTATAAATAGCATTGTAAAAATTCTTCCTTTACTTCGTCTTTTGCCATTTCCTTGGCAGCGAGAAACAGAGAGAGCTCATGACTTTTGTTGCGAGCTTCTGTTTTTAGTTTCATTTTAATTCCTTCTTCTTTATTTATTTGTTAGTACTTTTTAATTATGAGTAGCTAAAGTTTTAATTGATTAGGGATGATTTCAAAGTCCTGAACCATGAAGCATTATTTTCTTTAATCGCGTTTATTTCAAGTTTTATTTTATTGTTGATTATCTTTATTATTTTTAATGTCTAAGAATATTGAGGGGTTATTTAAAATGATCAATTAAATTAACCAATCAATATTTCTTCTACTAGTTTAGGGTTGTGTGATACGTATAATTGTCACATCAACTCTTTACACAAGTAGTAAATCGCAAGAGCTGACAGAGGGATTTTGTTAAGCAATTATGTGTAAAGATAACACTAGTAAGCAGGCCGAGCCTTTGCGTGTGATGCTAACATCAACCTGATTCACAGAGTGTAAAGCATTCGACTAATTCACACCTTGAGATCTTATTCTTGGTGGGTTGTTTGGATAGAATCGGTAGTCGAGCGCTTAGTATCCGGTGGCAGTAGGAATCAGGGATATCAGAGCTTATTGTTATTCTACGGTCGGTAACAGTATAAGTTAAACAAGAAATAAATTTGTATTTAATTAAGCTTCGGTTCAGTGGCGGCGAATAATTCCTTCATCATCTTTGTTATTATTATTTATAGCAAAGTATTATTATTTTATTTTATTAGTTACTTTGATTTGAAATATAAAAAACCCCTTTTGGTTACTTTTAACAACTAGAAACTCCCTGCTCTTCGTGGGAAAGAACTCCTTGCCATTATATTACCAGTTCATTGTGTGGAAAGAAGTAATTAATTTGTTGTGTAAACGACGCGCACCACATGAGGACACTCTTTCGCTTGCTCGTGCGGCCGAAGCCAAGGGTAAGTTTATTCAAGATATCCATAAATTGGTGAATAAGGCTGATCAGGACCTTCGTTTAGCCACCGCGCAATGTGATGATGGGCGTTTGATGGTGGAGGCTTTGGATGCGAATATTGCTCATTGTTGGGCATTGTTGGCTGATTAGATTGCGTGTCCTTCTGTGAGGATTGTCTTTTTCTTTGTTTTAATGTCCTGTTCATGACTCCGTTGTTGCTCTTCTTATGCATCTGTTCTGAACAAAGTGTGAATAAAGTTTTGCTTTAAGTTGGAATATTATTCTTCTCTCTATTTTTTTTGTTACTTTGTCACCATCTATGATGGGTTAGTGGTAGTGCCAGTCTTCCCCATTCCCCCCCCTTTTTTTAGGGGTGCAGTGTGTTGGGTAAACGGTGTTAGACCGCTCCGGCCCCCCCCCCCCCCCCTTTTTTTGAAAGAAGCGGTGGGGTGGGATGGGATGGCGTTGGTAAAACGCGCCTATTCCCCCTTTCTGTTTTATTAGGAGGAAGCGGTGGGGTGGGCGGGCGTTAGTAAAACGCGCCTACTCCCCCTTTCTTTTCATCGGAAGTGGTGGGTAAGCGGTCGTTGCTAGAACGTGCCTATTCCACCTTTCTGTTTTATCAGGAGGAAGCGGTGGGGTGGGAGGGTGTTAGTAAAACGCGCTTACTCCCCCTTTCTTTTCATCGGAAGTGGTGAGTAAGCCGTTGTTGTTAGAACGCGCCTACTCCCATTTTCTTTTTTATCAGAAGGAAACGGTAGGGTGGGCGGGCGTTTGTAAAACGCGCTTACTCTCCCTTTCTTTTTTATCGGAAGGAAGCGGTGGGGTGGGCGGTTGTTGTTAAAACGTGCCTACTCCCATTTTCTTTCTTTTTTTTCGGAAGGAAGCGGTGGGGTGGGCGGGCGTTAGTAAAACGCGCCTACTCCCCCTTTCTTTTTTATCAGAAGGAAGGGGTGGGGTTGGCGGGCGTTAGTAAGATGCGCATACTCCCCCTTTCTTTTCATCAGAAGTGGTGGGTAGGCAGTCGTTGTTAGGACGCGCCTACCCACTTTGTCATTCCCATGGTCTTTTGTAGGTTTGTCAGCCGATTGGGTGCCCTTGGCATTCCCATAGTCTTTTGTAGATTTGTCATCCGATTGGGCGCCTTTGGCATTCCCATGGCCTTTTGTAGATTCGTCGGCCGACCGGGCGCCTTTGGCATTCCCATGGGCTTTTGTGGATTTGTCAGCCGACCGGGCACCTTTGGCATTCTCGTAGCCTTTTGTAAATTTGTCAGCCGATTAGGTTCCTTTGGCATTCCCATGACCTTTTGTAGATTTGTCAGCCAACCGAGCGCCTTTGGCATTCCCGTAACTTTCGTAAATTTGTCATCCGATTGAGCGCCTTTGGCATTTCCATGGCCTTTTGTAGATTTGTCAGCCGACCGGGCGCCTTTGGCATTTTCGTAGCCTTTTGTAAATTTGTCAGCCGATTGGGCGCCTTTGGCATTCCCATGGCCTTTTGTAGATTCCTCGGCCGACCGGGCGCCTTTGGCGTTCCCGTAGCCTTTTGTAAATTTGTCAGCCGGTTCGGCTCCTTTGGCATTCCCATGGCCTTTTGTAGATTTTTCAGCCGACCGGGTTCCTTTGGCCTTCCCTTAGCCTCTTGTAAAATTGTCAGCCGATTGGGTTCCTTTGGCATTCCCATGGCGTTTTGTAGATTTTTCAGCCAACCGGGCGCCTTTGGCATTCCCGTATCCTTTTGTAAATTTGTCAGCCGATTGGGCGCCTTTGGCATTCCCATGGCCTTTTGTAGATTTGTTAGCCGACCGGGCGCCTTTGGCATTCCAGTAGCTTTTTGTAAATTTGTCAGCCGATTGGGCGCCTTTGGCATTCCCATGGCCTTTTGTGGATTTGTCAGCCGACCGGGCGCCTTTGGCGTTCCCGTAGCCTTTTGTAAATTTTTCATCCGGTTGGGTGCCTTTGGAATTCCTATGGCCTTTTGTAGATTTTCACACCGTTGTTGATAACTTACTCTTTATTATTCAGGGCAGGCGCTTCTACATTGAGTGATTTATGCATAGAACTTTTTCAACCATTTGCCATTGATGGGTGTCTTGACCTTGGTTCCATTCATTCGCCTAAGCTTATAGTATCCGCTGTCCGCCACTTTTCTTATCTTGAATGGGCCTTCCCAATTTGCAGCAATTTTACCAGCGCTGGCATTCCTTTGTACATGCGGGGCGATTTTAGGACCAAGTCATCTATCTTGAAAGCTCTTTCTTTCACGCTTTGGTTATAGTAATTAGTTGTGCGCTTCCTGTAAGCTTCTGCGAATCGTTCCGCTCGTTCTCTTCTTTCTTCTATCGTATCTAAGTGGGCGAAACATCTTATTTCATCTGGTGTGGTGTGGATATCCATAGCCACTCTCACAGACGGAACCGCTATTTCCGATGGAAGTATCGCATCTTCTCCATAGACTAGTGAATAGGGTGATGCTCCTGTGAAGCTGCGCTTCGAGATCTTGTATGCCCATAACGCGAGTGGCAATTGTTCGTGCCATTCTATGTGATTATCGTGCACCGTTCTTCTCAGAACTCGGATGAGTGTTTTATTCGTTGCTACGCTTGCCCGTTCCCACAGGGATAGTAGGGGTTGATGTGTGCAGTCTTGTGTTGTATTGGCGGAGCAGATCAATTACGTCCTTGTTGATGAACGACTTGGCATTATCTGCCCTAATTATCATAGGCGCGCCGAACCTGTAGAAGATGTGCTCTTTGATGAATGCAGCCACAGTTGCTCCGACATAATCTTTGAGGGGTATTTCCTCGACCCACTTTGATGCATACTCAGTAGTTGTTATTATGTATTTGTGGCGCTTTGAAGACATCGGGTTTATCGGTCCTATAAGGTCCAATCCCCGTACTATGGAATGGCCATGGTGTCACTATCTTTGTGTAATTGAGTGTGCGGCACCCGAATTAGGGTCCGTGAATCGGGCGGCTTAAGCATTTCGGAAGTGCTCATGATATCACTCTTCATGGTTAGCCAATAGAATCCACCTTTGTCGAGTTGTAGGAACAACTTTCGCATTCCACGGTGCTCAGCGTCGTGTGATCGAGTCATTACTTCCATCGCTTCTTAGTCAGACAAGCACCGTATCACGGCATTACTGTAGCTTCTGCGATAAAGGACGCCGTCGTGCATGAAGAAACGCACTCCCTTCTTTTGGATCTTTAAGGCCGCCTGTCTTTCGTTGGGTAGCTTACCATGTTGGATGAAATCTATGTAAGGTTGTATCCAATCCACTCCCTCAACTGTACAGACTTTCGGGTTGTGGTGGATCCTGGCAGTCAGCACAACCGTCTTGGAGGGCTGCTGCTTGCGCCGACATGCTTGGCCAGTATATTCCCAATCTCTGAAGTTTTCTGTAAAAATGAACGGCGCCGGTTTTCCCGCATGTGTCCGCATGCAACTCTTGGAGTATTTTTTCTGCTTCCCTTTTATTTACACACCTTGAGAGGGATCCTCCGGCGGCTCGATAATACAAGGCTCCTTGGATCATCACAAATTGCTTCAAGGACTGGGTGGGCATTATCCGGTCCTCATCCATCCGAGTTAGGTATTCGATGTATACTCGCCTCCAATGATCCGCTTCTTCCAAGGCTAGGTCTTATTTCCAAGTGTTGGGCCACTCTTTTCTCCTCACCATGACCGTTCCTTCCTCTTCACCATTTAGTTACATCTTGCTCACTAGAGTTGCTAAAGCGTATGCATGTCGGTTTCCGCTTCTTCCCGTATGATCTAATGTTGACCTCGTCTGGTTCATCGGGCTTTGAGCCTCTTCTCGATAGGGCGCTAGGTGTGGTTCTTTGACGTGGAAGTCGTCGTTTACTTGGTTCGTCACTAGATTTGAGTCACCTTTTACTTCTACGCTCCCTAAATTGAGCTCCTTTGCCATCCTAAGCCCTAGAATTAGCGTTTCATATTCGGCAACATTATTACTGCATGGGAAATCCAATTTGAACGAATACGAGAGTAAGTCGCCTCGTGGGGCTTCGAACACCACTCCTGCTCCTCCAACGGTGCCATATGACGATCCGTCGAAGAACATGGTCCAAGGATTGTCAACATCTATGGCCGCTACCTCCCCAGGTATGTATTCGTGTACCTCATCATATCCTTATCCTGGGAACATAGCTATTAGGTCAGCTATTGCCTGTCCCCTTACCCCGTTTGGTCACTTGTATCTGATCTCAAATTCTGACAACTGTAGCAACTATCGAGCAGTTCTTCCTGTTAGGACGGGTTTAGACGCCAGGTATGTTATGGGATTCGCTGCTGCCACCACAAAATTCTCGTACGTCAGGAGATAAGGGCGTAGCTTCTGTGTCGCGTATATGAAGGCCATGCATTCTTGCTCTACGCGCGGATACCTCAATTACGCGTCTCGCATGACTCGACCAACGTAATAGATGCGTGACAGTTCATTTCCTCCCATGTCTTGTGCGAGAACCGCGCCTATCGTCGAGTTGGTAAATGATGTATAGAGATAGAAGGGGACTCCTCTTATCGGTGGCCTGAGAACCTTAGGGCTAATGAGGCATTGCTTCAGTTTCTCGAAAGCGGCGCACTGCGCTTCTCCCCACATGAAGGCTATGTCTTTCTTGAGTAGAGGAAGAAACGTCGTCATCAATTGTGCTAAACCAGGTACGAAACGCCGTATGTATGATATCCGTCCTATGAAAGCTTGTAGTTCTTTTGCGTTCGCCGGTGGTGCCATGGTTGTGATCGCCTCGACTTTGCTTGGATCTACCTGGATCCCTTCATTTGTTACCACAAGCCTAGGAACTTTCCTGATATTACCCCGAAGGTGCACTTGAGGGGATTCATTTTGAGCTTAAACTTTCTGCATATCTCAAAGGATGTTTTCAAGTGAGAGGTATGATCCTCGGCCTCTTGTGTCTTGACCACAATGTCGTCAACGTATACTTCTACCGTTTGGTGAAGCATGGAATATGGAAGTCATAACGTGTTGGTATGTGGCGCCAGCGTTTTTTAAACCGAAAGACATCACTACATAGTAGAAATTTTCATATGGAGTTTGGAAAGCGGTCTTCTTTGCGTCCTACGGATCCATCTTTATTTGGTTGTATCCGCTGAAGCCATCCATAAAGGAGAATCAGTTCTTGTCTCCTGTCGCGTCTAGCGTCATATCGATATTAGGCAGCGGGAAATCGTCCTTTGGGCATGCTCGATTTAGGTCTCTATAGTCCACGCAGCACCTGATCTTACCATTCTTTTTTACCACGAGCACGATGTTAGCTATCCACGTCGGGTGCTGGATAGGCTTGATGAACTTGTCCTTAAGCAACCGTTTTACTTCTTCCTTTATTGCAAGAGTTGTTGCCCTAGGGAACTCCCTGCTCATTTGCTTTACCGGCTTGAACTCGGGAGAAACTCCAAGATTGTGTGCCACCAGATTGCTGTCTAGACCCGGCATCTCGTCATAATCGAAGGCGAAGACATCCTTGTAATCTTTAAGTAGCGCGATCAACGCCTCTCTCTCTTCTTCATCTAAGTTTTTGCTTATCATGATGGGGCGCTTGTCCTCTTGAGTTCATATGTTTATTTCCTCCATACCATCCATAGTGTGGTCTTCAGGTGCTAGTTCTTCTGCAGCTCTAGGGGTAGCGTCTATGAGTTGATCTCGTAGGTCCTCGTCATCAATTGTGTTGTAAGTTAGCTCGACTAATCTATGCATGGGGTCCTCAGAGGGAGTCTCCACTTTTCCTATCGACTCGTTAGCGGAGTCCTGTACTTCTGCGGGTACTCCCTCAACTAATTGTTATAAGAGGTACATGTTCCCCCCGTCCGGCTTAGAGAAACGCTGGAATCTGGGTTGCTCTTCTTGCTTCATTTTCCTCTCAGTAGGGAATGCCATCCTGGATGGGCTAAACATGGACTTGGTCGGCTCTGCCTTTCCTTCCTCTCCCAATTTGGGGAGAGGGGTAAGTTGCACTTCAGGTATTTCTTTCATCTCCTTTGGTTCATCGTAGAAGATTGCGTCTGCCATGTACGCTTCCTATGGTTCGAAAGGGTTGTGCGTGGCGGGGATCTAATATTTGGTAGGCCTCTAAAGGTGTATAAATTTATGACCTACATGTTATAATCCGCAAGTGCACGGCGTCTATCGGAGACGCGGCAAGTACGGGTCGATCCCACAAGGACGAGGGGTGCTCTGATATGATCTAAGGCTTTCTTCGACTGAGTTCTAAAAGTGACAGTGACGACAGAGATGGTAACATAGATGTTTTGCCGATACGGCTGAATAGTGAAATGTAAAGATCCTAAGCTAAGGCAAACAAGTGATAGAATGGTGGTACTAGGGTCTTTGAATCCACCTTCACCTACACTATGTTCTCGACTCACAATATTATTCTTGTCTTTATGACAAATGGAGGAGAGGTGTCAACTCTGCTCTATGTCTAAGATGTTTCTCCATTTGCTAGATTAATCACAACTAATGTATCTTTCCCAAGTATTACCCGTCCGATTAAAGTACAAGTAATCGAGGATTGAATTAATGTACTTAGGTTTGAGTTGCAACATAATCACCACGGGGTTATTCTAACTACGGTGCATCCATGGCGTTGGCATGCCTTTGTGAGAGCAAAGCAATGACATGCTTAGATTAAAATCTATACGAGGAAATATTTAAGCATTCAAGAACAATACATGATTATGAAAAAACACGGTTGCAAGTTAGGGTTTCATCTCAAACCCTAGCAACTAAATTAAAACAGTAAATTAAATCTATTGATCGCCACGGCTAATCCAGCGTAACTAAAAACATGCTCTTCACTCTCTATTTATACATGCACACCCGAAACCCTAATTTATTTTCAAACGTAAATTAAATATAAAACAAGTCAAAAGAACTCAAACCCATGCTCGAATTGTTTCTCTCCACTTGTCAATTTGCCTCGAAAACACCATGCATGGGTTGCTCGAGAAAACCCTAACCCTAATTAGCTCGACCTAGCTTCTAAAGTGAGAAGAAGCTATGTGAGAGGTAATTGAGAGATAGGGTGGCAGAGCAGGTGGTGATAGCTTTGTCAGGGGAGTTGTTGGTGAGGTGGTGATGGCGAAGGTGGTTGTGGGCTATGGCAGGAGACGGTCGGGGAGAGGGAGTTGCAGAGGTAGGGGGAGAAGAAAGAGAGAGATGGAGAGAAATGGGTTGGTTCGATTAGGGTATAGGGTGTGGGTCTCTTTCTTTGTGAAGCGGGCGCATCGAGTGGAAGATGAGAACGCTGCACCGAGCGTTGGATCTAGTGGAGAAATCTCAACGGCTGAGAAAGGTAAGCGGTATTGGAGTGATTCGATGTTGAGCTCAAACAAACAAACTTCGATGCGCATGAGGGAGCGACCGTAGGATGTAACTAGATGCGATCTCAACGGCTCGGGATAATCGGGCTCGGATCGGGTCTAGCTCAAGCCCATTTCTTGTAGATGAGTCGCTACTTGTTGGGTTGCAATCATTGCGCATTGTGCGGCTTTGGCTCTCTGCTCCATAGATACTTGCCTCCGATTCTTCGCTCTTTTGGCTCCTTAGTTTCTCCGGACTTTATTTAGTACCTAAAAATACAAAATTAATTAATACAAATATTTATTCTTGAAAACAAAGAAAATACGAGAATGCTGGGATAATATCGATTCTTGAGCACAAAAGATGAGTAAAATGCCAATAAATAGATGTATAAATATGCAATATTTGGCACTCATCAAATACCCCCAAACCTGAATTTTACTTGTCCTCAAGTGAAACAGAAATGAAGAAATCCTAACTATACCCCCGTCGCAGTCTCTCGAATGCATTTAGCGTATGCACTAAGCCTTTAAACCCCTAGGTGTCCCTAGTGGACGAGTTGTAGTCTCGTGAGGGTTTACAAGAGGTGTACCCACAAAACCTTCTCCAACTTCGAGTGTAAAAGAGTCTCAAGCCTCCAAGAAGCTATGAGGACATAGAGTTTCGCATGCTAGTAATGAAGTTAGAACTATCGAAGAACGCATTCTCATCCTTAAGTCTTTGAGCGAGAAGTAACCATACCATATGAAAGAATTCGGATTCGATTGTGATCATAAGCCTCGACTTCTCGCCTCACCATTAGGGTTTTATGATAATTGCACTCAAAAAGATCGCTTTTTTAGTCTCTCATGTGTGTGCGGCGGGGAATAAAGAGAGAAATCCCGCACACGTTGTAGGTAAGAAGGATAACCTTCCGAAATAAAATCTGGAGACTCCACAGAAGTGTGGACAAAAAGAAACTTTTTCTGATGATCTCTAAGAAAGGAAATCAACCATTAGCAAGGGTGGGAGTACTCACTCACTTCTCACCCGATCGGCAACTAACATCACTCTCTCATAAGAAACCATAGAAACGTCTTCAATCTTCGGTCTTCGGTCTTCAATTGTTGATGACGAACTTCTAAACTTCACAAAACTTGACAATTTTTGACTTTTCTACTCAGATTCCTTGTTGTTTGGATTTTTCTTTTTAAATTCTTCTTTACCATGGTGGTAGCAAAAATAAACGTCTTCAATCCCAGCAGCCACACCATTTTTTTTTTTTTTTTTTTTTTTTTTGACAATAAGTGAAAATAAAAATACAAATACAAATAATAAAACAACTAACTCCATGGACAAAGGACTTTATCACTCAATTTTTCCACAACTTGTATTGTCTTGATTTTATAAATTTTATTAATTCTCATCCTATTTTCTTTTCTTTTTCTTTGTTGCACATAAACCTTGGACTATATCAATTTTTCTTTCAATATTTCGATTCTCGCTCCGCTTGCTGACGATGATGTGTTTCTATGGGTCTTGAGAGAGAGAATGATGCTAACTGCAAATCGGTATTTAGAAGGAGTTTTCATCTTTAGACGTCACCCTCATGATTGACAAAAACTAGCACTCAAGAGATCAAAAGTAGTCTTTGAAAATGGTGCGAAGTTGGGTAGCTCACCATTCCTACCGGAATTTACGTATACGGTGACACACACTCTAATGACTTTTCTAGAAAGTTGCAAAAATTGAAGGTTGGTGCCTCACTTGATGTAAATTGGGTAGTCTCCACTATGGGTGATCACAATTCTACCACCGAATATCTAAACAAGACACCTAATTCGCCTCCCAGGTATGGTTAAATCCAACTTTAACGCTCTAATCAACTAAGGAACCCGATTGCGTTCCGGTACTTCCAAGTTCTCGTTATTTCGGTCGAAACTCTATGTCCTCATAGCTTCTTGGAGGCTTGAGACTCTTTTACACTCGAAGTTGGAGAAGGTTTTGTGGGTACACCTCTTGTAAACCCTCACGAGACTACAACTCGTCCACTAGGGACACCTAGGGGTTTAAAGGCTTAGTGCATACGCTAAATGCATTCGAGAGACTGCTGACAGGGGGTATAGTTAGGATTTCTTATTTTTTGTTTCACTTGAGGACAAGTAAAATTCGAGGTTTGGGGGTATTTGATGAGTGCCAAATAGTGCATATTTATACACCTTTTTATTGGCATTTTACTCATCTTTTGTGCTCAAGAATCAGATATTATCCCATATTCTGTGTTTTCTTTGTTTTCAAGAATAAATATTTGTATTAATTAATTTTGTGTTTTTAGGTAATAAATAAAGCACGGAGAATCTGAGGAGCCAAAAGAGCGAAGAATTGGAGTCGAGCATCTATGGAGCAGAAAGCTAAAGCCCGCGCGCGAATCAGTTGCAACCCAACAAGGAAGACATGGGCTAAAGCTACCCGCGACCCGGATCCGAGTCCGTACACTCCAAGCCGTCGAGATTTCGATCTTCTACATCCAACGGTCGCTGCCCTCACTATACATCATCTCTTGATGCTCCGTGCAACACCAGATCGCTCCAAAAACCGGCTACCTCTCTCAGCCGTCAGATCTCCATCAGCTCCATCCAACGCTCGCTAGGCCAGTCCCATCAATTCTTGATGTCTCCGCCCCACAACAAAACGACCCATACCCTATACCCCCACGACCGAACCCTAATCTCTCCTCATTTCTCTTCTCCCTTCTCTTTCTTCCTGTTGCGAGAGCTCTGCAACAACCCTCTCGCAACAAACCTCCGACACCACCATCCCCTTCCTCACGACAGAGCCGCACCATCACCACCAGGCTCCTCATCTGTCACCATCACCTCCATTTGCATAGCCGTCCCTAGTATTAATTATCTATTACATAGCTTCTCAATCCCTAGAAGCTAAATGATAGATAATTGAAACTAGGGTTTTCCACCAACACCACAAGCATGGCGTTCTCAGAGGCGAAGTGACAAGAGGGAAAGGCGATTCGGGGTATGGGTTTCAATTAATTTCTATTTTATAGAATTAGGGTTAGGTATTTTGGGGTGAAGCAATTGTATGTATAAATAGAAGTGTTAGATGTTCATAGAAGACACGCCTGGGTTAGCCAGTGTGTCATTTAGGTTTAATTTCTGTTCTTTGTTACTTTAATTTGATGTTTTAATTTTGTTGTTAGGGTTTCACTGAAACCCTAATTCCCAATTATGTTTTGAACTGTGTTGAATGTTCTTGAGAGATTATTGTTTTAGATAGCTTTAAATTTTATCACCTCAACTCTTTTCTCTCACAGTGCATACCAAAGCCATGGATGCACTGTAGTTAGGTTAAGACTGAGTTGAGAGTGATTCGACTCTTGCTTTTAATGTTAATACTAATTCCCCGACTAGTTGTGCTAAATTAGACAACTAGTACTTAGGTTAGTGCCTTAGTTGCTATTTAAGTTATCACTTGGAGAAACTCTTAGATAAGTGATAGAAGTGACAAGCTTCACTTGTCTGGCATAAGAACAAGAACTCAAACTAGTTGAGTACATAATAGGAATTCAGAGGTGGAATTGATAACCTTAGCAACCCCTTTCTCTGTTTTATACCTTAGTTTAGGTTCACAACTAAAAATCAGCCGTTTCGGCAACAAAAATATATGCTGTCACATTGTCACTTGAAATTCAGTAGTTAGCAAGCCTTAGATCACATAAGGGCACCACAAGTCTCTGTGGTTCG
Source organism: Papaver armeniacum (assembly GCA_023531295.1). NCBI lineage: Eukaryota > Viridiplantae > Streptophyta > Magnoliopsida > Ranunculales > Papaveraceae > Papaver > Papaver armeniacum. The sequence goes on from JAJJWW010014752.1 coordinate 390,948, forward strand.
ACCCGTACGTGCCCAGTGCTACATCACGACACCGTGCACTTGCGGTATCACCGTAGGCCTTCATTATATACATCATTACGGGCCTACCAAGTTTTTGGAGATCAAAAGTAGTGCTGAAAATGGTGCGAAGTTGGGTAGCTCACCATTCCTACCCGGAATTTACGTACGGTGACACACACTCTAACAGCTTTTCTAGAAAGTTGCAAAAAATTGAAGGTTGGTGCCTCACTTGATGTAAATTGGGTAGTCTCCACTATGGGTGATCACAATTCTACTACCGAATATCTAAACAAAGACCTAATTCGCCCTCCGGTATGGTTAAATCCAACTTTAACGCTCTAATCAACTAAGGAACCCGATGCGTTTTAGGTACTTCCAAGTTCTGTTATTTCGGTCAGAATCTCTATGTAAACATAGCTAGAAGCATGCTAGTGACTCTAAAATCTCTAAAAGTTGGAGGTTTTTTATTTGCAAAAAGTTTTTGAAATTTTTGAATTTTTTGAATTTTTTTTTTTTTTTTTTTTTTTTTTTTTTTGAAAATAAAAGGTAAAATAAAAGACTAAAAACTCTAAATGCAAATGCACCCCCAACCTAAATCAAACATTGTCCTCAATGTGTCTACATATAGAAAAAATTTAAACAAGTCACATACCGAGAGAACTATGCGATAAGATAAAAAGGGAAGAGATTCTGGATGTCGGCGGGAGCAAGGTTGAGCTTCATTCGTCAAGGCAAAATCCAACATTCTCAGTGGTGATTATATCGGATTAGCACAAAAAAATGCACAAGAAGACTCAACCGATTCAAGAAAGAAAAAAAAAATTAACAAGTCCTACAAAAATTTACTAACAGTCTAAAGAGTTGAGGGTCAACCCAATAGAAAATATGTACAAACATTAACAAATGTAACATGAAAATGGACTTTGGTTTATGTGGGAATTTGGTTTATTGGGCTTTTGGTTTGTTTGGGATTTGGTTTTGTTGGGAAAGTTTGGTTTATTTGGGAGAGTTTGGTTTATTTGGGAGGCCCAGGTTGTTGCAAAGTCTAGGTTTTGTGGGCTCAATTGGCTGCACAGCCCAGCTAATAGGGTTAGCCTAAGCAGCCCAGATGGTGTGACTTAGTGAAACTGGTTCTTGGTGATCTGGCCCGACTTGGTTGCAATGCACCAGATTAATTTTGAAAAATGTATAGCTCGGTAGTTGGGCTTGAGTTATTAAGCTTAGTTTGTTGCAGCCCGGGGTTGGATTGTGAGCAGACCCGACTTGTGCACGGCCCGAGGAAGTTGATTGAGTTGGGCTGAGTTAACGTGCAAGTATGAGGTCGAGCCCACTGCTCGGATGATGCGGGCTTAGTTGTTTAAAGGTTTGTTTCAGTTGATTGAGTTGGTGAGCAGCTCAATTGCACAACCCAATATTTGGGCTTCGAGGTTGAGTTCGAGTTTTGTGAAAATGCACACTCAATTTGAGATGCTTGTGATTTGCATACTTCACACTCATTCACAGGGTTATACAATGTTCAACAAATCACAGTAGATATCAAAACTCATTCATAGGCTAATTCACACAAGTGCAGGCTTCAAGGTGTGTAACATGCAATCAGGGTTAACAGGCTAGCTCACAAGTTTATGCTCAGTTGATAATGCAGATATGCAGATGTACAAGGTTGCAATCTTAATTGGCTCTCCAAGGTGCAACTCAATTCACAGCTTCAGGGGCTGTGTTGAGCACAACAGGGGTTTTCGCACAAGGCACAGGGAGACAGAACTCAGAGAGACACAAACTCCCAAAATTGACACAAAGACACAGCCTAAAGCCGACCTTCACAAAGCCTGAGATGACTCACAGGGTTTTCACTCAGGGTTTTCACAACACCACACAACACAACACTCAGGGTTTGCATACAAGCACAGGCTTTGTAAGGCTCAAATTATCATGTTTAGCATTAGGCACAGGTTATCACAAGAGCATGAACATGGATAATCACACACAATATTGATGCCAGATCTGAGAAGCAACGGAAAAAAGCTCTAATGGCTCATGCTCGGGGTTATGCCGGGGTATGCAAGGGAGCTCAAGCTTGCGGCTTCGGGGGGCTAGCAAGGGAGCTCAAGGCAATGTACGGTGAGGCTTAACAAAGACACAACACAATGGGTAATTGAGCCACATTCAAGCATGCATTCAGGTCACAGGGTAATCATTCAGTGCTTCCAAAGACTCACAAAATACAGTGCTATTCAATTGAGATGTAATTGCACACTTCAGATAGCAAATGGGTTCAGCCTTGTAGGTCAGATGGTCTTAGCAAGCTCAGGTGCACCAATGGGCCAATAGAAGTCAGAGTCAACAGGGTAGAGCAATCTTAAGCTCAGGGTTTACTCAAACTTACATGTGACAGGGCACTAAAAGTACTCAGCTAACATGGTCTCACAGATTCAAGGTCTAGCACAAACTCACAACATGCTCAGCAAGGTTATCAACAAATCAGAATATCAGCAGGGGACTGGTAGCAAGTGAACCACTGGCAGATTATAATTCATACAAGATTTTCCAATTAATTAGCTCAGCAGATCACACTGGGGAGTGGATGTCTCAAAGGGTCAGTTGCATCAACTCACTCAGTTGATGTCAACAGTCTGAGTTGACTTCAACTCAGATTTATTTTTTTCACAAGCTAGTTTTAGGGTTGTGAGAGGGTTTCTCGGGCGGCTTAGCTCAAACTTGCAGCTTCGGAGGGCTAGCAAGGGAGCAGGGTTTGTGCACATTAACAATACAGATCAGCACACAGACATGGCGGAGCCACTCACCTGAAGTGCAGGGGTTGCTCAGGGATTTGCACCTTTTTCTCCCACTCCTTGGGCTTGCTCAGCAGCACAGCAGGCATAGCAAGCACCTGCTACTCAACACAGAAGTTTAGTATCCAGACTTAACAGAACCACTACAAAGTCAGCTAACCTGAGGGTTTAGCAATGAGTAATCGAAAGTCACTATGAGGTGTCCGAGGCGGATGTAACAGACTAAGCCGAGATCTTTGACAGATACATTAAGTGCAATGCACTAAGATCTCTTTCTTTTTTTTTTTTTTTTTTTTTTTTTTAGACACTAAAAAGAAAAATGATGCAAAGATCAATCGAGTTAACAACAAGATCTTGTGAGATATATTAAGCTACAAGATGATGCAAGGTTAACAACAAGTTACAAGTTACAGATGACTATGAGTTACACTACTAAAGGTTAAACAATAATGCAGGCGAATATGTACAGGGGTGAAACTCAGTAAAGCAAGCAATTGAACAACAGGGCACGCGCCAAGTCCCCGGCAACGGCGCCAAAAACTTGGTAGGCCTCTAAAGGTGTATAAATTTATGACCTACATGTTATAATCCGCAAGTGCACGGCGTCTATCGGAGACGCGGCAAGTACGGGTCGATCCCACAAGGACGAGGGGTGCTCTGATATGATCTAAGGCTTTCTTCGACTGAGTTCTAAAAGTGACAAAGTGACGACAGAGATGGTAACATAGATGTTTTGCCGATACGGCTGAATAGTGAAATGTAAAGATCCTAAGCTAAGGCAAACAAAGTGATAGAATGGTGGTACTAGGGTCTTTGAATCCACCTTCACCTACACTATGTTCTCGGCTCACAATATTATTCTTGTCTTTATGACAAATGGAGGAGAGGTGTCAACTCTGCTCTATGTCTAAGATGTTTCTCCATTTGCTAGATTAATCACAACTAATGTATCTTTCCCAAGTATTACTCGTCGATTAAAGTACAAGTAATCCGAGGATTGAATTAATGTACTTAGGTTTGAGTTGCAACATAATCACCACGGGGTTATTCTAACTACGGTGCATCCATGGCGTTGGCATGCACTTTGTGAGAGCAAAGCAATGACATGCTTAGATTAAAATCTATACGAGGAAATATTTAAGCATTCAAGAACAATACATGATTATGAAAAAACACGAGTTGCAAGTTAGGGTTTCATCTCAAACCCTAGCAACTAAATTAAAACAGAAATTAAATCTATTGACTGCCCTGGCTAATCCAGGCGTAACTAAAAACATGCTCTTCACTCTCTATTTATACATGCACACCCAGAAACCCTAATTTATTTTCAAACAGAAATTAAATATAAAACAAGTCAAAAGAACTCAAACCCATGCTCGAATTGTTCTCTCCTTTGTCAATTTGCCTCTGAAAACACCATGCATGGGTTGCTCGAGAAAACCCTAACCCTAATTAGCTCTGACCTAGCTTCTAAAGTGAGAAGAAGCTATGTGAGAGGTAATTGAGAGATAGGGTAGCAGGCGCATCAGTGGAAGATGAGAACGCTGCACCGAGCGTTGGATCTAGCTGGAGAAATCTCAACGGCTGAGAAAGGTAAGCGGTATTGGAGTGATTCGATGTTGAGCTCAAACAGCAAACTTCGATGCGCATGAGGGAGCGACCGTAGGATGTAACTAGATGCGATCTCAACGGCTCAGGATAATCGGGCTCGGATCCGGGTCTAGCTCAAGCCCATTTCTTGTAGATGAGTCGCTACTTGTTGGGTTGCAACATTGCTTGCGGGGCTTTGGCTCTCTGCTCCATAGATACTTGCCTCCGATTCTTCGCTCTTTTGGCTCCTTAGTTTCTCCGGACTTTATTTAGTACCTAAAAATACAAAATTAATTAATACAAATATTTATTCTTGAAAACAAAGAAAATACAGAATCTGGGATAATATCTGATTCTTGAGCACAAAAGATGAGTAAAATGCCAATAAATTGATGTATAAATATGCAATATTTGGCACTCATCAATATTGCTTGCCTCTTATATTAGTCTTGACACATTAGTGACATGTCGACGCAACCACCTTATGATTGAGTAGCCATCCCCTTCCTAGTAGCACATGAAACGTGGTGTCATCTTCCAGCATGTAAAATGGTGTAAGCACCCGGATAGGACCGACTCTCATGACTAGGTTGATAATCCAGATGGTTGTTTGGGTGTGACCTCCAAACCCCTTTACTGATGTACTCCGCATCCTGATTGCAGACCGTTGTACTCCCAGTACGTCTAGCGTATGCATGGGAATTAGATTCAGGGACACGCCTATATCTAAGAAAGCTCTCTTTAGTGGTTGTTTGTTAATGTGGACCGTTAAGTACATGAATCTAAGGTGTTCTCCTGGATAACAGATGTCTTCGTCTGTAAACACAATCGCCTCCTTAGGGAGGGGATCATAGGGCTTTCCTGCCGCGATGGCTGCTATTGCCTTGGACGCTTCTTTGATCTGGTTGTTGCTGAAGCCGAGGGAATCGAAGAACTGTTGAGCTAACACCGTTTGGGCAAACTTACTAGCCATGCTATCTGTATTTGTGAATACAGGGTTCTCCATCTCGACTTCGCATGCCTCTTCCTCATTATCGTCCCAAGGTCTCCAAACATCTCCGCTTGGGTCATGGGAGAGCATCATAACATGATGTTGAGTTGCCTTACCATCTTCGGGATTATTCATTTCGATTTAACCTATCTCCATTTTCTTCTGGAACATTCTCCGGAGATTGTAGCAATCGACCGTGGCGTGTTGTATCCTTTGGTGGAAGTGACAGTACCTGGCATCGTTTTTGTCAATGGCGCTGGGGTCCATTTTTGTTGGAGGCAGTTGGGTTTCTTTGTTTGCTATCCATTGTTCCAATAAACCCACGATTTGTTCCTTACTGCAAGGTAAGGGCGGAGGGAGCGCTTGTGTGCTCCAGCCTTCTCGGTTATTATTAGCGCGGATATTCCTAGGCACGGTTTATACGGTGTTGACTGTATTGCACCAGGCATAGTCCGAGTTGTACTCCTCGACGCAGTCGGAGATCCTTGCCGCCGCTTATTCTAGCTCGACGAAGGTTGGGAAGCGAAAGTTAACCAGGCTTTTCTTTAAGGACGGAGTTATTCCGCGTACACATATTTCCACTAGCGCTTCTTCCTTGACGTTCTCGTGACAATCCAAAGTGGGAAGGCGGAACCTGGCGATGTATTTCCCTATTTCCTCACCTAAGCGCTGATTGCATTTGCTCAAATCTATAGTTGTAACCTTTCTTTTCACTAAATAAAACTTTCTAAGGAAGAGGGTGGACATGGTTGACCACGAGCTAATGCGTCCTGACTTTAGGTTGTTATACCAGGTAAACGCTGTATCGGTCAGCGACTTTGGGAATTCCCTCAGGCACAACTTTCCATTAGTGGCGTGATCATTCATAGTAGATAGAAATCGACTAAGGTGTTCCCGCGTTTCCTTGACCATTGTAGACTTTGAATTTTGGTGAGGTATAGTCCTCAGGGTACTGATATTCTGTGACTTCGAAGGAGTACGGGATAGCCATGAAGTCGTAGTTGTCTTGCTTTATAACTCTGTAATTCGTTTCTAAGTACTTGGCCATCGCCTCTTGTGTCACGGCTATATGTTCTTCTTCTATATCCTCTGTATCTTCTGTTGTTCCTTTGGTATTTTGTTCGGCACGGGCAACTTTCAGAAGTTTTCTCAGTTCTTGTTCTCTGCAGACATGATCCTCTATCTCCTTACGCATCTCTCTCAGAGAAGGTTGTATGGCTGGCGAGTTCTCGACTTCCTCTTGTTTGTTCTTCTCGTGTGGAGCATCTGGTTTCCTTACTTGTGTGATTGGGTCCGAAAATATTCCTACCCTCTCGCCCTATGGGTTAAGTGGCGGGATGTTCGGTTGGTTCTCCGTTGCGCTTGAGCCAGCGCCTCCTAGGTGTGTCATGGTGAGCTAGGCACGAGCCTCCGGGTGTGGTCGCCAAATGTTGAGGGGTGATTTTAGTTATGGTCCTACCAGTCCTAGCTACACCAAGTGACCTTAGCTTTCTAGGAATAGTAAGAGAGAGAGATGCCTTTCCATTGTACCCTGTCCTTCCTTATATAGACTTTCCTAAAAGTCCCTCCTTTTATGACATCATGACACATGTCTTAAACCACCTTAATTACTTATAATGCCACTCCTTAATATAACCTCCACCTTATTTGTCAATTCCTTCCTTGTCCTTATTTCCCCATGGGTATTTTCTCATTTGGACTTGGGCTTAGTCCCAAAGTCCCCATATCTCATACTAGGCTTACCTCCCTTCTTAGGGACACCCCAATACCGTTAAGGGGAATTATTTTTCATGTATCAACAGTTATAATTTATATAAACATCTTAGCGGTCTCTCTGTAGCTCAGCGCTATGCAAACTATACAAATATATGTCTTCTACCAATCCTTCGTCTTTGATGAGAGATTACGGTATAAAAGAAAACAGCATCCTTGCTCGCATCTTCTCTACTGAACTTTATTCACCAGAAAACATAAGAGGAGTTTTAAGACACTTCTGGGGTATTAAAATCAGTTTCCAAATTTGTGAGATTGATCCAAACATATATATCATATCCTTTCATTCAGCATAAGACTTGAAATGGATAGCTTTGAATGAGCCTTGGTACCCATATGGAAATTTTTCTCTTCTACAACTGCCTTTCCGGGAATGCGAATTTTTAGTGATACAGTAAAAGAGATTCCTCTATGGGCTAGCATTTCTAATGCTAAACATGAGCACAGAACTGAAGAAAGACTAGATTTAATAGCAAGTAGGGTAGGAACAGTAATTAGAGTTTGCAAAGGAAGTGATTCCCCTGACTGTCTACCAAGAGTGCTGGTTTGGGTAAATATTGAGAAACCCTTAGTTATGAAACTTCTAGTCAAAGTAGATAAATATCCAGCAAGAGAACTAGTTTTCACTTATCATAACCTCCCCTCAAGATTATGTTCCCATTGCTTTAGGTTTGGTCATAAGTTTAACCAATGTGCCATTTTGCAAAAACATCCCCTCGAAGACATATATGATATTACAATGGCTTCTCCTGCTCCTGGTGATGATATTTATTGGTTAAATGACACACCTATCCAAATCTGGAACCCTCAAGACAATACGGATACTCATGGTAACTCAGAGTCTGTTGAGAAGTTTCTAGCAGTTCCAAGGAATAGGGAAAATTTGTATGACTTGTTTAGAGAAGAACACCATACAAAGGAGCATTCCAATCTTAAACAATTTGTTGAAGAACAATCTTATGTGGTCCTAGGTCCCGTTACTTATGATGAAGATATGCCTTTAGCTTCTAGCTCTATTCTAGGTAAAAGAACATTTCCTTATGACCTCCCTGAAAATTTTATCACTTTGAATAGCTCGAACTCTGATTCTTTTAGATCAGTTAACTCGGAAACTCACCGAGTGCTTGAATCCATGTAACCAATTGAAGCGAGTTACGAACTTAGGTTAATGAATTGCTCTAGGATATTGTTAATCCGTTCTAACCTAGAACCGAACCAATGGTTCCATTAGTTAACAGAAGACTCTTATTTTCTTCTTCTTCTCCTTTTGAAGACGCTAAAGATAGTTTGGGATCTCCGTTATCTTCAGATTCAGTTACATCTGCATTTCCTCAATTTCATTATAGTTCTAATCATTCTAGTTTGAATCTCATTTCCGCATCATTAGCATCACCTAAAACACAACCAAAATCTTCTTTCAAGATTTCTATCAGGATTTCCCTTCCTCCTCTTCAACGAAGGGATTTTTCTCGGCCTCCGAGAATGTTAATTTACTTCAAATTAACTAGTATGGATCAAACCTAAAGCTTGACCACGGGGAAAAGATGATGTTCTACCAGTCCCTTTCTTATTGGAAATTCCATTTGTGAAACAGGACGAATTCATGTATACCTAAATTTGTTTTCAATTTCATTTCATTATTCAATTGATAGCCTTTAAGATTCACATGAACTTTAGATAAAACAAAAGCTTTAGAATCGTTGAGAACTTTGCCTTTTAGGAGATCTATTAGAGCTAATTTTTATTCTATTTATTTCAGAATAATTAGTCATAACTTCTCTCTTAATTTCTTGTTTTTCAGTTTCAATTTCCTTGTTTCTTCTTTGACTGTTATTTGCCTTTAGCTAAAATTTTAGTTCTGGGTATCCCCCTTAATTAGTAACATACAATGAAAATAATAGCTTGAAATGTGCCAGGGTGTGGTAATCCCTTCACACAAAATCATCTAAATCAGTTGATTTCTGTAGATAAACCTGAGATTCTATTTCTCTCAGAAACAAAATCCCAAAACATGTTATTAAACCTCTTCTTAAGGATTATCCTAACATTCATATAGATGACCCAATAGGCTTAGCAGGAGGACTAGCCTTAGCTTGGGTGGATGGTTTTTCTTTTTTGAAATTGTGCCTTTGGAATGTTAACATGATTAACATTTTTTTTCAAACTAACTATGAATCTAAGAAATGGATGCTTAGTTTCTTTTATGGCAGTCCTTACCCTTCTAATAAAAACATTGCTTGGGATTTTCTTACTAAAATCTCAGAAAAAGTGGACAAGCAGTCTATGCCTTGGGTTCTTTTAGGAGATTTGAATATGATTTTCAATCAAGAGGATAAAATAGGGGGTTTTCCCTTTAAGAAATCTGATAGTGACTATTACCACAATATCTTAAGTAATTCAGGACTACTAGATTTAGGATTTAGAGGTTATGATTATACTTGGAATAATCATAGGGATGGAACAGCTAATATCCAAGAAAGATTAGACAGAGTGGAACACATAATTTCCTAATGCTGAGCTTTCTCATTTAGTTGCAGTAGTTCTAATCATAGCCCTATAGCTCTAAGTCTAGATAATAGTTTCATCAAATTAGAGTATACCTTTAAATTTTATGATACATGGCAGAAAGAAAGCTCTGGTGTACAAACCATAAAAGACTCCTGGTCCCATATTATTAGGAAAAATCCAACTAATACCCTGATTCTTAATCTTCAGACTCTTAAAACCAATTTTGTAGGATCATAATATCGCGACAACAACAATTCGCGAAGACAACGGATAACAACATTGCGAGTGAGTCGCAGAGGGTTAAATATAAATGACGCACTGGATGACGATAGGAGGATATGAAATCTGGCGAAAGTTAAGAAGTGTCGCGAGTATGAATATTTGTATGTCTCGCGACACTTCGCGAGACATTTAGAAAATAAAGGACAGACTTAGCTGTCATTCATTATGTATTACCCTATATAAAGGGATGAGTGAATTTGTTGTAGGAGAGGTCTTTTTGGATTGGAGGGTAAGTCATTAGGAGAGAGAAACAGAGAGAATGTTTGTAAGTTCTTAAGTGTAATTCCATTTACCTGTGTAAAGATTTCAAGAAAGTTATTAATAAACATTCATAATTGTTCATCTATTATCTTTGGAATGGATTAGTTAAACAAAATATAGTGAGGGGTGTATTGTGGGATTTCCTGCAACTACATATTGGCGCTAGAAACTTGTGAACTAAGAAAAGATTGGCATAGAGATTTGGAAGAATTTGAATGCAATAATTTTCAAAAGATTTACTAAAAGAGAAATGGCTAGAAGAAGAAATGTACTTGAACAATCTGTGAGAAGAAGTGGAAGACTTGCTGGGGAAAGGAGAATTGAGCAAGGAGAATCGTCAAGGATGAATATGAGAAATGATGAAGAAAATCATGTTCAACGTTTAATTCCTCCGATAGCAAATGAAACTGTGGATTACGATAGAGTAAGCGTACATACTTGGAGGTCGAATTCTGAGGATGAAAGGGAAGAAGAGCAGCAGTTGATGAATAACGGACAAGAAGGAGGAGACCAAGAAATGAATCTAGGAAATGAAGAAATCACAGCATTGGAAACATTGAGACAAAAAATACATGAAGAAAGGCAACTAGAGGCAGAAGAGCGAGCAAATTTGACAAGACAGAATCATGAATTAAGAATGGAAAATATGAGATTTCAAAATAGAAGATCGAGAAGCACTGCGAGATCGAGTTCAAGATCAACTAGGGAAGAAAGAAGGAGAGCCTTACCAACAGAAATTACAGAGGTAGAAAACCAACGGGAAGCACAAAATCTCAGCTCAGAACATCACGAAAGAAGAGAGGACGCAGAAGATCGTTATATTCCCCATCCCGAGAATTTCCAAGATGAGCAGAGTGAAGAAAATCAGGGAACTAGGCGATTTCGGGGGCCAAATGATCCAATTGAAGGAAGAGCAATACTTGCACGGAAGAGAAGCACCGAGAAGGCAAAAGAGATCGTGGACGACATTGAGAAACATTATGCTGAACAAGCACGCTTAGCCCGCGCGAGAGAGAGAGTAAGAGCAGAAGTGGAAAACCAAGAATTTGAAGAAGCAATCCGGCAAAATAATCACGACAACCGAGAAAGGAGGCAAGCACAAAATCGTGTCAATAGAAATACCAATGGAGAATACGAGAGGATGCAGAGGAGAGTTGATAGAGAACCTAGAAGAGAGAACGATAGATATAATGGTGTGCGAATTGATGAAAGAGACGAAGGAGAAAGTCGCAGAGAAAGGAGAGAAGAAAATAGTGAACAAGAAGGTCAAAACAGGCATGAACGCGGGAGGCGAGAGGCGAGCTAAAAAGACCAGCAGAATCAAATCCCGAGGAAAATGAGCAAATCTTGAAAGAACTAGCAGAAATGAGAAAATTGTTAAACAGTAGGAAGGAAGGAGGAAGAAGACAGTTGGATGAAGCCATCACAGAAGCTGCGAAGAATCCTTTCACACTAGAAGTGCAAATGGGAGGAATACCACCTAAATGCAAACGCCTGCATTAACCAACATTTTCGATGGAACAACTTTGTGCGGTACAACACATCAAGGCTTATATGAGATGTATGTTACAATGGGAGAATCATGATGCCATATTGTGCAAATACTTTGCATCAAACTTAATTGGAGAAGCACTGAAATGGTTTGAAGGATTATCCAGAAACACAATCTCATCATTCAACCATTTACAATCTATTTTCTTGGGAGCGTATATAAGTAACAATTCCACGTGACCAGGAATTGAAGATGTATTCGGATTGAAACAAAGAGTTGGCGAGAGTTTAAGACATCTGACAATGAGGTGGAGAACAATGTGCAGTGAAATGGCCGGAAGGGTAGAGGAAAGATATCTCATTTTATCATTTGTAAATGCTCTGTTCGCAACAAGTTTGTTATACATTCAAATATTTAGGATTAAAAATACGATTACGATGGCTGAGCTGCGAGAACTCCAAGAAGAATACATTGCTTTAGAAGAAAGACAAAATGAGATGGAATCGTACCCAGTTGCGAACACAAGCTCGAACGCTGCGAATGTAAGTTTATTACCAAAATTTTTAAACTCGGTGGCGACCACTTCGCAAGGGCAACCGGAAAATAGAGTTGATGATGGACAGCAGAAAATAGTGGCTATGGGGAGCCGAGATCAGGAGGAGTTTGATAGAGAAAGGAACTACTACAACCGCGGCAACAATAATAAAATTCAGAGATTGGATCATATGCAAGAAACTTATGGAGGACGAAGGCAGAATAATCATGGAGGGCCAAGACATCGCAGAGTAGTATGGGAAGAGATCAGAATGCCACCACTAAATGCTAGTGTGGAAAAAATTTGGGAAGCTATACTTGTAATGGAGGACGTACCGCCACCATGGAACGCAGGGAGTGAACCACCACCAAGTGACAGAAGTCATGAATATTGTTCGTACCATCGCTTTCATGGGCATCTAACAAATGACTGCAGAAACATAAAGAGAATCATTCTTAGAATGATTGATCAGGGGAAGTTGAATCATTTTCTAAAAGATGACGAAAGGGAAGAAAGTACTAACAACATCACCATCGAAGTGCAAAGAACAGGTTTCAAAGAAGGGAAAAGAAGCATTCGTAATAGAAGTGGGAACAAAGGCCAAAAATCTATTTTGCAATTCTATCGTTCATTCATATCGTACAATTGAAGATTTTGCACGATAACGTGCTTAGTAGAGTATATGCAAGAGATTTTCATAACAAAGAAGTGATGAACCTGGCGAGAAAGTCGTAATTGAAAGAGTGGCAGCTAAAAATTATTTCTTTCTCTGTAGACGAAGTACCCAAAGGAAGAGAAGCACATGATAGCCCGTTGGTGGTGAGACTGGACATTAATCCAAGACCCGGTTGATGGAGAAGATGACGAAGCGAGAAAATTGTTGGGCAATCAATAGAATCCTAATCGATCTTTTGGAAGTTCGGTGAATATTCTGTTTTACCATACTTATAAGACTATGGGTGGAGAGGATGAAAATTTGATTCCTTCAACATACAAAATCTACGGTTTTAACGAGACAAATGAACAAACCTAAAGGAGAGGTTCACATGAGGATACCTTTACAAGGATTATCGGTGATATTTTATTCACGCGTGGTTGACGTGGAATCTCCTTATAACGCATTAATTGGGCGGCCATGGCTGCACGAAATCTTGGGAGTAGCATCAACATACCATCAATGTATAAAATTTCCCCATCCAAATGGTATTGGAATTATAAAGGGAGATTGGAAGGAGGGGCAGAAATGTTATGAGGTTGACGTAGAAAGCTGCGAAGAGAGGAATGCTAAAAGGAAAGGTTGGAAACAGAATATCAAAGATGAACAGAGAAAAGAGAAGCTGATGGTGGATAATATAGAGATACGAAATGAAGAAGCATCGCGAAATGCCGCAAAATTAGGCGAATGTTGCGATACTGCAAAAATAACTGGTTGTAGTTCATCGCGAAGTGCCGGAGAAACATCGCGAAGTGCCGCAAACGAATGCATGGAAATAGGCGAACGTTACGATGGAAAGGAGTCCTTCAAGGATTGGGATAATGATGAGGCAAAGAATGCAATGAACAAAAGGCATAAGAAGTGAATAATCGACAAAGATATATCAAAGGTAAGATAAAGAAGAAATGATATGCGAGAATTTCGACAATAAGAATGTACAAGAATCTGAGAGAAAAATGAATGACACGAGAATTGTGCGATGTCTTCGCAAATTAAATATCGACTGACAATTAAATATGAATGATTGAATGATTTAACAACAATGAATGAGTAAATGAATGGGACGAACCTTTATGGCGTACACCCTAGTTCGCGAATTATATTTTGTAAGAGGCAAATGTAAGACCTAAAGTGCGTCATATAAGGGGGAATCTCTTAACATGACCCAGGGAAAAGGTTACACCGCCCCTGGAACCTGGGTCATGCAGATTTTGGGCCCATGAAAGCCTATCCGGAAGAGGTACCTTGGATTCCCAACTATATATGTAGGTTATACCCTGGTTGGGCGACCGAGGGTCTCTTTCAAGGAGTCAGCGTATGATCAAGGCGCCGAGGTACACGGTTGAGTCAAGAGTGCGGGGAGCATGGAACTTCCTTACCACTCTTGACAAGTCTTGGCGCATCTTTGCACTCGGCCCGAAGAAAACTCCACTTAGGGTGCAGCCTTGTAACCATAAACCCTATAGGTATAAGGGATAAGAGGCTGCGAAAACAACTGGTTGTTGTTAAGACCGGATGGGAGGATCTAGCCTTGTATGGCCGATGTACGCCTCCTTGAAGGGGCAGCCAGGGGAGATGATAAGGCGGCACCCTCCATTAGGGAGCCGATAAGTGCCAAAGACGCAAATGTCATGAGGCTTTGTTTTCGCAAGGAAACTTAGGCTTGTCATATTTGTGCAATGATCCTGCAGAGGCAATAATACTAACGCGAGGGTAAGACGAGATCAATGGGTCCTTACATGCAAGTGTAAAGACGTCCTGCGATTTCGTCGCAAGACGACAATGTCACGGGGCTTTATTTTCGCAAGAAAGATTAGGCCTGTCATATTGCCGCAAGCAAAATATCCTGCAGAGGCAAAAATACTTGAAAAACGATAAGGCAAGGTCAATGGGTTTTTGCACGCAAGTGTAAAGATGTCCTGCGACCTTGTCGCAATAAGGGGTGGCAGAGTAAGACCTTTAATTAGGAAGGTCAAGCTTAGAAGACCACCAAAAATGATAAGGCGAGATCAACAGATTTCTTCATTTATGAACGTCTCTTGCGATCTCGTCGCAACGATAAATTTAAACATCATTGGAGTTAAAATCCCGAATGACTACATATTCCTGGTCAGAGGAAGAAAGTGCGAATTTCAGAAATTTCATTCTTTCATATGAAGATGCATAACAGAGGCAAATATGGGAATGGAAAAGATGAAATGTTGTTATTCATCTTCCAATGAAAGGGTTATACATCAATAATGCTAACCAGTTATATTACAAGGAAGAACTGCCAAGAAAGGGGAACGAAGATCGAATTTATGGGCTATAATTCAAGAAGTTTACAATAAAGAGATACAGAAATGTACGAGATATTACAGGCAGCGAAAGAAACAAAAGAATTATCTCTTTGGCGATTCTTCTCCTTTATCGATCCTTCAAGTCCATTATTCTCGTCGCCAGAGTTTTCTTTTTCGCTGGCCTCACTATCAGAAACGTCCGAGACAGGCAAATTCTCAGGAACTTCTTTGGAAAGCCAAGGATATGAACAAAGAGGGATTTTGTGATCATTACAAACGTATTCCATGGCTTCATTGCGAAAACGAACGGCATCATTATTAAAATTCGCCACGGTAGTTTGAAATTGTTTCTTCAACTTGGAATATCTATTCTCGCGAAGGGTGAGGTTCTTTGCGAGCTGTGCTTTCTCAGATTCAAGTTCTTCAATCCTTGCTTGAAATCTTTTTTCAGACTCTGCAAGTAAAAAAAAAAAAAAAAGTTAACAACTCAACAGCAATATTACAGCGGTAAGAAATAGTAAGGTATAATAAATAACCTTCTCTGTCAGATATCATATCTTTAACCAAGGAAGTATGCTCGGTATGAAGACTAACATCAACACCTAAGTTATTCCTGGCATTATCTAAGATTTTCGCAGCCCAAGCGAATTCATCATCATTATTTATAATAAGAAGTGAACGAATTTGATTTTCTCGCTCACTAAGTAAGGAATTCTGACGAAGCAATTCATCTCGCTCCATTTGCACTTCGAGAAGGGACTTTTGAAAGGTTGCTAATGCCTGGGCACCATTATTAGCAATGCGATCTTTGTCATCTATATGGTCACTAATTTTCTTCCTTAAAATTTTGGTTTCCTCATGAGACTCGAGGTACATTTGTTTAAACTGGTTGGCTGTACTTAAACTAGATTTGTGCTCAATTTCTAAGAGACGGTATTTGGTTTGGAGTTCATTTAATGAAAGAGAATTAATTCTGTTCGACGAACTACTTAAAGAGTTGTTGAGATGAGCAAGAAGAATGTCATTATCCATAGGCTCAGGAAATGAATGGAGAAGAATAGCTTCTTCGGAGAGGTTATATATATCTGCGAAAGTGATAAGTCAGGTAGCAACAGGCAATTGATAAAATAAAAGTAATAAGAGAGGAAAAAATTTTATACCATAAAGTTGCTGATTAGCGTTCTGAAGAGTGGTAACTTTGTCCTTCTGGGCAGAAAACTCAGTTTCCAATTGTTGGATCTTTTCGCGAGATCTCGCAGACTCAACTTCTAATTCTTTGATCCTTGTGCAAAATTGGGTATTCTTTTTCAATTGAATGTTATACCTCCTCTCAAGATCTGAGGCAACCACAAAAGAAGTTTTTCCAGCCTTCGAAGAAAGATAAAAAGGTTATTAAGATATAAATTAAAAACTGAAGTCGGAGGGGAAATATGAGTTCGAACATACCAACGAATTAAGTGCATTTAAGAAGCTAGGGGATACAGATCTAGAAACCCCTTTGAAAGAGTCATTGCCATCCAGTAGTGTAGCATTACATACGGTGGCGAGGCTCTCGCATATAGAAGCTGGTGAGTATCTCCAATTCCTTGAAGAGAATCCGAGAAGATGCTGAACAACTGATCCATAGGAGAATTGGCCGATTGAGCTTCATTTTGGAAAGTTGAATCCAGAACATCATCGTTATCATCCTTATCGGAGGATTCAGAACTTGAGCTAAGATGAGAGGAAGACTGAGTTTTTCGCTTCTTAGATGATGGAGCAGAAGACTTATCCTTGTGAACATTGGCTTTAGTTTTGCCTTTAACTTTCGCAGCTACCATTTCCTCGGCGTCAACCTTCGCATACAAATGAAGATAAGAAATAGAGGCAACAATATTGTTAAATAACAAAGAAAAGATATTTCTTACTTCATCCGTAAGCGATCGAAGTATTGCCAAGGTACTTGCCAGTGGATTTGCCTTGTAACTTTTCCTCAGTTTGTCAATCTGGAAATTTTACAAATTCAATGAGTACAAGAGGAAAGAGGGATTGCAAAAGCAAACTGTGGAGACATACCTCATCTGCCCTCTCGGGCCACTTAAATTCCCAAGGATGATAGCCTGCGAGATTTGCAGGGAGTACATGCGAACCAGCTATGTAAGGTCCACTTAAGAGCAAAGGTACAACCCACCACTTCTCATCTTTGGAGTGGCGAGGAGTAGTGTTCTTACCCGAATGATAGTCAATATCTTGCATGAGTAATTTATCCTCAGGGATATTATCTTTTCTCTTCAACCGAGCGCCCAAAGCGAGACTTCTTATTTCTCATGCCTATTACTTCATAATTTTCAAAAAGTTTTTCTAAAGTGTATCTCTCAGGGATTATTTCTAAATCTACATATTTGGGGTCTCTGACACTGTTAGGATATAAAGATCCTTTGCCAGCACCACGACTGGCAAACTCAAGCATTAGGCGGATACAATCGCCGCTTAATTGATAGACCGCTCGCGAGAAGTTCGGATGGGAAAGCATTTCATAAAAGAGTGGCATCTCAGGATCATATAAAGGAATGGGAAGTCCTGCGAGGAGTTGACCTAGCGAAACAATAATCTTGTGATCATCACATTGATGATCAGAAAAAAGCTTGACAGTAAGTATAGATGAACGTTCTTGATTAGGAATGGTAGAAAGAGTGAAACCTTTATCTTGCAACTTTTTCTGAGTCTCAATAAAGCGAGGTTTGTACATACGACTAAGTGAAGCCATTATCAATATGGGAATGGATAAAGAATCGAAGATTAAAATATGATAAAAAAGAGATTGAAGATTTGCAGTAATAGAAGCGCAACTTGCGGGAGAAGAAGATTAAAGAAAAGTTGCAGAGAGAAAACGAGAGAGGAAAAGAGAAAGATATGAAAATTATATATAGAGAGAAACATCCTCGGGTGAAACGAGAGCATTTAATGCGAGAGGGGACGTGAATGGTCAAGAATAAACGATTGAAAGAGACGTGTCAGGAATAGAATGGAGGAGTAGACATCTGTAATAAAGTCCGTGTGGAAAGATGGAACTGAAACAAGTACAGATAAACAGTTGCGGCAGTTCAAAAATATTGATTCTCATGACATTCTCTCCTTCGCAGAGAAGACATGAGAAGAGGCAAGATATAGGATCATAATATCGCGACAACAACAATTCGTGAAGACAACGGATAACAACATTGCGAGTGAGTCGCAGAGGGTTAAATATAAATGACGCACTGGATGACGATAGGAGGATATGGAATCTGGCGAAAGTTAAGAAGTGTCGCGAGTATGAATATTTGTATGTCTGCGACACTTCGCGAGACATTTCCGAAAATAAAGGACAGCTTAGCTGTCATTCATTATGTATTACCCTATATAAAGGATGAGTGAATTTGTTGTAGGAGAGGTCTTTTTGGATTGGAGGGTAAGTCATTAGGAGAGAGGAACAGAGAGAATGTTTGTAAGTTCTTAAGTGTAATTCCATTTTCCTGTGTAAAGATTTCAAGAAAGTTATTAATAAACATTCATAATTGTTCATCTATTATCTTTGGAATGGATTAGTTAAACAAAATATAGTGAGGGGTGTATTGTGGGATTTCCTACAACTACAAATTTAGATTTCTGGAAAAAAAAAAACATATTTGACCTTCCTTCTAAGCAAATTAAGAAAATCCTCTCCCAGATAGATACCTTAAATAATTCTAGTTATACTTATAAGAAAGAGGATAAGATATAGGAAAAACTAGTGCAACTGGAAAAATGTAATACCCCGTTACTCAATAATTATGAATGATTAGCTAAATTCTTTTTGGTATAGGAGTGTATTAGTGGTGTAAGATGATTTTTGGTTGTAATTACTAAATAGGTTGCCCTTTATCTTTGGTATAAGGTTTGGGTTATAAGATGTTAAAGTTATAAACAAAAGTTCATAAACCTAGTTTTCACCGGAGGAGAACAGAAAGATTAGAAATAGAGACGAGAAAGTGAGGCGTGCAACGGAAAAGGGAGTTGCGGCTAGGATGATATTTGATTTCTTTTTGATTACTCTTCTCGATTGGTTTGCTTCTCGTTTCATCTTCATCAAGAGGCAAGTTTATTCTTTCTTTATCATGTCTATTTATAGTATTTTAAGTTTCAATTGTCTATTTTTCTTGTAAACCTAGTTGCGGTTAGGAATCATTGATCTAATTTTCGAGTTGGGGTTTTTCTGACACCTAAAATCCTAACTACTGTTTGTATTTTAGTTTGAGATCGAACCATTGGATTTCTCTAAGTTTTGTATATGGTGTGAGTTTAAGTATTACCAAACCTATGTTACATTTTGAGTATGATCGGAGATGGAGTCACGATAGAAACAAGTAGTAACAGGTTATTGTGCTACAAAATTCAGATATATTGGCAGTGATGGAAATCCACGAAAATAGATGTTGTACTGTATGGATTAACCTGAGTTTTTAATATGAGTAACCATTTATAGTTATGTATATGCTTTAAAAAATTCAAGTGAAACCAAGTTTGGGAAGTACCCCAACCAACTGACGATTTCAGATGAGCCTATATGATGTGAGCCTGAGATGACATGTAGAATTGGTGGTAATTCAATTTATAACCGTTATGTTTCTCTAAAATTTTGATATAATGTTTTTGATATACCTTTGGACGTGTGGTGAAAATGTCATTAGGATCGGATGAGTATAGATAAGGGATGTACCAAGACAGGTTGCGATGAGATAGTTTATGAACTGTTGTGGTGCTGAAGTAGTTTTCTGCATTGTGTTGTTCTTATGATTATGATTGCTACATTGTGATGTGTGGATTTTGTTAGATTGGGTATACTAAGTACTCAAAACAAGATACAAATTAAAATGTAAATCAATAAGTGTCAGGAACTTACTTGTATTTGTGTAACTGTGGTGTTTTCACAAACACCTTGTTTGCACCAGAACTGTAAGCTGTTGTTAGTTTGATTCAACATAAGTATTCACCACTTAAAGCGCAAAGATTGGTGTATTCAATCAATACCCAATTGCACACATACTATAATGATTCAAGAAAACACAAATTCAATGTAATACAAGCATTCATTCACAAACATTCATAAGCAAAGAAAAAGGACAGCGAGAGTTAGAATTAGAATTCACTGACTTGGATTGAGGCTAGAGAAAATCTCTATGTCCTTAAAATGATTACGCCCTCACAATTATGCCGTAAGGCTGATTGGCGTTCGTCTCCCAGGATACAACAATCTTCTTCTTGTTGACGCAGCACTTCAAACAACAAGAAACTTCAAACTAAATCGTACGAATGTAATCTCTATTTTAACACAAAAACACTTGATTTTGGAAGAAGAAAAATCGATAAAAAGATGGGAAAACAGTGGAGGTTTTATAGTTGAATGGTGTCTGAAATGAAAGGTAGGAAACTGTTCAAAAGGGCACCACGTCTGGTCTCAGGAACATGCGTTTCTCATGGAGAAAACTCTTTAGAAAAGACGCAAATATTAGTTGGAATTGTTTTTGACAGTTACAATTTGGACCCAAATTTAACAGTCACCTCTTGGCAAGGTTGCCCTTGACACTTAGATAGTTCATGTACCCAATTTCATATTCGAACCAATAGAAATTTCCAACAATCCCCCACATGAATAGAAATTGTCTATCTGAAAATAAAGAAAACGAAACGGTAAAACAAACATAGAGATTACATAGTGAAAGTTATGGCATTGCCACATTGGGAGAGGTGACTTTTGACTTTGAACCTTCCCTAGTGAATTTTGTCGAATTTACTAGTCGCCTAGTGACCATTGGTCTTGAACTATTCAACTTTATAATGTAAATTAAGACAGCAAAATTCACACTATTCCTTTCGGTACCTTTAGTTCTTACGGTTGTGTTCATTTTGGCCCCGAACGACTCCCGGTTTCATGAGTGCTACTAGAGAATATAGCCCAAGTATTCTCATAGAAATGACCACGTTTCTCACTCATATAGGTGATCTCCCATTAAGAGCAACCTGTCTTACTCCACTTATTTCTAAGTATAAGAATCATTAAGAGCATTGCTTACCCTATACCACTATACAGGCAACACTGTTTGGTTTTACCATAGAAATGAGTAGAACAGTGTTCTACTTTGAATTTTACATACGTTTGTTGTCTCCTTGAACCTAGATCCTGGGATCTCCAGTCAACTAGGTAGAGTTTCTTTTATGAAAATTCATTTTTCAATAGGCTTTAAACTATTCCCCTCGATATTCTCTCAACTTGCTCTTTTGGCAAACCTTTAGTAAATGGATCCGCTAGGTTTTCTTTTGACTTAATATAATCAATTGTGATTATTCCTATTGAGAGCATTTGCCTAATGGTCTCATGCCTTAGTCTTATATGACGAGACTTACCATTATACATTTTATTTTGTGCCCTAGAAATTGCTGATTGACTATCGCAATGTATATTAATCGCTGGAACAGGCTTTGGCCAAATAGGAATCCCCTCCAAGAAATTTCGAATCCATTCTGCTTCTTCACCACATTTATCTAAGGCGATGAACTCGATTCCATGGTAGACCTTGCTATAAGCGTCTGTTTGGAGGATTTCCATGACACATCCGCTCCACAAATTGTAAACACATAACCACTCGTAGATTTAGTGTCTTGCGTATCACCAATCCAGTTGGCATCAGTATATCCTTCTAATACCGCTGGATACTTTGTATATAGTAATCCATAGTTCTTTGTGTATCGTAAATACCTTAGAACTCGAACTATTGCTTTCCAATGGTCCCTTCCTGGATTACTAGTATATCTACTAAGTTTGCTAACCGAATATGATATATCCGGTCGCGTATAATTCATAACATACATTAAACTTCCTATAATCCTTGCGTATTCCACTTGTGGTACGCCTTGTCCTACATTTTTCACCAAATGTAAGTTAGTGTCTACAGGACTTTTTGTTATGTTATCATCATTCTTGTTAAATCTCTCAAGAATTTTATCAATGTAATGTGATTGGGATAAAGCTATTCCTTGTGATGTCTTAGTAATCTTTATCCCTAATATGACATCTGCAATTCCAAGATCTTTCATATCAAATTTCTTTGATAACATGTTCTTGGTTGCCTTAATAATGGACAAGTTACTTCCCATTATTAACATGTCGTCTACATAGAGACATAAAATGACATATCCATCTTTTGTGGTTTTAGAATATACACACTTATCACATTCATTAATTTTAAAGCCATCCGCAATCATTGTGTTATCAAACTTTTCGTGCCACTATTTTGGCGCTTGTTTTAATCTGTACAGGGATTTCACAAGTTTGCACACCTTTTTCTCTTGAACTGGAGCTACAAACCCTTCGGGTTGTTCCATATAGATTTCCTCTTCTAAATCACCATTTAAAAACGCAGTTTTAACATCCATTTGATGGATTTCTAAGTTATGCAACGCTGCAATAGCTATCAACATCCAAATAGATGTTATCCTTGTCACCGGTGAATACGTATCGAAGAAATCAAGCCCTTCCTTTTGAGTAAAACCTTTGGCTACCAATCTGGCCTTATACTTGTCTATAGACCCATCTGGTTTCAATTTTCTTTTGAAAACCCATTTGCATCTTAAAGGTTTAGTCCCCGGAGGAAGATCAACTAATTCCAATGTTCTATTAAGCATTATAGAATCATACTCATTATAGGAGGCTTCTTCCCATGATGGCCCTTCGGGAGTCGATAATGCCTCTTTAAGATGTAGTTGCAGGATTTCCTACAACACACCCCCTATAATATTTTGAAGATCTAAATCTTATTATTCATCTAAATTTCAAATATAAGTACTAGAAATATAAATTGACACAAGGATTTTTTACATGGTTCGATCAATGTGGTCTACATCCATGGTTCTTCACTATGATTATTGAGATTACATTAGTATTTCATTTACAATCTCCATGAATGGATATTTGGTAGAGCTCTAGATTGATGCGTGTCGTAATCACAACAAATTAATTAATATTTTTCCACCTAATTAACAAGTAATATAGTGGTAGTTAAGTTCGTTCCCACGAGGAGCAAGAGAATTCTAGTTGTCAAAATTGTCACAAAAGGGGGGTGTAAATAAAAATAAATTAAACAAAGCAATTCAAAGATAAAGTTGAAATCAATAAGAGAGAGAAGATCAAGGAATCCTTCTTCGTTGCAAAACAATGATTCAAGTTATGTTTTTCATCTACATGTTATTAGTCACAGATTATCACCAACCGTAGGTAAATCAGCTAGATCAGTGCTAAACCCCTAAATCCCTTGTATCACCGGATACGGAAGTTCTCGACTACCGGATTCTATTTACCAAACCACCTAGTAGTAGATCACTCAAGATGTAATTTAAATAAACGCATTAAGATTTATGAACTTATTAGGTTGATATTAGTAGTTAGACTCTTAGATCAAGGTCTACTTGCTAACGTTGTTTTCACACACAATTGCTCCACGGAATCCCTCCGCAAGGTCTCGTGTTTGCTACTTATGTAAATAGTCAAGAAACGATAACTTATCCCCTAACTTTCACTAGCTTTAGATCAAATTAACAAATCAATTTAGTTGGCCACCTAAACAATCTATCAATCAACCATGAATGTATAAACATTCCTATTAGTAAAAACAAACGATAATCATGTGAAAAACTTCAAGATAGAATTGAAAAAAAAAACTCAAATCATATATTTAAGAACTAGGAATTCATCCTCAATCAATAAGAAAATTTAAGCTACTCATGTTTTTGAAATTCACACAAAATAATTAAAAGGAGAATTTTCAAGTTCACACAAATAATTAAGAAGAAGAATTGAAAGCAAAAACACAAGTGTTGTGTGTGTAGAGAGATGTGTAAAAGATGTAGAAAACTTCTCTATTTATAGGCTTCAATATTCTCCAAATATTCCAAGGAATAGAATCCTCATTCCATAATAATTCAATTTCCAAATTCAAGTCTTTCTCATCTTCCATCTTCTCTTTCCAAATTTGAGCCAAATTCTCCATTTAATTCCAAGCCCAAGTCTTCACACCCATGAGAAGAATCCACACAAAAATCTGTAATTTTGGTCGCCGGAAATCTGGTATTATGACCGGAATTTGGCATGAAAAGTCGCCTCCGGCCACCTGAAATCTTCTTCTCTGTCGACGGAATATTCCGTTCCGATACCGTTATAAGTAACAGTCAAGACGGTCTTCAGTTAGTCAATCGGGTCAAGGCAGATGATGAGTTAGCTTCTAGTCAGCTTCTGATTCGGCTTACTGGTATGACTGGGCTGGGTTGAGTCGTCTGGATCGGTCATCGCCGAGTTGACTCGCCGGTGCAGAAAACCGGTCGAGTCTCGGCTGTTTTCTGGTGTTTCCCGGCCAAGTTTAGATCCTAGCACATACATCTATTCATTTCACTGCTCCTGCAACATCATCCTGTGCCTTCCAGTGCTCATTCTTCACAAGCCCATTCATTCCCTGATCAGCTAATACTCTCAAGCCATCATCTATTTCATCTCTACAACCAGCTGCACAATCAACATCACCATCCAATGCCATACTCTGCCGCTCAAACTCCTTCATTGAACCACAAAAAGACTGCTTAAGCCATTGCCTGGAGCTTCTTATTGCAGCTGCTATCTATTCCTGCAATTCAACAGCACCACTTCCCTGAATAGCATTGCAGCTCAAGAACGAGCTTAATTCCTCACTCGATTCTTCATCACAACCAATGACCCATTTTCCTAAACTCGGCAGAACAACATCAACTCTTCCAAAACAGAACCCCTGCATCTTGGTTCACTGCAACGAATCTTCATTCTCGATATCTACTACCACCACTTTGGAGAAACATCTCGCATCTTCAATTTCACCTTGAATCAACAGTTCCATCAAACCTCCGATTCGACTACTGACCACACAAACCCTAAAAATACAACCTCATACCAATCCATATCTTCACAAAGAAGCAGTAACAATTCAAACTCTACCGATTCAATCAGACTTGCAGCGACAACCCATCAATTCATCTTTGTTTTGGTCAACAACGACACCATCATCTTCTCTGAAATCTTCATAGAGAAACCCTTAACTTCAATTTTCAGATCTCAAATCTTTGTCTGCAATTCAACCCCTTAATTCGACAGAAACTACCAACTCAATCCATAGCCCCAAACCCATCTCTAATTTCTATCAAATTAAACATCATCAACACAATTTCATCGATTAAACCCTATTTACCCAAAATCACAGCAACAGCAAGTCTTGTTCTTCTACCAGAAATTCGAACCCTAGTTAATCACCAACAATAATGACTTCTCGATCTTAAACTCAAACTCCAATTCCTCCCGAGTCTCTTCCATTAATCTACGAATTTCGATCTCTCGGCTCTCATGATCGCCACAGCAGCAGCCATTTGCATTTACTTCCATCTCTTTCGGGTGACAATGAATGAGAGGAAATCGAGATGTAGGGTTAGGTAATAGACTAGAGTAGGATATATGCACCCAGATCACATTGATAAGGGTCACCCATCCTGGCGCCCCATTAACCGCGGCTAGCTTTGTCTATAGTGGTCCTCTAAAATAGTTGGCCTTTAACTTTGTCTTATATTAAACCTGCCTGGCAGATTTCTATTTGTCGATTAAGGATTGAATTCAAGAGTTAGAGATATTAAACCTTTGGATATAATTCTTCTAGATCGAGTCCTGACTGCCTAGCAGATTCTCTAGAAAGTATATTGGAGTAAGTCCTCTCGCATTTCCAAATGAATTATTGGGTGTGGTTATAAGACCCTCGCATTTTCACTTTGATATCGTGTGCAGTGCAAACACATTAAAGACCTTATAAGTATGTGTTTGCAGTGATCTGAGCATGGACAAGAGTGTTATCTCTATAAACGCACTTCCCGGCCTTCGATGGCTCAAATTACTTGGTGGAAAATTCCTGTGCGTGACATTTCTTCAAGCGCGTGATTTTCAATCATGGGTTTATGTAGTTAATGGCTATGATGCTCCCGCTGTGGCAATAGGAAATGCGACCGCTCCAAAGGATATTGGTGCATATAACGTCTGCCGAGATACTTCCATAAAAGAAAAACTATAACGGTTTGAATGCCGCATCACATGCCATTACCCTGCATCTTCAAAGACCATGCGTGACTACGTACGCTCATGTCTAAAGATGCTTGGGATATCTTAGAAACCGTGTTTGAAGGGAATACTGAAAATGAAGTTGAGGCTTCAAACCTAAATTCCGATTGGGAAACCTTTGTATGGCAGGATGAAGAATCATTTGATGAGTTTAATCACAAAGTGTCTGAAATTGTTAATGCATCCTTTACATTCGGTAAGACTATTCTCTGGAAGGACATTGTGATGAAAATTGTCGATCGCAGACCTATCTAGATACGATTCTAAGAAGCATGCCATCGTTAGGGAAATAACCTTGATGCTCTCTAGAAATACATCGGTTGGAAAGCTAAAGATCTTTGATCATGAGCATACATCCAAAATCGGAAAGGATGTTGCCTTCAAAGCTAAAAGAACACTAAATTACTTGACAAAAGTAAAGGTGTTTATGTCTTCGAGGATGATCTTTCCGAGGGCTGATTCATCGGATGAAGATCTTGACAAGTCACTTCTTTGATCACAAGACAGCTTTAGAGATCTCTTATTGAAGAGAAGTAAACGATTTTCCGGAGACAAACCTAAGTCATCAGCTAGACCTCACAATCGCATTCCTCCTAAAAACAGTGGGATGCCGATTGTAGGCCGTGATGACGAGGATATTCCACAGTTGCTTTAAGTTTAAAGGTTTTGGTCATTTTGCAAATGAGTGTCCAAACCGTAAAAATACACTGGGAACAAAGGTCTTGCTCGCAACTCTTGTTGAAATGTCTGATCACTATAATTCCAATGAAGACGAAAAATCAAGTGTTGCGCTTCTTTGTGAAGATATTGATTTTGATAATTTTAGCAATACATACATCAATCTTGATATTCTTTCAAAAGGATACACAGCAATCTGGAAGAGAAAATTGACCTTTCTATTAGAAAACTCTTTGTCTCGATTTTCAGTTCCACTCATGTCCTAGTAGCCTTGCACATCTCAGGCGTCCGAATCATCTTATCCATTGACATACTCTTATTGTTCACTCAAAGGTCATGAACTTCCAAAGTGTTTCAAGTACAAACACAAGATGAGATATGTCAATAAACTTCAACGAAGAGAAAATCCGGCTAGCAAACAAGCTCAAACTTGTTCAAAAAACACTGAGGTATGTAAGATTTTATCCTCTTCAAAGAAGTTAGTTTCAAAGAGAAGACAAGACCACTAGTAAAAGGGAGTATGGTATAAACATTTTGATAGACATGGTTCTATGAATTCCTTTCAAAAGGTTATGGTGGACAAATTGTTTGTTCACCGCGGACTAACTTAATTGTGTTGTTTTGGTGCATCTTGTCTCATGTGCCTCGATTAAAAGAGACAAGATTATTCACACCTCGACCTTTAAGAAATTTTTTTTTCCTTAGATTTGCCGTGTGTTTTATGAAATTGGAATTCTTTCATATATAAAGGGACTTCCCTATTGAATCAATAAAAGAGGGTTATTCTCGACAATTCTACTCTCTTTTAGGGTTGTGATTGTGCGTGCGTGAACCGTTTGATTAAAGGTTCCGTAACCCTACATTCCTTTCCCTCTAGCGGAAACTCTTTTCATATTAAGACTGCATGCTGATGCTGTAAATTGTGATTTCCTCTCACAAACCCATTACACGTATGGATACTCCAAGCATCATGTGTTCGATGGAAAATATGTTGATATGATTGTTAAGCCATCAATCATAAAGGAAAAATAGAAATCTCCGTTACCTCCAACTTTCGAAAAGAAAAAGAAGGAATGTGAGGAAGTCAAGAGTTGTTCCTTCAAATTCTCGGAAGTTTTCAAGTGTCCTTGAAGAGTTGAAGAAACAAGGAAGGAGATTCAACAAATAAAGGCTTTGTTATGAGAACTCCCGAAATTGCGAAGGCCTTGGTTCCGACATCATCGACTCTAGAAGGTTTGTTGGAATCGACTCCTTCCTTCACGAACCTTATGTATCTATGGCATGTTGGCGACAAGGAGTTCGGGGACGATAAATAATTCTTCGAGGCCTCAATGTCTAGTAAATCTTCTTATGAGAATTTATTTCTTGTTTTTTAGAAGAATAACTAGGGTTTGGAATATCCATTATTGTGGAGTACACTTAGCTATGTCCAACGTTTTCATCTTCATGTTTTTAGATTTATTTATTTAAATTCTAAGTTTTTTGGAAGATGATGTTTGCAATTTTAATCTTTATGATTTTATATATTGCAAATTGTTTATGGGATATGTTGTTTACGTCTGAGTGAACTTGTGATGTCTCATACTTTTCAAAAGTTATCTCTATTATGTCGGTATGAAAGTATTGATAAATGATGAAGAATCGAACTTTTGACAAACAAAAGTTAAAGCCTTTTATGTCATTATGCAAATTTTATGGAAGAAAGGATGAACTTTTGTTTACAAGGATTATGTCTATTATACGTCATTGTGCAAATAGTGATGAAAAATAGAATGAATCCTTGTGTATTCTGCAGTATTGGTCGATCTCCGATCCATATTTTTGTGCATATACTGTGTTGCTCCGTAAGTTCTATTTATGTCTAGCATGACCAATTGAGTTGATCATTTTTTTGTGGTTGATTCAATTGAGATTTTTGTATTCAAATTCATGTTTTCATGTGATTTGGTTATATCCAAAGAAATCCTTATTTTCTATGTAAAACCAAGGTCGCCTTTGTTGTTCTTTCGGGAATGACATTTTACGTGGGGAGAGCTCTTAATTGAACTTGTGCTTAATTGCCAAATCTTTGTGGGGAGTGCGGTTGTGGAATATTATAGGGGTTATCTTGTATCTTTATAAACTCCTTGATGAATGCGTTTAGCTTCAGCTTTATGATTGCATCTAAATAAAGTTGGTATGTTATTCTCTTTTGGTCATGAAGTATCTCTATGAAAATTTCATGAGGATCCCACTATTTTTCAGTATCTTTGCCAATTTATATATGACACGAGGAGAATTAATGTAGTTTCTATAGTACTAAATACATATGGTTTACTAGAACATTATGTAAGGGGGTAGTGTTCATGTTGAGATGAAGTATTGACTAGGGGAGTGATACATATCACCATAAGCATTGTTGTCAAAGTCGTGATACAATTGAACTTTGATGTTGTGTAATAGTACTATGACACTGTATAACAATGATTGAGAGAATTTGTTTTCTCATTGTTATCGCTACGGATCTTCAACAACTATGATGCTGAGTTGAACACGTTTAGAATCATGGAGTACTTGGAAGTGACGAGGATTTCGAGTCGTGTTGAAGATGCCAGGAGATCAAGCATTTGGATGAGAAGCTACAAAGTTTTTTTATTTTGTAATCCATGTGTATTGATAGTTTTGTCACTAAAATTGACAAAGGGGAGATTATTAGAGCACCGCTCTGTCGAACTCGCATGCGTTGCTATCTCAAGCATGTTTGTCAATGTTAGTGATCAAAACTATAAGTCTTGGATTTCTAGCCTATTTATAGTAGGTCTCGGACTAGGACATAGATTGTGTAGTTTAGCTTAGTTTTCTTGGCCTTCATCATTTCCAAGACAAAGAACTACTAAGGAGCCAGGAACTTGAATGACAAATGGATGGAGACTAAACTCATCTATCACTTGGAAAGCCTGTGATTTTCCATCTCCCATCTCTCCTTATATTGAGACATAAGTCGATTACGATATAGTTTCTATATACACATTTGAGATTTGAGGTCAGAGTTTGATCTCACATATTTTTGTGAAATATGTACAGGCAAGCTTTCTTCACTCAAGTTCATCTTATATCATGTGAAAATCATCATTAACATCTTACATGGTTTGCGTGATACAATCATTTGTCGTTGTCTTGGAATGTTTCACATTATTTCAATAACTTGAAAATTGATTTGATGCTAATAGTATGTGAAAACGACTATTGTCATCCTCTAAGAAAGTTTCAATGATGGAAATAAGATTTAGAACACGTAACCATTATTGGATATGTCATTGTTTTGCACTCTTGCACATATGTAATCCATGTCCGAACCA
>JAJJWW010014753.1:0-17198 GCA_023531295.1 Papaver armeniacum
CTATTATACAACTGTTAGTAGCAGGCAAATTTCTCCATCAATTAGATCGACAAAAATGTGACCAAGTTATTTTTGTCCCTTTAAAAACCAGACAGACCTGAAATCCTAACTACCAGCATACAAAAAGAAACCAGTGTCTATTTAGAGTACTGCATTGTGAGAAATGAACATTCTAATACCCATTAAATTCTAGCTTGGACACATATACTGATATACATATAGTGCATCTTCATGAGATATTACAAAGAGAAATATATATATATATATGCACTAATTTAACAAATTTGGAGCATTCCTACATGCAAAAAGATTTTAAGTACTAAACGAGATGTTTATCAAAGAGCAAAGAATACGAGGCTAAATGACTTCCAGATTATTTCAAGAGGATAAGTCAGCCGCTTTGCCATCCGCAGTCATTGTGCACAGAATTTCAGAACGGAAAAAATGAAGAAAATAACCACAAGGGTAGCGTACAATTAAAGTGTGCGACCTTTTCTTTTACAAGCTCCTCAGCTTCCATATATTCCCCGAGTTCGAAGCTATTTTCACTACTCTCTGTCACCTTCGACGGAAGGTCACATGCATCCTTCAAAGATTTGAGACCAACAAACATGAGAAGGGTTACTGCAGCATACTCTCCAACTGGCATGGCTGTTTAAATTGTCAGAAAAAAATTGGTCGAATTAGGAATGAGTTGAATTAGAAAACTACAAAGAAAATTGCATACCTGAATGCAAGTATGGTGGTAGAACTTTGTTTCAGCCTATACAATGTACTTGAAGCACGGAATGTTTCTCTTCTTATCATATTCCTCCCATCCAAAGTCCAAGAACTAGACCCTGATTTGTAAAGGAATTAGTATTTGTAGAGGAACTAGTCAAGCTTTATCTCATCTTTTAAATAATAGTTACTGCTGATACCTTCTAACTTTCAGTAGTTTTAAATTCTGAAAGCAGATTTGGTTCATGCCTAAAGAAGCTGTACAACTTTAGTTTTCTCTATGAACTCATAACTCTGAAAACAAGCAATCAAGTATTATCGGGTACTTTGGAAATTTCATCATGTACATCCAGTAGATGTGTTTTAGCTCAATTTGAAGAAAGCATCCTTTCATGATACATGCATGGAGAACTCCATGTAAATCAATAACCAGCAAGATATTTTATGAGGCTAAAGTCAATTGCCTAATGAGTCTATTTGCACTCAAGATTTTTTATGAAATAAGGTGTGGTTGATGAATGTGTAGTAAGGCGTCAACTGTTTTTCATACGATCCTTGCTTTGTTTCACTTCCTTCTCAATCTCAAATTGCTGGCAAAGGATTTTTTTACTTGTTAAGGGATTTCCTCGGGAAAATGCCATGAGAATAGGTCGCCAAAAATAGAAATAGCATTAGAGTACTGGACAATAAGGTTGCTTAGACTCGGGCAACAGAAAGTTTCGAAAAGAATTGCTAAAATAGTAACATAACAAAAGAGATATGTTTCCCTAAATTAGTTGGAAGATATCACATGTCCTCGTCCAATTATCACAGACAGGACTGTCATTAGTGAAAGAGCTCCCATTGATCCTAACAAGACCTGCTCGGTTAATTAGACATTATGTTATAGCAATAAGAGAGATTTATTGGAAGAAAAAATATCACTCATTTTTCTAGTTGCGTCCATGTAAGGAGGTCTTCAAGAAACAAACCAATCCCAGTTCATTAAAGTTTGATTTAAGTTTTCAATATCGCCACATTTGGTGGTGGTAATGTAAAAATTGAACAGGACAGATTGACTACAATGTAGAAGAACAAAGCTGATGAATTTCATGCAGGCCAGCCTCGCCATAAATATACTCTACAATATTTAAACCCTAAAGGTATGGTGATTTATGGCCCATCAAATTTTATGGATCATTTTAAACCAGCATTTTGATAGAGTTACCATCTCACACATTCTGTGACTGATAATTGCAAATGTAAGTTTCATAAATAACTACACTGGTTCAAAAACACATGCTGTTTCAATTGCAGTTCACTGGGTACACTCTCCCGATATCTTTTTGGTGGAGAGCAGTCTAACGTTCCTAACAATATGTATACTTCTACGATTCATATTAACAAAAGTAAGCGTAAAGTAGATAAGGTATATGTAAGTTTGTAACCTAATTTTTCTGTCCTAATAGCACAGCTCAAAACTCCAAACAGATCTATCCAATCACATTGGATCAAACAAAATGCAAAATGACCTGAAACAAATGAAATGAGCCATAAACAGATATAGAAAATTGAATTATAGAGGGTGAGAATGACATACCAGTCCTCTTTCATATTGCATGGCCAACAACGCAGCAATGAAAAATGTCTGTTCGAAGAAGCAGGGTATCAGGCTATATTTCAAAGTGTTTTGTAACAGAAAGAAAAAGCTGATAATATAATGTCAGTTATCAAAACGATAATGTAAGAATTTGCAAAGTAAATAACTCTGTTATGCCAAATATAACTTCTGGTAGGTAAGACTAGGTTTATAGAAAAACGAATTGGGTGGAAAAGAAGATGGCGTTTATGATTTATCAACTCGGGAAAACAGTTACCTTGTCACCGATCTCGGAAACAAATATCAACGTGAATGCAGCAGGGAAACCAGATTTTGCAATTGCTGCTAGGAGTGCTGAAGGGCCTCCATTAACAAAAGCTATCAATAGAAATAACGAAGCACATCCGACTAGCACAGCAGAAATAGAGGCCACATATGGAACTAGATCAGGTGGTTTTTCGCTGACAAATAAACAAGTATGATTCAGATGTCTAAAGAGAGAAAAGAGCTAAAAGCCTAAAACAAGTTTATGCTGCATTGTTTCAGCATTACATTGTTAGAGGTTGCCACGTTATCTGCTGACTCAGTCTATGGTTTCAAATAAAGAAGCATAAAGTGTATTTTGCCTCAAAAGAAAAATGTTGTATCCTTAATTGAGTGGAAGAAAATGGAACTGCTAGAAATCAGAAAACTATTGTGGCACTGCGATAGAGGAAATCATAGTTTCCTCTAGTTGGTACACAGATATAATAGAAGAATTGTTAACTGTGGTAGTTCCATATAAAAACTTGCTTTTGATATTTTCTATTTTTTACATGGCCACTAGATAAATGTGTAAGGTTTTTTGTGAAAATTTAAGGTTGAGATAAGTTAACTTTGTGCATCTGTAGACTACAAGACTCATTATTTGGTCTTTTTACAGAGACATGTATGTCACCCAACTAAACTTTTTGACCCACCTAACCTAGGTCAACTTATATACAAGCAGTGGCGAAGATTATAATGTTTTGGCAAATCCCAAACAAATTCTAAAGACTCAATGATTCATCGTCATACTAGTATTTTTTTGAATCTATTACAATTTCTCATTTGCCTCCACTGAGAAGTAAAACTCATTCTGAGTGTGCACACAGTGTTTTACTTGTGAGTTTCTAAATTGGTGTAATAGATCATAATTATCCCTTTGTCTAAGGTCACATGTGTGGAAGAATTATTACACAAACATAGTGTTAGTAATGACATGCTTAGAAAGTTGTTGGCACGGAATGCAATCAGTACAGAACAATAAAACAAAAAGTTAGAACTCACGATTTTGGTTTAGATTGAGGATCACTCTTCGTGATTTTTTCTCACTGTTTTCTTTGCTTCCATCATAATCAGGAGATCCAATACTAACATTTGACGCTTGAGCTCTTATTGTGCCACGAGTTGAAGTCAGATTCCCTACTCCTCCGTGTATTACTACAGAGAAGATACATTGACTATTAGCAACTGTAGCTAATGAACCGTATAAAAAATCTGACATCTGCACAAGGAAATGCATATAAAATGTGATTCAATGAGAGCCAATCCATTTATATTGCACAGGCCTTTAAGTAAAGAGTAACACCTTCAGTAATTCAAGGGCCTTAAAAGACATCTAATCCAGATTCTGAAATGTTTTACATGTCGTATTTGATATTTGGCATTTCAAGCAGATACCAACCTCTAGCATTTACCTAACGTTATACCAATAAACAATACCTTTGTCTACCACTAAGCTTCAGATTTCTTCTGAGGAATATCGTATTACTATAAATGTCTACTACACAAGGAACCAATCTCCAAGGGCTTGGTTTGCAGTATTCAAAGAAGTACCTATAGGATCCTATAGATCATAACTTATTTAGAACGGAACCTAAACGCACTGAGGCTGAAGTCGGTAAGGTCACTTGTAGGATTTCATGCGTTAGAAACTTGACTTCTCCCTTTAGTCATATGTGAGGTATAGACATACAACAGGAAATTTGAATGCTGGCAAGAATCCTTGTAAAATGTCTTACTATTGAGACACTCCCACCTCTTCATTACTGAGATATGGAATCATTAATGAGGAAACTTCAAATGCTATGAGTTCCTAAGTATTCATAAATTTCTAGCCAAAGTAAGATCCCACCATTCCTCGCCACGAGGTAGCCTGGTGTGGAGGTCAATTTCAATGTGGCAGAGACATCACACATCGCATTGAGATGAAGACTCTACAACATGGATCTCTACCGCTGCAATAACCATTTCTACTGCATTCAGTGTGAAACCTTAAAGAGGGGTGCCACAGGCATCTACGGGAAAATGTCAGCTGCAACAAGTGGTATTGCTTATGCCCTCAGCAGAACTCCGGCGCTCAAGTATAAAAGAGACTACTAACAATAAGGACAGAAACCATGTTAATTATCACTATTTTTTGTCATGAAGTTAATAATTGCTGTATCTTTATTTCTATCCAGAATTTTCTAAGTCCTTGGTTGCCGTATGTACTGATCAATCGAGGGGGAAATGAAGAGGACAAACACCCTGAATTGAAGGATGGAAGGATTTATAAACAAAAATGGTAAGGCTTCTCTTAAATATAGCCCACACTTTTATTAACCATAGCCCATTTGACTTTGGTCAATATATTTTTACTAAAATTTGAAGTTTGCTTTTTTTATTATTATTCATAGCCCACAAACTAGGCTAGCAAATCAGTGAATAAGTGAGAGAGTGAGTTAGTGAGTCACTGAATCATTAAGAAACGTCTATAAAAAAACGTTTTAGGTTTTTTTTTTTTCTTTTCGGTTTGCTTGAAATCGTTTTGCAGCAAAAAGGCATCAAGTTCCATCTTACTTCAGAAGATTGTTAAGTTCAAAGTTGGTCCTATGTCTTGTCAGATATTTCTTCCATGTCATTGGTTGTTTAAGCTTTAGTAATATAAGTCTTAAAATTTCTCTCGAGTTTGGATTGGTTGATGATCATATGTCTTGTCAGATCATGCTCTTGTATTCGCCACTGACAGTTTTACAAGAATTTTTCCATGAACAAGTTCCCAATGGTCTCAGGAGTGTTGGTCCGTCCATGTACTCAACCGTGTTCC
Source organism: Papaver armeniacum (assembly GCA_023531295.1). Taxonomy (NCBI): domain Eukaryota; kingdom Viridiplantae; phylum Streptophyta; class Magnoliopsida; order Ranunculales; family Papaveraceae; genus Papaver; species Papaver armeniacum. The sequence continues at coordinate 5,409 of JAJJWW010014753.1, forward strand.
CAATGGTCTCAGGCTTGTACCAAGCTCTTTTTCTTGCCCAGACTCGTAAGAAGATGCTGCCATTGATGATCGGTGTTGCTGTGGTTGTATTGAGTGCTCGGAGGAGTTGGACTTGAAACAGAGAAGAGAGAAGTAAGGCCGAGAATAAAAAGGCAATGGAGAAGATGAAGAAGACAGAGATGACTAGTTTGAATTCAATCACGAACACTTCCCCCTCCGTGAAATTTAAAAGTCCCTGGTTTTTTGTTTTCCGATGATTGACTCTCACAGACACTTTCCCCTTCGTGAAGAATCACCCTGGTGGTCGAGAACTCACGGACACTCTGATGGTCGAGAATCCGTTGAACTCTCGTTCACTAGACCAACCGTGAAATGTATTTTCACCTGATTTTGATAACTACTGAAAACTCACGGGAACTCTGATGGTCGAGAATTCGTTGAACTCTCATACACCAGACCAACCATGAAATTTCTTTTCACCTGATTTTGATTAATGAAAACTCACGGACACTCTGGTGATCGAGAATCTGTTGAACTCTCATACACCAGACCAACCGTGAAATTTTTTTTCACCTGATTTTGGTAACCATTGACTTTGTTATCTTTTCCATTGACAAGTTAATTCAGGATGACTCTGGTATTTGTTCTAAAATGTCTATAGAACTACTACAACAACACATCCAAGATATAGAAATTTATATGTTATGGCTTCAAATGCAAAATATGTTTAAGATAAAAAGTGAAAAACCTGTTTCAAACATTTTAAATTCTTAATGTATAAAAGTAAATGTGTTCTAGTTTGAATTCAATCCCTACAGCAAAATAATAAAAATAACTAAACTAGTTACATCTTGCGCCTTTTCTTGTTTTTGTCTGGATTCTTCAACAAATTAACGACAGGGATATCATCTTCCGAAGCACAAAACAGATGTGAGCTTTGAGGGTTAGCATAATTTTTGAGCATCGAGATTAAAAGAGCTTTTTTGAAGGGGTTATAGGTTCATCTTCAACTCCAGAGCACCCTACAAAATTCAAAATAATTCCCATGTTCTGTGGCTGCATAGAAATAAAAGCCAAAATAAGTAAGGGTCAGGGAAAAACATACAAAATATAAGTAAATAGTTTCAACAATAATAACTTTGGCGAGATTGGGGTATACCAAAACTAATTGGGGTATACCCAATGAGAAGGGACATGGTGTGTCATTATTAAAAAGTGTGATTTTACTTTAATACCCTTGAAATAATTAAATCTTAAAAATAAATTCATTTCTTAATTTCATTAACCATAAAATTAAAAAACTAACCAACTCTTAATCTTCTCTTCTTCTTCATCTTCATCTTCCATCAACCAAACCCATATAAAAATCTCAACTTTGATTTTCCAAAAAAATGTTGACTCTACCAGCGAAAAGAAGACTATAAATGATGTTTAAACTTAAACCCATCATTGTGTTGTGTGATTTGATTGTTATATCAGGTTAGAAATCGAAATTTATGATTTGTGTCTTCGGCCGGCAAGGTCGTGACATGCATATCTTGCCGACTTTTCATAACAGCCATGGCGGCGACTGTAAATTTTTCAATGGCCGGCAGGGTATTGTTTGAATACCTTGCCGGCCAAATACAGTAGAAAGTGTATTTTTTTAATACCTCGTAGGCCAAAAGCAGTAGGAAGGGTATTTTTTGAATACCTTGCCGGCCAATAAATTTTTTATATCATCTCCTGTATGTCAAAAAACAAAAGTCGGCAAGGTCTACGATGAAGATCTTGCCGGCCACTTTTGGCCGGCGGGGTTGACGATGAAGAGCTTGCCGGCCACTTTTGGCCGGCGAGGTCGACGATGAAGAGCTTGCCGGCCACTTTTGGCCGGCATGATCTTCATTAGTCGACCTTGCCGACTTTTCATACTTTCGGAACTGAAAGTGTTGATTTATTCGTTGATTTTGAGTATGATTTCATATAACATTTGCAATCCCCTTTTTAGAAGTATTTCGGTTGTGTGCTTCATTTTCGTTGCAAGAGATATTCTCAAAAAAAAAAAAAAAAAATCATCAAAAATCATCCCACAAATGTTCAATCAAAAACAAAATTTCATAACTTAAAATTCATAAGTTTTAATCTATTCAATCAATTTAAACTTAATTAATTAATCTAATCAAACTTTTAGTGTTAATTAAACGAGGGCAATTTTGCCATTTTGAAAATATTTGGTTAAGGGGTGACCTCTTTTACTTCAAAATGACCCTATTTTGTCTCATTGGGTATACCCCAATTAGTTTGAGTATACCCCAATCTCGCCGGGAATAATAACATATTGCGAGAAAAATGAATAAAACAACAAATAGTGTGGCTGGTATAGGAACTAGGACCAGAACAAACAAGTGAATGGCAGGATTGGGCAAACTAACTTGGTGGCAGTGAAAATGGATGCCAGAAAGCAGCAGCGGAGCTAAGATTTTTGGGTAGGTGTTGCATATACATTATGGAAATAAAGTTTGTACCTCAACTAATGTTGCTCTTTTTGTGAGCAATGCATAACGTTTTGCATCCAACACCATAAAGGGAAAAATAGAGTAACTAAAAAAAATGATCTTAAGCAATTCATAACGTTTTTGCATCAATACTCCGCTATATAGGTAAAAGAAGACATCAATAATCGGCTACAAGAAATAAGAAGGCTAAACATCATATGCTTTACATATAAGTATCTGATTTAGATAATTTATCAAACACCTAGAACGCAGAAACCTAACACTAACACTCCAAAACTAAAAAAACTTTCATAAATTAAGGCCTGTAAATTATAAATTCCTTGTATACCAATTGGTCTACAACTAATGAACATAATCGGTAATATACCAATTCGTTGTATACCTAAACATCAAAACCCCATTAAAAAAATAGTAAAACTAACCTTAAATTATCTTGTGAAATTGATTTGATTCTTTCCCCTTTCTTTCGTCCAATGATGATTGGGATGACTGATTTTTCAAAAATTTAGAAGATAAAATTTTAGGATTTATAGATGGAGGTTGTTGTCCGACGAATTAGAAGAAGAAGGAGAAGAAGGTTCGTGATTCATATGGCCGGTTTAGAGTTTAGTTATAATAAATGAATCAGCTTGGTTATATTACAACTCAACTCGACTGGCCTCAAACCGTTTTCTAATAACTCGTACGGGCTATGATATGGGCTATGGTTAATAAAATGAAAAATATTGTGGGTTATGGTTAAAATGGGCTATGGTTAATAAAAACGTGGGCTATATTTAAGAAAAGCCAATGGTAATTGCAAAATCAAATTTCATAATCAACAAGGAAAGATTAATTGTGGAGAAACAAAACTTGCAGAGAAAAAGAGAAGTACGTTTATTAGGGTTTATTTACCTGAAGAAGCAGGAGCAGCATTTGAAAGTTTAAAATGATGAGATAGGGAAAACTGAAAAGGTATTACGACGAGTTTTGATTCTGAGGTGCAGAATGGAAGGTCCACTTTGTTTGTTTCTTCGGTTTCAGTACTTTCGGAGCCTCGTTTAATTGGGCCCCCAAGAAATAATTAGGCCTGCACAGGAAACCGGCCGGGCCGAGAAACCGTGCCGGAACCGACAGAACCGGAGCCGAACCGAGCCATACCGACTGTCCATCGGCCGGCCACGGTATGCAAATCCAAAACCGAGGTATAGTCGGCTCGGCGCACGGTATCACTCAAAAAGCCGGCCGAGCCGAGCCATATAACACCGACTAATAGCAGCCATTGATTTCTATACCTATCCCTAATCATGACCCTCCATTTTGATAACCCTACCTATATAAGTTCTCTTTTCACATCATTTCATTTCTTTTTTCTTTTCGGTTTCTCTCAGTTTCTCTAGCAGAAGTATTAGGTTTAGCGGCAGCTTCTTCTTCTTCCTCTCAGTCACAGCCACAGATGATTGTTTTTCAGTTTCAATATCATCCATGATCAACGAATACAACAAGTAACTCAGTAACTGTAAGTCATCACTCATCAGCGATCCCTTTTCCTTTCCTTGTCTTCTTCATTTGATATTTGTTTCTGTTCTTTTTGTGAATCTGTGAATCTGTGGTTGTAACTTGTTAGTTGTTAGTTTCTTACGGATTTTTGATTATTTTGAATGAAACCCTAGATTTATGAATTAGGGTTTTGTTTTTAGTTGATTTGGGAGTTTCGATTTGGGGTTTTGATATGTATTAGGGGTTTTGATTTGGGGTCTTGTTTTATGTATTTGTGTTCACTTTGCTCACTTTGGGTTTGTTTCCTCTTTGTGATGTACTGATGTTTGTAACTCTGAATCTATGATATTTGGGGTATTGTTATAAGTGATGAAAGTTTGTAACTCTGATATTTGGGGTCTTGTACTCTTGTTTTCTGGAGATGTATGAACTACTAGTGTTAGAGACTTAGATTTGTTTGCTCATACAGAGCTCATCAAACTGAATATCATTCTTGTTATGTATGAGATACTGATGAAAGTTTGTAACTCTGATGTGTGTATGAGCTACTAGTATTAGTGTTCTTGCTCACACAATCATTGAATAATGAATATCCTTCTTGTTATTTGTAACAGGAACCAGTATGGAAGAACCAAGTCAAGACACACAAACACCTCAAACTGGAGTTGGATCATCTAATGTACCTAGCCAATCTACAAAGTGGAGTTGGAGCTCAATCTGCACTGAAGTTGGAGCTCAATCTAAACCTCCTAATGAAGTTACAATTATAGAAGATGATGCAAACAAAGAGAAGCCTAAAGTTACATCGATGTATGGTTGCAGGTTCACAAGGATAAGTGAAGAGAAAGCTAAATGTCATCATTGTTTGCGCTCCTTTGTTGCTTACACGGAAGAAATGGCACTTACGGATTGTGGAGTCATTTGGATAGATGCCGTAAGAATCCAAACAGGAAGAAGAAGGGACGAGAAAAGTTTGTTGTTTCCTCCCCTAAACCAGGTGAGGATGGTAAGTTAGTTTCTTCTATTTATAATCTGAAGGGTGCAGAAGTGCTTTAGTTGAATTCATAATCAAAGCTGAGTTACCATTTAGCAAGGTAGAAAATGAAGGGTTTAGGGCTTATAGTCGGATGTTGGAACCTAGGTTCAAGGTCCCCGGCCGCATGACTATTTATAGGGATCTTTTGATAATATACAGGGATGAGAAAAAAAGTTTGAAAGAGTATTTCAAGACATCCAAACAGAGGGTTTCTTTAACTACGATACTTGCACCTCTCCCAATAATATCAATTATATGTGTGTCTGATTCATTATGTTGATCAAACTGGAAGTTGCAAAAGAGAATTCTTTTATTTTGCCAAGTGAAAGGTCATACAGGTACTGCAATAGGTAAAATGTTGGAGAAGTGCTTGTTAGATTGGGGACTTGAAGATGTGTTTGGTGTCACTTTGGATAATGTCAGTGCTAATACTCTTGCCATCGACTATTTAAAGCAAACTATCATTGGTTGGACTGGAGCAATTGAAAGGACTGAATACTTGCATGTAAGATTTCCTTTTGGTTGTAGTTCAAATTTAAATGTTTTTTTAAGTGTTCTTCTTCATTTGTATTTACTTATGATTGTTAATTCAAGACTTTCAAGTATTTAAATGTTCTTTAGTTGTATTTACTTATGTTTGCAGTTGCTAATATTTCTTGTTTTTTCATTCTATAATAGGTTAGGTGTGCTGCCCATGTTCTTGCTTTGGTTATAAAAGATGCAGTGAGGCTCTATAACAAGTCAATCGCAAGGATTAGGTCGGTTGTCAAGTATGTTCTTGGTTCTCTGCTAGATGGGAAAAGTTTAAGCATTGTTGTGTACTAGAGAAGATTGATTGCAAGAAAGGAATGATATTAGATGTCAAGACACGTTGGAATAGCACATATTTGATGTTAGAGGCTGCTGAAAAGTATGAAAGAGCTTTCAAAAGGTTAGAAAAGTATGATAGAGACTATAGGAAGAAGTACATCTTTGAAGAAGTTTGAGTCTATTGCTTTACCTAGTCATGATGATCTTCTTGTGCTAGCTAATTCCATGGAAGAGTTAACTTTGAGTTCTTCATCGAGTTCAGAATCTGATATTGAAGTTGCTACCGATCCAAAAGGCAAGAAGAAGATGAAGAAACAAAACGTCGTCACCATGCTCCTTATGCAGATGATTGGGGTTATGCGAGAAGTCTTGTGAAGTGCTTAAAGATATTCTTCGATGCAACTGTTAGATTTTCTGCTGCAACACAAGTTACTACTCATACTTTCTTATGGGAAGTTGTACTCATCCATGAACAAGTTGGTTCGGTTTAGAGATAATGTGGTTGACTCTTTTGTTAGAAATATGCATTTGAAATCATGTTTGCTAAATATAATAAGTATTGGGGTGCTTATGAAGATATGAATTTTGCTTTGTTCTTTGCACAATTGTTGGATCCACGAGAGAAAGAGAAGGGGTTGGAATTTACTCTAGAGTGTTTGTATGAGGGAAATCAGTACCAGGTTGCTAGAGTTATGAAAAAGGTTAAAGAAGATATGGTCAGACTCTTTGAAGAGTACAAGTCTTCGTATGATGTTGTTGGTGAAAGTTCAACTAGTGGTGTTGCAGTAGCTGAAGCTCCAGTTGTTGTGCAAGAACAAAGCATTGTGGCCATGCTTAACTCAAGGAAGAAAAGGCATAAGAGGAACCCACTTGGTGTTGAAGGATTAAATGAGTTGGACAAGTATTTGTTAGAGGAGCTTGATGAAGAAGAAGGTGGAACTGAGTTTGACATTTTGGCTTGGTGGCAAAGCAATAGTACCAAGTATAAGGTACTCTCATATGGCGAAGGATATACTAGCCATGCCGGTGTCTTCTGTTGCTTTTGAATCAGCATTCAGTACTGGAAAGCGTGTGCTTAGTCCTTGGAGAAGCTCTATATCTCCTAAGACAGTTGAAGCATTGTTATGCACTCAAAGGCTGGCTAGAAAAGCCAATTGCTCTTGATCTTCTATCGAGTATATACCGGATGATTGCTCAAGCATTGAGGAAGGTAATGTTATATAACTTATATTGTGATTTGTTGTTTTTTTTTTTCTTTCTCTGTTTGTTTCTTTACTTGTCAATTTAAATTTGTTATTAACTTAATTATTTCTGTGCAAGCAATATTGGGTGCTTATCTAGTACTGCAGGAGTTTGATGATCCAATGATGCTTGACTAATGACGATGATTGTTGAAGTTCGGGTCTTGTTGCAGACTTGATATGGAAAGGAACTATGGTCTATGGAATGGAAGTCTCTGGTTTACTTTTAACACTTTATGTACATATGCAGTAGTTATGTTAGTATTTTGAACACTATTTTCCTTCGGTAATTATGTACATATGCAGTAGTTATGTTAGTTGGTCACTTGGTCTTGAAGAACTTAAGTAGTTGGATGATTGCAGTACTCTTGCAGACTTGCAGAGTTGCAGTAACTTTACTTTGAAGTTTGAACAATCTTTATCAGTTTATGTCAGACTTTAAGTTCAGGTTTATGTAATTATTTTAGTTGGTTTTAAAGAACTTATGTTAATTATGTCTATGTTGTTCTGTTATTATGTTGTATGAATGGTTGTGGTAGGGAATAACAGGTAAAGTTAGCGAGAAAAGCTGGGAACATAAGCCGTTATGTTTCACGAGTTTGACACGGTTTTAAAACAAGACCGGCCGAGCCGACTCGGATCGGTTTAAAACCGAACCGAGTAGTAGTCGGCTCGGCCTCGGTTTCAAATTTTAGAACCGGCACCTGGTCGGCTCGGTGGTCGGTATCACCAAAAAGCCGTGCCGACCGGACGATGTGCGAGGCCTAGAAATAATTAGGGGCCCTAGATTCCCATCCCCGCCAACAGGAGTCGGATAAGGGGCGTATAGTGAAAGGAAAATTTGCTATTTGATCCTAAGCCCATATACTTAGTTACAATAGGGTCCAACCGGAATTTTCTTTTATCTAGAGGTCCAAAATTAATTAAAACATGGAAATGACCGAAATATCCATCGTTCCCAAACGTTCGTACTTACACGCCTCTAATATTATTCGATATTTTCTCTCTTTCATAAAAAAACCCAATCTCCATGTTCTTCTCTTTGTTTTTCCTTTCTCTTCTCTGTTCTAAGATAAATTCTTGTGATTCAATCAGAGAATCACAAACCAAAAACGTAGATTTCGATCTAAGAGAAACCAATACTCAAAAATCCAAACCTAGATTCGATTTTCCAAATTGAATCAAGATTTTTTTTCTAGATCTACGAAGATAATCTTTGCTCCCATATAAGAAGAAGATGATTATGAAGAATCGCCAACACCAAAAACCAAATCGCCGAGCAAAAATCAGCGAGCAAAAACAAAAAAGTCCGAAATCGTAGAGAGAAAAGGTATGAATCATCAGTACATATATGCTGCACTGAAAAAACCTAGTTTATTTTAACCAATATGATGCATCACTGCGCATAAGATGTTTTTTTTTAGCTTTTTTGTTCAAATCGCAGGTACATAACTCAAAAACTGATGAAAATCACCATAAGTGACATGCGGTTTGTAGTTTGTATTTCTGGCACATAGATTTGCGAGTACATAACTCAAAAACTGTTGAATAACAATCAAAAGTGATATGAGGTGTGTTTTTATTGGTTTTTGACACATAGATCCGCCAGTACATATATACAATGCTGAGGTAAAAAATCACTATGTTGTTTATGTACACAAAAAATCACCATGTTGTTTATTTTTGGTTGATGAGATAATGATCCACCAGTACATATCTCTAGTACTTATGAAATAGGTTTTTTTATGCTTTCATTGGATTTAGGCATTATGAACATCAAGTACATAACTCACATACTGAATAGATTTGCCAGTACATAACTCAAAAACTGTTGAATAACAATCAGAAGTGACATGAGTTTTTTTTTTTTCCTTTCACTGCATAGCAGTGCATATATGCAATACTGAGGTACAATAGATTTCCAGTACATAACACTCATACTGATAAATAACCCATGTTTATGCTTACATATATGATTGTTTGTGTTTTATACACTATGAATTTGAAGTACATAAATGTTATACTGAAACAAAACTAGTTAATTTTGTAGGTAAGGTTGTCATGAAATCCAGTAGGAAGTTATATAGATCTTGTCCAGCTGCATTATATAGATTTTCCAGTATATAACTTAAAAACTGTTGAATAACAATTAAAAGTGATGTGAGTTTTTTTTTTCCTTTCAATGTATACCGGTACATATATGCTATACTGAGGTACAATAGTGCTTTGGTACTCTAAAATCATTATATTGGTTTTTGAGGTAATGATCTTGGGTATGCAGTACATAAGGCCAATACTGATTAAGTAATTGACATTGTTTATGCATCCATATATGTGGTTGTGTGCGTTTCAGGTATTATGAATTTTGAAGTGCATAAAAGTTATACTGAGAAAAGTGTTGGACAGGTACTCCTAATGTTCAAGTACATTAAGTACATGGAAAATCACTGTGAAAAGTGTTGTTAAGAAACTTTTACAATGTTACAAAAGGGGTGGAGTCAAGAATGAACTCACATTTGAGTTCGTTAGAAGAGGCGAAATGCACGTTCTCACATCAACACCAGAAAAAGTGGTTGTAATCTTTTGGATGCCAAGAATTGTAGGAAGAAGAAATGATGACACCAATTTAATGATTGTAATCTGACAGTACATATATGAAACACTGAAAGCCTGGGTTTTATTTTGATTAGGATTACATACCTACTAGAAGTTACCCTAGAATATATTCTAAGTTTACTTGTTGTTTTGATATATTCCAAGTTTACTAGTGTTTTGATAACAACTATTTTCAAATCTCTTTCTCTTGGTGTCTCTTTATCTTTCGCATCCACTGTAATAGTACCAATTTTTTTGCAACAATCTGTACTAAATGATACCAGGGGAACAACGTTACCACATGCAATTCCGTTTTAGCAAATCTAATATATAATGCCTTCAAAAAAAAAAAAGGAAAATGTACAAAAGAGTCCCACTATTAAGAACCGATTTACAAAAGAGTCATACTGCTACAAACTATTAACAAATTAGTCACACTTCCGTTTGTAGCAGGGTTAAGTCGGTGCGCCCCCAAAAGTCAGAGTTAAATGGATTGGTAAAGTTACCAACATGTCCTTAACCTAACTCTATAGATCTGCTACCGTAGATCGCGTTTACGTTGCATCTCGAAGATCATTTCGACGCATAGGATTAATCACAACTAAACAGGTTCTATAACTTACCTAGGATTCTCATCTCGTTCTTCATTATGTGCGGCTCTTTCTTTCTTCCTTTCAAGTTTTTTATTAGGAACAATGGTGATTGAGTGAGATAGATCGTCTTTTAGACAAAAAGAAAAAAAAAGAGTGAAATAGATCAAGTGAGGTTTCTGCTCAACTATTTGTATTTAGGGCTTAGTAGAGATGTGTGACATGCATGTTGAAACAAGGAGTTGTTTGTTGAATACAAGCAAACAGGTGAATACAAGGAACTGATAGTTAATTGATAGCTGAAAACAAGGATTTTGCTAGAAGAGATCGTCAAGATGTTAACGAGGTTATTAATTTTTAACCCCTATTGTGCAATTCCAATTATTTTCAGAAATCCTAGTTTCGAATTTGGGGATTTTTTTAACCCTAACTTTTACTAAATGGGGATTCAAATTGACTGTTGTAATTGGAAATTGTATGTTGTATTAGTAACTGTGTAAATTTTATGTTGTTATGTGTTTGCAGAAATATGTGTAAATTGACTGTCTAATTGGAAATACTCAAGTTGCTGCCGATGATATAGCCAGTAAAGTGATGCTGCTGTTGTTGTTTTTGATGTTGAACGATAGAAGTTTAAGTTGTGTGTTTGAAAGTTTGGGAGAATGGGCTGCTCTCTGATTCGTGGAAGAAAGCTCAGACGGCAAGAAAATGGTTTGTGTTTGTGTGTTTGAAAGTTTGGGGGAATGGGTTTGTGTCTGATTTGAAATTGCATGCTGCCATGGTATGTGTGTGGTTATGCTTGAGCTTCCAAGAGTTTGCAGTGAAAATATGGCTGGAAAATTGGTTGAAGAGAAGCTAGCTTGTCGCATCTATCATCCACAGCACCAGTACTTCTTGCACTCTTGCAAAACACCGCAGCTAGCAAAACCCCAACACAACAACACCCCTACAGCCAGTTGCAAGGTTGCATCATCACCTGTTAGCCTACATCAACACCACCACTATCTTGCATACCATACCATCAATGGCTACTTGTCAGCCACCATCTAAAACCACACCATCTACCATCATTATTTCGCAAACCAGTTTTGCATTTCCACTAGCATACCACCTCCACATCCATTTCACCATTCCAGAGCATATCCCCCATCACAACAGCAAGGGTACACCACTAGTCCACCTGCAGCTCAATTTGACGACCACAACAAATCTCCACCAGCTTGAGGCAAACTGTTTGCTACGTCAGCAACTGGTGTCAAGAGTTGGTACACGTCAGTAAATGCCATGTGTTAGAGGTGATACACGTTGGCAGCTGCCACATGTGATAATTTAACTATGGTTAGTAGTAGCTTGAGTTAAAAGGAGGGTATTTTGGAGAGAAGTAACACCGTTTTTTCCCCAAATAGTTATGTCGGACAGAAGATGACCATTTTGTAAACCAATTTCAAAAGTGTGACCATTTTATAAACGAATTATAAAAAGTAGGACCGTTTTGTAATTGGCCCAAAAAAAACGCACCATAACATACTTTTCTTTGAAGCACG